>CM035360.1:874576-1387076 GCA_020137815.1 Hormiphora californensis | reverse complement strand
TGTTGCGATGGAGAAGTAAACGAATGCAAGAGTTAATCAGCTAAATGAAATATTATGTGTGGCTGCGCTGGCATTTTGTCCAAAAGACTTTACATATTTTTTCAACATACACACAATTTTATTTCAGTGTTACACATCCAGTATTATCATGTTGTTCTCTTATTTTAGATAATTGAAACTGGAATGTGCATTTTTTGTTGAAAGTCTTTCCACCGCGGTTCTTTGTAATACTTAAGGTTTACCTGGTCTCTTCACCCCAGCGCACCACCACGCGTCTAATTGTACGACCTATCGTTCCGGTTCCTCTGAGATAGAGAGAAGCAACTTATAGTTCCATAAGATCATAGATCCATTCCCGGCTGAAGGGTTTAGTCTATGGAAATGGATGCAATCTCCGAGGTCAGGGTCGTCCGATTGGAGAAGTAAAAGAATGCAGCTAAATGTAATATTACTTAGATTGTTGGTTATGGGATGCTGGTGACAGTCCTCGATGCAGAGTAAATTGATTTAATATTATCTATCAAATATCATTCCACGTCTATATTCTTTCCATGCTCACCCTTGGTGACGTTTCCGTCTTTTTCAGATTTAAGGTAACGAGTATATAATATCCCAGCGTTTTTAATGCGATCTAAAGTGTTACATACATCTACTAGCTGAGCAATATGTAGAGCTGCATTATGTTATAATGTCAATGACCGGTATATATATATATTGTATTCAACCACCGCAAGAAACGCCTTTTCCTTTGCCTAGGGCGGCCCGCAGGGGTAAACTCAAAGAGATAGCTCTCGCACTGGCAGTATAGGAAGTGAGGGGTGTGAGCATAGCTATATGCAAATATGTTCTGATGAAGATCAGGGATCTATATAAACGTGGGTTGTGAGATTTACTGGTATTATATGGGTACCTCAAACAAAAGTAAAACGCAGCACACCCCAAGGATTTTGTGAAACAAAACAATGACTGACTAGAATACATGTTAAAGGTTGACAAGATACCTAAAACTTTTCGTATATCGTCTTATTTTGATTTATCATTAATTTTCAGCATTTTTTCAGAATTTTTTGTCGGCTAGAAAAAAATTCGAAATAGGGGGTCTACCGATATTGTCAGCACTGGTTTTACTGGGCACACTCACTGCGTCTCGCAAATTGAAATTCACGTTTCCGGTTCCTCAAAAGATAGCTATTTGATCTTGGTTGCGTTGGATTGGTCTCAATAAGACCTTTCCAACGCTACCAAAACGGTTTCTGTATCTCATCAGGAACCGGAGATATTACGGTATCAATTTTCAAATTGCGCCTCTCGTTTATCAGTAGACCCCCTATTTTGCACATATTTCTAGCCGACAAAAAATTCTGAAAAAATGCTGAAAATTAATGATAAATCAAAATAAGACGATATACGAAAAGTTTTAGGTATCTTGTCAACCTTTAAGGGGGTGAACACTTGAGAGTTGGATCTGGTATAGAGTTAGACAGATTCATCCCTCTCTCATTATCTTTCCTTTCCAGGTATCAAGGATAAGTTACCCCCTGGCCGGTATGTCCTCCTCG
This sequence comes from Hormiphora californensis, assembly GCA_020137815.1. NCBI lineage: Eukaryota > Metazoa > Ctenophora > Tentaculata > Cydippida > Pleurobrachiidae > Hormiphora > Hormiphora californensis. Next base: position 1,385,517 of record CM035360.1, on the reverse strand, counting down.
TATCCATGTATGACAGGATTGGAGGTCACGTGATGCGGTGGAGCAACCTGACTGGGCAACAGTGGAGTGGCAGTACTCTTCCCATGACCCACCAGGGAGCTTTCCATAACGTTGAGCTACCGGTACTAGCAAACATGTGACATTCATAATTTGCTCTCTTTAGTAAAAGTAACAATCTCTCCTTTGCTCTCTTTAGTAAAAGTAACAATCTCTCCTTTACTCTTTTTAGTAAAAGTAACAATCTCTCCTTTGCTCTCTTTAGTAAAAGTAACAATCTCTCCTTTGCTCTCTTTCGTAAGAGTAACAATCTCTCCTTTGCTCTCTTTAGTAAGAGTAATAATCTCTTCTTTGCTCTCTTTAGTAAAAGTAACAAACTCTCCTTTGCTCTCTTTAGTAAAAGTAACAATCTCTTCACTTTATAGGTGAACCAATCAGTATTCACGGTGTGTCCCTCTGTACCTGACATTCGTCCCAGCATGGTGTTCATATTCGAGATATTCCTACTCCGTGGACCTATGGTGCCGACTGATAGGGTTGTAGCATGGGGTGCCTTCCCCCTGTGCGATAAGGAATGCAGGTAATTAACGTTATTGACAGGAACCGACCGACACAAGTAAACAACCTATCAAAACTCGTTATTTAGGTCACGTGACTGGTTATCACTTATCAGCCAATCAGGCACCAGTATTTTCTGATTCGGTACTGTTGTTGACCTGTTTTAAGGGTACGCTAACCAAAATTTTTTTTCGAGTGCAGGGAAATCTCTCACCGTAGGGTTGTAGGCCATGCCAAGGAGACCTCAAATATGCAATTTGAGCTCTCAAGTCGAATTCATATTTTTGCTACAGCTGTTTAAAAAATGCCATGTAAATACGTTTTTGGCATCTCAAAAAAATTTTTTTAAAGATAGGAGCATGAAAATTTGGGGATTTGAAGAGGACATGAAGGTGAATAACCACAAAAAATTTTTTTGCAATCCGAGCTGATTTCCGGTCCTGAGATGGATTTCTTTTTTTCCACTTTAACGCCCTATTTGGCAAAGTTCCGAAAACATGTGAAAGCTGTGAATTGGTGAAAAGTTGCGTCTAACGATTATCTAAGTGGCCATAAATTTTGGGCGTGTCCTTATTTGAGACAAGCTGTACAGAGTTTTTTTTGTGAAAGCCGTCATTTCAGAAATAAATAAATTCCCTATATTTCAAATCCCCAAATTTTCATGCTCCTATCTTTAAAAAAATTTTTTTGAGATGCCAAAAACGTATTTACATGACATTTTTTAAACAGCTGTAGCAAAAATATGAATTCGACTTGAGAGCTCAAATTGCATATTTGAGGTCTCCTTGGCATGGCCTACAACCCTACGGTGAGAGATTTCCCTGCACTCGAAAAAAATTTTTGGTTAGCGTACCCTTAAGGGTTCAACTCAACGAATGAGTACCGCGTATTGGGATACAAAATAACCTGGCCCCTTAAATCAATTTGAACAACAGCTAAAATAATCAAATCAATATAATATTCTCCCAGTGTTATAGAAGGCAAGTACAAGTGTCCCATGTTGAGGGGCGAGGTGGATAATAAGGTCCAATCTCATGATGCTATTGAGCGGCTGATCGCGTCTGATCTTGATAACTGGCTTTGCAATGCTTACTTTGAGGTAACATACCTATTTTATTTCATATTTTATCTACTGAAACAAACTATTAAACCAATATCATTAATTATAAAACATAACTAGATAAACCGGAATATAACGGATCGATACAACAAACACTTAATATATCCGTAGGTGGTAAAACTGCCCCGATACATGGGCGGACAAAAGGAGTTCGAGGTGGAATTACAATTCTCCAGCTCCATCCTGGGCTACCCAGACAGATTGGGCGATGGGGAGCCCCCTAAAGATGGGGTCCCTCCCAAAATGGAGGGGGTTGAGGAAGAGGACACGATGATGGGATACGAACCCGCGGATCATGTGTCCACTACAAATGGCACCCTAGAGGAACTAAAGACGGGAGATGAAGATCAGGAGAGACCGTTTTCAAGTGATTCTCATCATGCGGAGCGAGGAGTTGGGGCTATAGCTCGTCCCTTTACGGCAGCTAACGAGATGTTAAGCGAGGGGGATGGGAGCGAGGTGGGAGAGGACGGAGGGATGATGGCTGAGAATGATTACGAGAATGAATTTTCGGAGGTGAAAGATAATACGGGGTTGTACTATAAGGTACACCGTGAGAACCCCATGCAGGAGTATCATTCAACTCTCTACAAGATGTTACCTAGGACGCAACACATGCAACCCAAGGTAAGGTTCAGGCTGTGTTCAGGGTTCGATAGATCTTGTTCAGATCTTGTTCAGACTGTGAGGGTGGTTCGGTAGATCTTGTTCAGACTCTCGCAGTTAGGTAGCATGAGGCCATGAGGTAGTATGAGGCCATAAAGGTACTGAAGTACTGGGAGACAAAAAGGGGTAAATGGACTTATTCTTATAATAACACGTCTAGTTGTAGATGATCCGAGGCGTGACGCCTCCAATTTCTATCCCTCTCTGGCACAATTTACCTCTCTTTCTTGCATATTATTATGTTAGCATATTCTCGCGCTATTATAGAGGCCATGCACCCGGATATGTAGGTCATATATATCGTACAATGCGACAGTGCCGGGCATTGGGGCGCTCTCTCCCCCCTCTCTCTCTCTCTCTTTCACTCACCCTCTCTCTGTCTCTCTGTCTCTCTGTCTCTCTCTCTCTCTCTCTCTCTCTCTCTCTCTCTCTCTCTCTCTCATCTCTCAGTCTCATCTATCTCTCTCTCTCTCTCTCTCTCTCTCTCTCTCTCTCTCTCTCTCTCTCTCTCTCTCTCTCTCTCTCTCTCTCTCTCTCTCTCTCTCTCTCTCTCTCTCTCTCTCTCTCACCCCAGGTGATCGTTAAAAAGAACCTAACTGATGCTGAGGAGCTCGGAGAACACACATTTGCAATCCAGACAGCGTTCTGTGAGCAGGGCAAACGGAAAGTTGTCACTCATCAACGGTTCAGGTTGGTATTGTTTGTCAAAGGATCAACTAGCAGGTCAAATATAATTTGAAGTGGAATCAAGAGCTCTCAATATCATGGGTCAAAGGGGGATTGAAGTAGAATAGTAAAATAAAACCAATTGCAATAACACTACTTCTCTAGTCCTTCTACCCGTTATACTCACCGCAACTCTCAGGTTCTTGTGGCTGCAAATTTTGACTGAGGTTGGTGTTTCAAAATGGACAACCCCAGAGTTTTGGACACTTATTTTCTTTCTTGTGATCTCCCTACTCGCCAGAATGCTAATCCACTACACTGGCCAACTGGTAATAAATACTTACTCTTAGACTTTTTTGTGGTGACTCAGGGGACCCTTGGGTAACATTTAGTGAAGAAATTGGCTTGCCCCCCAAAAATTCGAGGTCCTGACAAGAACTACAAGTCTTATAAAATGTTGTCTGTTGTGTACTTCTCGTCTCCCTTACTGAACAAGAGAGTGCTAGAACTCCGAGGCATTTGTAACCCCTCCCCCGCCCCAGGTGTTAGTGTACCTATGGGATGCCCGACTAACCCGCTTTACCCCCCCCCCCCCATCGTTTGTAACCCCTCCCCCCATCGTTTGTAACCCCTCCCCCCCTCCCCCATCGTTTGTAACCCCTCCACCCTCCCAGGTGTTAGTGTACCTGTGGGATGCCCGTCTAACCCGCTTTACCCCCCCCCCCCCCATCGTTTGTAACCCTCCCCCGCCCCAGGTGTTAGTGTACCTATGGGATGCCCGTCTAACCCGCTTTACCCCCCCCATCGTTTGTAACCCCTCCCCCATCCCCCATAGTTTGTAACCCCTCCACCCTCCCAGGTGTTAGTGTACCTATGGGATGCCCGTCTAACCCGCTTTACCCCCCCCCATCGTTTGTAACCCTCCCCCGCCCCAGGTGTTAGTGTACCTATGGGATGCCCGTCTAACCCGCTTTACCCCCCCCCCCATCGTTTGTAACCCTCCCCCCTCCCCCATAGTTTGTAACCCCTCCACCCTCCCAGGTGTTAGTGTACCTATGGGATGCCCGTCTAACCCGCTTTACCCCCCCCCCCATCGTTTGTAACCCTCCCCCGCCCCAGGTGTTAGTGTACCTATGGGATGCCCGTCTAACCCGCTTTACCCCACGATGGTACACCTGTGAACTTGTCTACTTTGGGAACACTCTGGATATCTACAAGACCCTGGGGCTGGTAGTTTTCGGGCCGCTCTCGAACATCCTAGTATTTTCCATCTTTGTGGCGACAGCGGGTCTTTGTTACAGAATAGCTGGGTATTTCCCAAATATGGCCTCCCAGTTTGTATGTGCGTACGGGGTCGCTACATTCTTCGACTGGGCCATTGTGTTGATAGTGGACTGCATCCTTGGCCGGTATGATATCAATAACTCGGCCAATGAGATAGGGGACGCGTTTAAGTTGTATGCGTGGTTCGAGAAGAAGGAACAGAATGGAGTTGTTGGGATCATTCTTACGGTGTTCGTGTATTTCTTCATTTCTTTCCTGAGTGGAGTTATCTTCTACATGTACTACCTGAGAGTTCATCTTAATGGAAGGCTCATGGATATCTATGTGCGACTCACCGGAAAGAATACTGACTTCTTCGTGCCTCATGATTTAGAGGTTAGTGAGATTTTTGAGTCACTGTGTCCGTGATACAATTCAAAATGATTCGGGTTTTATGAATCGCTCACATTACAATTGCAATTAATTGTTACGCGACGATCTTACTAGATCGCAGAGGTACACTGCTATATTTTATTGCGTATCACAATACCCTATTCCCACCATTAGATAAGTCACGCTGAGTTGGATTTCATAGTTACTAAAGGAGAACAATGGAGAGGAGAGGAGGGAGAGAGGAGGAAAACTGCGATATACGATTACATCTGGGAGGAAGAGGTGAGAACCTTGGTGACATGGACACCTAGCTGTGTGAGAAGCGAGAACAGGTACCAATGGTACCAAGTGAGAACCAGGAACAAATTATTGGCGCGATGAGTACCCAAAAACATACACGTCATGTGTAACTATGGCTACTGATACAACCCGGCTGAAATCATCTGCGTCGCAAAACCTACCAATATCTGACAATGATAAAATCGGTCTTGTGAAAACATATTCCAGTAAAAATTATACAAACAAAAGAACAAAGACCTCTACAAAGATGTCGCATCCATTACCAACCTCCCTCTTCTACCCATTCCCCCACACACATCATACTCTAACGCCTCTAACAGTGCACTCCACAACCTCTCATTCCTAAAACACACCGTACCCCCACCCCTCTCTTCCTGTTTCAACATCCTATTTACATCACCAATACACACTAAAAACAACGCCTCATTCTCCTCAGCCTCAGTATAACTAATCGCCCACTTGCTGTGGTCCTGAGTTGACTTCCAGGTTTGCCCCATGATAGTCAAGGTGTTCACATTCCAAACATTGTAGGGTGGGGAGCAATCAGATGGCATGGCGCCAGGACCATTCATCCAAGTGTTCGCCAGGAGGGAGGTCTTCTCTGAGGGGGCCACTAGGTCGTGGTATAGTTCCTTGCCCCAGGTGCCCGTTTTGGCGTAGGAGAAGAATTTTGTTGATTTCGAGTTTAGTTCAGCTCGAGATGTCAAAGGGGTGTCCTTTTTGTGTTTTCCGGCTAGCACAAGGGCTAACGTCCCAGTGTTGTACTTTGCTGCTACCTATTTAGAATATAGTTATCAGGGATTCCGAGATTAATGATGGATCTAACCAGGAACCGACCGAAACAAGTAAACAACCAATCAGAAGTCGTTATTTAGGTCACGTGACTGGTTATCAGCCAATCAGGGACCAGTATTTCCTGATTCGGTCGGTTCCTAGACCTAACATTTGTGCTCAGTTCCGGGTGTGATGTCTCCAAAATTGTGATACAGTGATGGTTGCATATATATAGTACATAACTCCCTCCCGCGCGGGCATCTATTCAATAGACGCACTGCAGAGCAGTGCGTCTATTGAGCTGTAATGCACGGGTCCCTTCGGGACCCGTGCGTTACAGCCCTGTAAATCCCGAGCGTCAGCGAGGGGTTTACAGGTATATCTGCACGCAAGGGAGGGAGTTGTGTTCTATAGACCCCGCTGGCGGGCACCTAGAAGCAAAACAAGCACAATTTACGTGGTTTTCAAACAGAGAGCTCACACAAAACGGTTCAAATAGTTGGAAATGAAGCTACAAAGTGCCTCTCTACATTCCTACACACTCGTACCAATCGTTTTAAGAAATCAAAAGGGTGGAATGCAGAGAGAGATAACAGTTAATTGTGGGTCAAGAGGAACAGTTGCCAACAGACTGGCGGGCGCCAAATCTAGACAGAGAGCTTAGTTGGTTGTACACACACTCCCTCTTGTGTTGTCATGTCATTTTATCGTGTTTCCAGTGATTCTTTGTGATCTTTACACAAATCTGTCAGAGGGCGTGCGTCTATCGAGACACAAACTCACGGCAGTGCACGGCCCAATAGACCAGTGCAAATTGTTCGCGCGGGGCGGGCGTCTATTTGAGCCAGCGGGGTCTATATTAAGTTACAACAGTGAGCCAATACAAAGCAAAATAAATGATGCATCGATGCATGGGTTAATACATCATTCGACTTACATTGTACTGGTAGATCAGGGGCCAATTTAGAAATAGTTGCTTGGTGACCGACTCTAAATCACTTATTTTGAGAGACATACAGAGCCCAGTTTGTCCGCACCGGACTGCGTTGTCAGGGAAACTGTACCGGTCTTCTTGGAGAGGAGGGAATCTGGGACAGCTGTGTACCAACCAAACTAGCGTGGTATCATCCCACATCACAACACCTGTATTATAGTGTTGTTATTTTGTATTTTTAAATGTCAGCTAATCCGTAAGACATGTTACTTCTGCCTCTTCTATGAGTGCCTCTTCTATGAGTACCTGGGTCGCTCTGATTTCAATGCCTGATCTAGCTAGGTTTACTGGTAAAAGAAGGAGCCTAGAACATAACAAGATCTATTCAAATGTTTACCTTTCGTGTGGCCTCTAGCATCACTAGTGGTTCCCTGGGGTGTCTGATCACTGTACATAAGGAAGTTTAGACCGATCTCCTGCTTGTAGATTGGTTCCAGAGTTGCGGCGAATGGGTTGGAGAGAGAGTTTAGGTCGTGTTCCCCCTCTTTCATCTGTTATATAATGAGAATACTAGTATTATTAGGGGCTAGGGCACAAGGCAACACGGGAAATTCAGATTTCAGTTGAACTAAAAAGAGCTACACAATTCATTCTGCCACGGGCATAAACCTCCAAAATTTACCTGCCCATCCATCCCAGAGTAAAAGTAATCCACGCTGTTAGGTTCTTTGAACAGAGCGTACCAGTCAGTCTCATCACCATCATCCCCAACACAGCTGATACCCTGTACTGCAGCGGGCAAACAGACTAGTAGAGACACAAGAAGGAGCATGGTTATCTGATAGTGGCCTGTTTCTCTTCCTGAAACTTCAAACAAGCAACTCACGGGGTTATGCAAAGTATTGGGTGACAAGTGTCCGCCGTGCTGGCCCAATAAATTTTGTGAGTAGATAACATATGATGCTCACCAAGACCCTCGCAAAGGCAAATCGCTACCCGGTCCAATAGCTCAACCTTAGAATAACATTTGTTTTAGCCTTCGGGAGTAGTGTGATTATCGCACTGTGCGGCTCTCCAGTGATTTACCACGGTCTTCCTGGAGCATTCGAAGTAACATGCTCTGAAGGCTGATTGGTAGGTTGGCTTGTGGAGTGGTGGGCGTGCTGGGGCGCCTGATATGTGTGTTAGGAGCGGCCTCTACTACTTTCGGGCAGGTCATCCTCCAGACGCAACAATCACAAACTCAGATCTGAGGAATGAGGATCTATCCTCTTCTCCAATCTCCGGATCATTGAGCGGTGTTCCTACGATGAACAGCTCATGTTGCTCAATGCTCGTATCGCTCTGAGATCCGCCAAACACATCTCAGATCATCAAAACAAATCAAGGTTGTAACGCGCGATGCCATGCCACTATCATATCAGCAGCCATGGTTCCCTCGCGCTAAGGGAACGCTCCCTGTTGCGCGCGCACTAGCACAAATTTAGCGCTGACAAGCACGGATAATGTAGAACTTTGTCGAAACCCAACCCTAGTTTTCTATTCTTTACATGTTTTTAAAACATTGTTTTAACCCCCTTAGATCACAGAAGAATGGGAGGACACCAAATCTCGAGATGTGCAGAGGCTCCAAATGGACGTGACAACTCATATCTCCATCCATACCCTCCATCTAGACGGCCTCCGAGAATTATACCGCCACTTCCTCCGGCTCTCAGACGGGGCCATCTTGGAGGTCTTCGGAGAGGCAGGGTATCTGGGGCTGGATGAGGCTGTAAAAAGTCAGCTGAAGGATAAATTTGATGACATGGAGGTTCAGGTTAATACGACCCTAAATCGGGCCACCACAGCCAAAACGGCCGGGTTGAGACAGAGATCCAGGATTGGTAGCTCGGTTGGAGGGGCTACATTGTCACGGTTGGGCAGTAGAGTGGGTAGTTATGCAAGCCTTTCTAGGAGTAGCACCAGAGAGAAGAGCTCCTGAGATACAATACAGATCTGGCCAGATAAATTGGCAATGTTAGAAGAGGTAAAGAAGCCAAGACTGTGACTGCATGCTTTCATGTCACGTTCTGTGTAGTAGCAGGACATGCTAGTAGCATTGCTACTAGAGATAGATGGATAGACTCTAGTTTGCATGAGTGCATGTCGTCAGTAGTGAGACAGACAAATCAGACAGACATCAAAAACCCGAACAATGTGACCAATTGTATTTTTATGACGTATCAGACCTTTTTTTATTCATTTATTGATTCTTATTTGTAGATGTACATAGTTTGTAGTTTATCAAATTGTTAACAAACTTAGTTTAACTATTCTTTAAACAACGTCCTGCCACCGTCAATATATATTTATAGACTAATTTATACTGTCTGACAAAAGCTGCCAGGCCAATACTCTGATAGAGCTCAAAAGAACCTATCAGTATCTGTTAGAACTGAACATATTCAGATTCTGACGATTCAGATAGATAATGTATCTTACAAAAGTTAACCGGTGGCAGGGTTGTTGATTGGGGGTATTGATAAAACAAGCCATTTTGTTAATGAAGGGGTATAAGAAATGGAAATTAAGTTTACACAATTGCTGAATAATAATTACATTATGTCATTTGAAAGATGGTCATATATTTCATTGAATCAAAATTTACCTAGCAAGATTATGTCATGATTTTGGGCACACATTAAAAATGGCCAGCCATAGTAGAGCTAATTACTAACACTGCACCAACATATAAATAGTCTAACAAGTAAATACATAGAAACCCTGACAAATACAGTGATTTTCTCCCAACCCTTATCAAAATACCAAAGTATAATTCCTTCTATAATAGTCCCATCTCTCTCCCCTTTCTCTATTGTGTAGGAGGGTTCAGTTTGATCACTACAGCATTGTGCATGGGGGAGAGCAGCATCTCTGCTTGGTAGGACACAACCTTTCTCTTCTTTGCCGCCTTGAGTGTTCCAACCAGGGCCTCGAAAATGTTTGCACACCGCTCATCTGAGGGGAGGAGAGAGAATTAAAAAATTAGTTCAATCGAAAGGTTAAGAAGTCTGAGAGAAGCTATCATATCAATAGAAAAAACTAAAATGATCGGGCGCCCAATGAATCTCTAAAAGTTTTAGCATGCATGTTTGCATTCGTTCTAGTAAAACATGCAAAAAAATATCAAAAAAAAGGTGGGGAGGATACTCCCCTAGTGTGGGCTGAGCCCTATTTTCAGTTTGTCATATCGACGTTTCTGTCTTTGCAAGAGCATTCTTTAGCACATTCTTTGGAAGAGTCCAATTACCGACCCCGATGAACCCCGTACAACGGTTGAACACACGAGGTGGTGCCCCGAAGGGCGATCATACTAGCTCACTTCACATCAAGTACCGCAAATCTCTTATAGAACAAATCCTTGTGTTTTAGTAAAAATTCACCTAACTTTATTCACTTACCCTCAAACAGGGTTCCAAATGTAACGTCGATACTCCCATCACTTTGTTCCTCTCCCAATCTCTTCATTTCCTCTTTTAGCAACTCAATCTCGTGATCAACATTCATTTTGGGCGCTAAATATTGGGAAGTGAAACACATTACGGTGGGAGATTTCAAGTGTTCATATAGTATCATGGTTAGATCAAGACATGTATCTGGGGGGGGGGGGGGGTATGTATCCGGCATGTATCTTTTGAAAGAAATTATGGAAGTTTGACGAGAGATATTGAGGGGGGATCTCTAGAACAAGGTCCAATGGTTGGTGACTTGCAAACAAGTTAAACACGGAACACAAATCATGATCAATTGTTACGGTGTCTATAAGCCCGGTATTCACCACTACTTCAGTCAATAGTCATTAAAGGGGACTCCTCTCCCTGGTGGAGTTTATAACTCTTCACCCTCTTATCATCCACAATCAAGTACCACACACTCAGCACCAAACCTGCCGTCACCACTGTGAGATGGAGAATGAACATCTCCGTCATTAGCCACTGTTCCTCCAGGAACAGACCCAGACCACTTTGGGCAGAGAGAAGGATCAGGGTTAGAACCTCGTCCACCCCCACAATCGCACCCCGATCCTCTTTAGGGATGTTTATCTGGTAGAATTCGTTCATAACAAGTACCTCGAACTCTGCAAATGCTGCGAGGAGGAGAGTTGAGAAGATGAATATTATCAGCCACAAGGCTATGCTTCCTGACCCAGCTGCCTCCGTCACCGTCTCTGTTGGAAGTATCTCACTTTGAGTAGAGTTAGGGAGCGTTTTCATTAGTGCAGTAGCTGCAGTAGGCAGCAGTTCCCCACCCTGGTACCACGGTAGAAATATCACTAAGTAGTAGGCTATAGAAAGATACACAGCGCTGCCAGCTAATTGCCAGACCTTGAAATGGACATAAATAGGGATATACTGGTCGGTAAAACCAAGCTTCTTCTTGTGTATGTTGATGATTGAGCCGATAGCCAGCATTACATAAAATGCAGCAATATCCCAACTGAGCTGTTCTTGTGTTAACCCACATTCCAGCAGAATGTACTCGTAATAACTGCCCTTTAGCACACACCTCCCAACTATAACAGCCACTATTATCTTGAGGATGGGGATTGATTTGAAGCGTTGCCATTGGTTACCAAACTGTGCGAATGTGTTCCTCTCACCACGCTTCTTATTTTCTGGTATGGCTGCGAAGGGTCGGAGAGCAACAGCTAATAACACTGCAGTTAGGATGCAAGTAGCCCCGCAGATTACCCCAGCAAGCAGTGTCGCATCTCGGAGGGAGAATGCCGCGAAGAGTTTCCCTGTCAGAAATGAGAAGAGGGCCATCAACATAAAGCTGGTCATGGTCATGGCTGAGTTGAGGGTCCCCAGCTCTATCTTGTGGACACGTGATATCTCGATCGTGAGGTGCCGATCTATGTAGTTACCTGGGAGGGAAGTGGTCAGATGTGGAACAAGTGCATATATCATAAAACGCTGCTAGAATCCTAGCCACCCACGCATTTGCCATTTATAACTATGGTAACAATTAAACCAGTACCCATGGTAACAGCTTATCCAGTAACCATGGTAACAGCTAAACTGCAGTAACCATGGTAACTACTCACGTGTGAAGTAGTACAAAATGGAGCAGGGTGTACCGGCGATGATACCTAGGAAGAGCTTTGTTGTAGGATGAAATACACCATCACGGGACATTATTAAACCGTACAGCAAGGCTGATAGACCCTGTCAGAAAGTGGGAGATATTGGTGATTGGTAACCACTTTGAAAAAACTCTGGTGAAATATGAATTTCTCCTAGTTACACCCGAGCAAAAAGTCCCTCTTTTTACCTGAATACCGGCTACTGTGGGAACAAAGTAACTGGGCCGTATCTCCATAGCTCTCTCGTAGCAGAGGGACGCCGGCATACCACTGAGAGGATGGAGTTAGACACTGGAAATTATGGGGCAAAACAGATTATAATGTCAGCTCTTCAAATCAAAACCGTTGGTTCTAGAACTAGCCCGTAGACCAGTTCAGTTAAGTTCTAGAGAGAAGTTCGAACAAGGCAACAGTTAGGTACTTAACATCAAGAACAACCCTAAACCCTAAAGATTCCCTAATATGACGTCATATACCTGATAGTCATGATGAGATATGCGATGTTAAGGAACTGAACCGCCTGACTGTCTGCAATAGCATACAGGTTCACCACCAGGGTGTATCTATAGATGGCCAGGGGTATAGTGGGGATCATTAGTAGGAAGACTATCCCATAACACCGCCAGTTGTTGAACATGATGTATCAATAGGGCCAAGAGAACCGAATTAAGACAATGGGGGGGGGGGGCTGCCGCAAGAATCTCATGCCTCATTCACGATGTACCCCCACATATCGGAAAAGTGAGGGTAGCTAGCTTATCAGGAACCGGAAATCGATTTCAAGCGCTGCATTTTGATGCGCGGCGGCCTGTCGCTTAAATAAAAAATTAGACTCTACTCCCCTAGTGCAGTGGGCTAGGCCCTATTTTCAGTTTGTCGAATCGACGCAGTTCTATTTCTGAACGAGGTTATATCTTGAAGAAATTTCTTTGTAACTTTGGAAGAATCCAATTACCGACCACGGTGAACCCCGTTGCTGTCACAACCCATCAAATAACAGTTACAACGGTTGAACACACGAGGTGGTGCCCCGAAGGCCGATCATACTAGCTCACTTCACATCAAGTACCGCAAATCTCTTATAGAACAAATCCTTGTGTTTTAGTAAAAATTCACCTAACTTTATTCACTTACCCTCAAACAGGGTACCAAATGTAACGTCGATACTCCCATCACTTTGTTCCTCTCCCAATCTCTTCATTTCCTCTTTTAGCAGCTCAATCTCGTGATCAACATTCATTTTGGGCGCTAAATAGTGGGAAGTGAAACACATTACGGTGGGAGATTTCAAGTGTTCATATAGTATCTGGCTACATTGTGTGAGAGAAGGGGGAGTAAAAAGTAGAAACGGGGGGGGGGGGGGGGGGGACATGTTAATTTTGTTAACTTTGTTAATATTAACATAGAAAAAACAGGTGATTTATTAACAAAATTAACAAAAGTTAACAAACATTAACAAATGCCATTTCTACGATCTAAAGTCCTTTTAGCACGTGTTTTTTGGTATTACACTTGCTGCATGTTGTTCTGCGAACAAAGATGTTCCTTCTGCATGATTTGCATACCCCCAAGCCGTCCACTACAGCCTTCCCAACAACGATTTGTTCCATTTTGTAAATTCGAACAAAAACTAGCCAACCTGAACCGCAATTGAGGTCAAATGACACTAATCCACATTTTCCAACCTTAAAAACTTAATAAGACTCATAAATTAACCTTCAATCGAAAAATATCCCAAAAATAATTTTTTATAAAAAAACACAAGGATTTGTAGCGAAGCAAATTTTCAATTTTTGACCAAAAAAAGCAATTTTGGGAATTTTTTCGTATTTTTCGAACAGAAACGTTGTACATCACTTTCTTTCGTCTGAATAATGGATCATCAATGAAAAAATTACATTCAAGTGACATTTTACACGCTAAATTGAAATTTTCGTACTCTTCGAATTTTGATCGATTTGGAGCCAAAAAACTTGTATGTCGGGCTTTGGTTATCGGAGGAGGCCTTGCATGGGTATATAATATATATACTATACAAACGTTAGATAAGTCATTAAACTATAAAATTAAATCAGTTAAAGTCGTATTATCAACCGATAACACCAATATTTTAGCATTTGTTAATTTTGTTAATTTTGTTAATTAACAAAATCGGAAAAAAGAGGTGATTTATTAACAATTAACATGTCTCCCCCCCCCCCCCCCCCGTAGAAACCAAATACATAACAAGTTTTACAAAAAAAACACAATAAATTAAATAACAGCCCCCTCTCACAAATCTTCTCACAAATCCAGTCAAGGTCTACCAGATCCGCTTTTTTCCCACCCCTCCTCTTTCAACTTCTTAACCAACGCGTTGGCCGCCTTGTTACTGAAACCGCTTCTGCTTATCCTCTCACCATTGTAGTGGACCACGGGAAGGGAATAATGGTATTTTCTCTTCCACATTTTATTTGCTTTCCTTGAAACATCCACCTTTTCAATCCTGGAGATAAAGAGGGGTGTTATTGGGGGGGAGAAGGGGGGTTATTGGGGGGAGAGAGGGGTTATTGCCTATTGGAGATAGAGAGGGGGGTTATTGGAGATAGAGAGGGGGGTTATTGGAGATAGAGAGGGGTGTTATTGGGGGGAGAAGGGGTGTTATTGGGGGGAGAAGGGGGGTTATTGGAGATAGAGAGGGGGGTTATTGGGGATAGAGAGAGGGGTTTTTGGGGGGAGAAGGGGGGTTATTGGGGGGAGAGAGGGGTGTTATTGGAGATAGAGAGGGGTGTTATTGGGGGGAGAAGGGGGGTTATTGGGGGGAGAAGGGGGGTTATTGGAGATAGAGAGGGGGGTTATTGGGGATAGAGAGAGGGGTTATTGGGGGGAGAAGGGGGGTTATTGGGGGGAGAGAGGGGTGTTATTGGAGATAGAGAGGGGTGTTATTGGGGGGAGAAGGGGGGTTATTGGGGGGGAGAGAGGGGTGTTATTGGAGATCGAGAGGGGGGTTATTGGAGATAGAGAGGGGTGTTATTGGGGGGAGAAGGGGTTATCTGGGGGGGGGGGGGGGGAGAGAGGGGTTATTGGAGATAGAGAGAGGGGGGGGGGGGTTATTGGGGGCTATTGCAAGGGCTTAGAAAATCAGGGTCGGGTAAAGAGTTGATTAGATAAAAAACACTTGCAACTTACGTAAAATGGTATTTCTCTTGCAACTTACGTAAAATGGTATTTCTCTTGCAACTTACGTAAAATGGTATTTCTCTTGCAACTTACGTAAAATGGTATTTCTCTTGCAACTTACGTAAAATGGTATTTCTCTTGCAACTTACGTAAAATGGTATTTCTCTTGCAACTTACGTAAAATGGTATTTCTCTTGCAAGAGCTTCATGTCAGCCTCAGCCTCATCGCACAGCAAACAGAGGTTGGTGGTGAATAGGGTGACTATGGGAGGATCAGGAGCTGTGTGCAGACACCGCGTTGTGTTGCTAGGCAACAGACACCGCGCTGCAGTGGTGTTGCTAGGCAACAGAGACTGCGTTGCAGTGGTGTTACTAGGCAACAGAGACTGCGTTGTGTGGTTGCTGTAGTTCCTCGTACAGTTGGTGTTCTGTATCGTTGCTATCGAGTGGTTGGAGTTGGTTGCTATGGAGTGTTGAGAGTTGGGGGCAGCAGCAGAGAGAAGGCGAAACACGCCAAGGGACCGCCTTACAGTTCTGGACATGCTAAAAATGAGGGGGGTTAGATCAAGACATGTATCGGGGGGGGGGGGGGGGGGGGATACTGGGCATGTATCCGGCATGTATCTTTTGAAATCATACTACTTACTAAGCAAATTGTGTGACAGAGATCACCTAGCAACTACACTTGCACGTGCAATTATTAGAGGGACCTGGAGATCTCTATCCCGGTTGCAGTTAGGTACCAAGGGGAAATTCAATTCTGCACGTGCATTCTTTTACTTCTGTCCTGATGTCTAGCTCTTCCACCCCAAGCGCTATTCGGCAACGGTTATATGGATTATGGGTCCAGAAGATCTGCTGCTGTCAGAGAGCAGGCTAGAGAATATGACAGATTACGCCAACGTGTTGAAGCGAGCCAATCAACGACTACGGATAGCTTTACCCAACGTCGCCCAAGGGTGATTACTCCAGTCGAATATAGAAATCTCCGAATCAGCTACATAGCGGCCAAGTTTTCACGTGATGAGTTTCTCGAACAGCACTGTACCTCCATGACATTGATCTCTTAAATTCGGACCTTGACATTGTCAGGAAGCCCAGAGCGTACAACAGCATGAGTAGGGAGAAAGTGAGAGATAGGCTAGGAACGGATGGTGCAGGTGATGTCAGCGTTCCCTAATCCAGCTACCATTTCCCCGAAATTCGCCCGTAGGGCGAACGGGCCTACTAGTAAATTATATGGAAGTTTGACGAGATGAAGAAAGATATTGAGGGGATATCTAGAACACCGGTGTTCCGATGGGGAATTGGGGGGGGGGGGGGGGTCTGGGATGTGTCACAATATGAGTGAAGCCAAAGTGGGGAGGGGGCTGGAGGGGGTTACAATGTGACATAACATAAAGTCTCCACTTCTGTAAATTTGTCAATTGAGTTTTAATGCGATTCCTGGACATGTATATCATATTTCTTCATTTTACCACCTCGCTAAGCAAAAATATATATACCTAGATAAGAATATACTTATGTACAAAGGACTACAGTTATATCATTACATATTATTCAATTCACTTCCTTCCAACTCTCTGCTGTTGTCCCCATGGTTACTGCGGGACAGGCTAAGTTTGTACTGTCTGGCGTTGCCATGGTTACTGCGGGACAGGCTAGTTTGCACTGTCTGGCGTTGCCATGGTTACTGCGGGACAGGCTAGTTTGCACTGTCTGGCGTTGCCATGGTTACTGCGGGACAGGCTAGTTTGCACTGTCTGGCGTTGCCATGGTTACTGCGGGACAGGCTAGTTTGCACTGTCTGGCGTTGCCATGGTTACTGCGGGACAGGCTAGTTTGTACTGTCTGGCGTTACCATGGTTACTGCGGGACAGGCTAGTTTGCACTGTCTGGCGTTGCCATGGTTACTGCGGGACAGGCTAGTTTGCACTGTCTGGCGTCGCCATGGTTACTGCAGGCTAGTTTGTCAGCCGTGACACGTCTTCATTTCGTAAGAAAGGGCGGGTACAAACCAGACAATTAGACAGTTAGTGGTAAAACAAGTGGCTGTTGGAGTAAATCCAACAAAAAATAACATGTGTACGGATATGGGGGGTGTATAGAGAGGGGAATCAAAACCCATTAATACATTTAAATTGGTTGCTTGAAAACGGAATTAATCATTTGTCACACACGCCGTATTTTACTCTCCCTTTCACAGAAGTTAAAACAGATTAATAAAGCGGGGAATTTGGTAATTAATAATTAGCTGTACTACTACTTGTCATCTGTTGAAAATGGTAGAGCAGTATTAGACTGTTGTTTGAACAAGGCAATTAATTTGTTTCGTTCACACCCTGAGACAGGGTCGAGCAAGCAATTGATATACGAAACCAAGAGGAAACCACATCAATTCCTTACACACTACAATCCACATACAAAATGACGTCACGAGAGAGACGTTCTAGAATATACGAATCCTAACAGAGAGCCATAAAAGAGTTCGTGTGTTGTTACCCTGCTCCAAAATATTGTATAGTTTGGACACACACGAGAGTAGAACAGCACAAAAAAACACGCACAGTTAATCATAAAAATGTGTAAAAATCAGAGGTTTTTAATTGTTAGAACGCGTCGCTATTGAGCATACCGAGTACTTTTCTCTCCAGTACGGAATACTCTCAATTTCACATACAAAAACACACACACCCTTCATTCACCCATTTTCTGCCTGAGTCACACATGTGTCCCTAATACCCTAATATATCAGGGTGTGTTAACTAAGGTATCTCGGCAGGTGGTATATCTAGTTCTTGGTCGCTGTCTAGATCTGTATCTGTATCGGGGTCGGGATCAACATGGGGGTCCCCGGAGAGGAGCGGTTCGGGAGGGGATGAAGGAGCAGCAGCTGCCGCTCTGAGATCTGAGGTACCGTTACCGCCTAGTCGATTGGAGCATTCCGAGAAGTAGATTTCAACCTGATAGGGAGGGAGGAGGGGATAGAGGAGGGATATAGGAGGGAGGAGGGGATAGAGGAAATGAAAAACATAGGTGGCGACTATTATGTTAGTGGTAAAACTTAAAAAATGAAGCATGATCCATACCTTGAAATCTTTTGGCACGATCTTGTCCCTCTTATCTTTATTAATCTTGTCCAGCTCTGGTTTGGTTAACGTTACAACGTATTCATTCCCGCTCCCTCCTATTGCACAGCTATCCTCCTCGCCAGTTTTTGTTCTCAGACGAACAAAGAAGAGATTAAGCCAGAATTGACAGAGGCGCTCCTGTGTAAATTATGAGTAATTAATTAACTCATTAGTGATGGTATTGTCTATTAATTTGACACGCCCTGGATCTATGAGAAGAAAGGAGAATGTCACTTCACACCTACCTTGGTTAGATTTTTCGTGAATATTTCAATTTTAATGTCCCCGCACACGGGTGTTGTCCGTCTCGGCACCAAGTCGATGTGCTCTAGGTCTCTCCTTGCCGATGTGTAGGCCGATGTGTATATTTTGATGTATCCGATAGAGATGTTGAAACTCAAATCTGGGAAATAAAAAGGAAATATCAGAAAGGGAAACAGAAAATGGGAAACTAGAAAGTCAGAAACAGGAAGCATTCAACAATCAACTCATCTCTTATCTGTATTCTCTCAGTATCACACTGCCAGTAAATCCCAGTGTGCAAAGGAAGAAGAGGGAACTGGAGGGAGATGTGTGTGTATGGACTGCGCGGTGGCGCGCACACCCCACCTCCCAACACACCGGAGACATTTGGTGCTAGTCGTTGTTGCTCTACTTGCAGTAGGGCGCGAGATCTCACACACACAGTGTGTGATGGGGAGCGGAAATGGGGACAGTTCCATCTCTCTCCCACTACACACATGTGATGCACTTACTAATAGTTCCACTTTGCGAGTGGGGCATCTTCACCAGACGGATCTTGGTCAGGAGGAGAGATTCGGCTTCGTAGGGAGGGAAACCGCGACTGAAAAGGAGACACATTTTAATTCCTAGTTCAATAACTCCGTGGACAATAGTTTGTGATATATACGTTAACATGACGATTTCTAAAACTCTAGTCCACTTTCTTTTCTAGGTAATATCTAGATTTACAATCTTGCCAATTACACATTAATCATACCACACATGTCTATTTCGTCACAGCTGATCTGTCTATTGACATGCATGTGTTGGAAATGATGGAGAGAGAGAGAGAGAGAGAAAGAAAAAGATAGAGAGATGGGGAGGGAGACAGGGTGAGAGATGGAAACATATCGAGTTCGGGAATCTGCTTAAATTCAAAACGCACGGCGCCACGGCGTGTATATTTCGAATCGGAAAACGCAAAACACGTTCGTGAGAAATTTTAGAAAATGCTTGTACAAAATTAAAACTTCATTACCTGACGTAGTCTCCATAATAATAGACGTAACGACGTTGTGAAGGAATTGTTACACCCTGGAATGAGAGTATGTTAGAAAAGATAGAACGATAGCATGGATAGAGAGATAGGGGAGATAAATAGAGAGAAATAGAGAGAAATAGAGAGAGAGAGAGAAGGGTGCGGTTTTATTTACAGAATTTTTGTTTTCGTTTTAATTTGGCACAATTGCATTGTAAATAGAAAAGCACTATGTCTTATTGCTGTATAAAGCGTCTGTATTTCAACTTATACGCTCTCTATCTCACTATGTTTTTCTCTCTCTGTATCGCTCTCTGTCTTTCCGGCGTAATTAACGCTTCATTAGAGCAAAACGCATAATATGTGAAAATGAGAGAGACAGGTAGATAGAAGATAAAGAAGAGAGAGAGAGAGAGAGAGAGAGAGAGAGAGAGAGAGAGAGAGAGAGAGAGAGAGAGAGAGAGAGAGAGAGAGAGGGAGGAGAGAGAGAGAGAGAGAGAGAGAGAGAGAGAGAGAGAGAGAGAGAGAGAGAGAGAGAGAGAGAAAGATCAAGAAAAGGTTATAGTGTTAAGTGTACTCAAGTGGAAACTTGGATATGAACAGAGAAAAACAGAATGATGGCAACTACTACGAATATATTGCCCAAATAAGGAACTTTCTGCCAACAAAGTTTTTTTCGTTTTAATTTTCATCGTATATAATAAACTCTTTATCTACCTTCTCGCACTCTCATACTGCATCATCCCTCCAACCTGCCTTTTCTGTCGACTGTCTCGCCTACTGAGTACTGCCTAGTGACTAGTCTCCCTCTCTTCGATCCCCCTCATCTCCATCCCCCCTCTAACACTACTCAATGAACAACTTGAGATTGATAGTATGTGATCGAATAGCAAGCTTCACTACTAAATAACAGTGTGTGCACATTCAGTATGTCTATTACAAAATATATTGACTGTCAGGAATATATTTTACCATATTATCAGCCAAATCATCTATCAGTCAGCCAAATCATCTGTCAGTCAGTTGGTCGTTCAGTCAATCTGTCAGTTGGTCGTTCAGTCAATCTGTCAGTTGGTCGGTCAGTTGGTCGGTGTCAGTCTAATAGTAGAGTTCACAAACATGGCTTAGATTGTTTAGGATTTGCGTAGTAAACTTTTTTTTCACTTCGAATTAGCTGATTAGATACCAAAAAAAATTCTGACTGCGTTTAATAAAAATCAGTGATGTTCTCTCTCACTTTAAACAATCACCTTAGTATCAAAGGTCCGTGCTTCCCCGTAAAATTGTAGCGCAGGACAAACTTGCTCATAGATGCCCTCGTGTAATAAATATGATACAATCATCACACCTGTCCTACCCTGAGGGAGGGTGAGAGCGTTAAAAATTCAGCTCTGAGAATAGAACAATGTACAAAATATCAAATATATTGTAATAATGATCTTTCCAAGACAGAATTTTGGGCTATTTGGGCGGGTCTGTACTCTGTGAGCTGTTAAGTTAACAGATGTTAACAGATGTTATCTCTTACCTTTCCTGCTTTACAATGAATAACGGCCACATTTTGTTCATCCTCCGCGAGGAATTCTGCCACGTCCTCACAAAACGGTTTTATAAGGGGAAATGGAGGAGCGTTGTGGTCTTCAAAGGGAAAATGGGCAACCTTTGGGAAGCGCTTGTTGTCGTAGTTTCGTTGTCGTTCCTTGCACCTGTGAGAAGTGAGGGGAAAAGGTTAAAACGGGGGTGTGGAAGTAAGGAAGTGAGGGAATTAGGTAACAAGGGGACAACTTATAGGGTGTGGTAAGATATATGGAACACCAGGGTATCGAAGATACAATTTTGAATTGTCTGAAGAATAGTTTGACTGAAAAATAAAGCTCATTTCATTTAGGGCGTGGGACGTGCATGTTTTATTACCTAACTATGATGCAGGATCAACTTTATGACGTCATGATGAGTATTCTTTTTAAATTTCAATATTCTGACAAGCATATGAAACAATCAACTGATCATTGTTCTTTGTCAGGAACCGACCGAATCAGTAAATACTGGTCCCTGATTGGCTGATAACCAGTCACGTGATCTAAATAAGGAGCTCTGATTGGTTGTTTACTTGTGTCGGTCGGTTTCTGTTCTTATTCAAAGTCTACTTACAGGTTATAGATCTTGTAATGACCCAGAGTGTTTCTCTTCAAAGAATCTGAAATCAGAGGATTTTAGAAAGCGAAATCCAAAAGTCAGAAGCTTCTGGATTCGGATAGGGAATAGGGATAATAGGAGAAATATTCAGTGTTAAGTTTCTAGGGGAAAGGGGGGATGGATAGTCAATGTCATAAAATCTATCATTTTAACAGCAGAGATTCGATTGCTACCTCTGAAACTCCGACTAGAACGACCTGGTGTCACGTAACAGTAACACACTATCACAAAGTTCACACTAACACAAAGTCACACTACACAAGTCACACTATCACAAAGTCACACTAACACAAAGTCACACTATCACAAAGTCACACTAACACAAAGTCACACTATCACAAAGTCACACTAACACAAAGTCACACTAACACAAAGTCACACTATCACAAAGTCACACTAACATAAAGTCACACTGACACAAAGTCACACTAACACAAAGTTACACTAACACAAAGTCACACTAACACAAAGTCACACTATCACAAAGTCACACTATCACAAAGTCACACTAAGACAAAGTCACACTAACACAAAGTCACACTAACACAAAGTCACACTATCACAACATACACCTAACAACAATCAACTTAACGTCAGAGAGTAATCTTCTAAATTTCAATATTCTGACAAGCATATGAAACAATCAACTGATCATTGTTCTTTGTCAGGAACCGACCGAATCAGTAAATACTGGTCCCTGATTGGCTGATAACCAGTCACGTGATCTAAATAAGGAGCTCTGATTGGTTGTTTACTTGTGTCGGTCGGTTTCTGTTCTTTATTCAAAGTCTACTTACAGGTTATAGATCTTGTAATGACCAGAGTGTTTCTCTTCAAAGAACCTGAAATCAGAGGATTTTAGAAAGCGAAATCCAAAAGTCAGAAGCTTAGATGGATTCAGTATGAGGATAGGGAATAGGGATAATAGGAGAAATATTCAGTATTAAGTTTCTAGGGGGGAGGGGGGAGGGGGTGTTCTAATAAATCATATCACTTTTACAGCAGAGATTCGATTGCTACCCTGTAAACATCCGACGAGACGAACTGGTGTCACAGTAACAGTAACACACTATCACAAAGTCACACTAACACAAAGTCACACTAACACTAAGTCACACTAACACAAAGTCACACTATCACAAATTCACACTATCACAAAGTCACACTAACACAAAGTCACACTATCACAAAGTCACACTAACACAAAGTCACACTAACACAAAGTCACGCTATCACAAAGTCACACTAACACAAAGTCACGCTAACACAAAGTCACACTAACACAAAGTCACACTAACACAAAGTCACACTAACACAAAGTCACACTATCACAAAGTCACACTAACACAAAGTCACACTAACTTGAAAACGTCCTCGATGTTATTCCTATACCAGGCTTCCACATTATTTGCTGGAAAACCCATTGCAACAATATTGGGCTTGATGTACGCCAAATCTAAATTGTATCCATCGGCAACAAACCGTCGCTTCTTTTTTGAGACCAGCTCCTTTATAACACTTGTCATGGCTGCACCACTAGTTAGAGAGTTAAAGAGTTAGAGGTCTGTACAAGACTGTACATCAGAAAGACAAATCTAATGTCACAAATCGAAACACGAGTGTTTTCAAGGAATACAAATGTTTCACTAGCGTGAGCTAGATCGTCAGTTCCGGTTCCTTGAAAACACTCGTGTTTCGATTTGTAACCTACTCCAGAGAAATTGTATTTCTGCAATGTTGCTGCAATTTTGGCAATTTGAGACAGTTTTAGACCCTAAAACGCAATTATCAAACTGTTCCATCAAGCTGATCGAGTATATTCTGCGTTGAATGTGTGAAGAATTGATAAATAAGAAAGCAGGAAAAAATCGCATTGAAAAATATTAAGTTTTGGCGAAGTTATGTCGAATAGAAATTACAAGATTACAAGATCTTCCGTCGAAATACCCAATGCGGATGGTCCGCATTGGCTATTTTGACGTAGCGCGCCGATCAAAAATATTGCGACGGCAAAAAAACCTCTGTGGCGTGCGGATTTCACTAAAAATCTCATTTGAAACATCAAATTTTGAGAAAAATTGACCCTTTTCCTTGAATTTTTTCTTTTTCTCTCCGTGATCCAAAGTAAAAATGCGTCCGCGTCCGCATCGTCCGCATGGGAGAGCCGCCCCTGGCCCTCACCGATGAGACAGAAATTTTCAACTTTGGGCCCAGAACCCAGAAATTTTTTGGAAATTCACTAACCCCAACACCGATTGGCATCACTTTCCGACAGCCGAAGAGAAGCTGCCGAAGAGAGAAAGGGGGTAACCGTATGAAGAGTTAATCGCGATGAGTCTCATTCACATTGGGTTCGATCATTTGCCCCCGGTGTTGGGGTTAGTAATAAATAAATAAATCTTAAAATCACTCACTCAAATAAATAATAAATATTACAAATAAAAAGTCAGTCAGTAAAATCTTTTTTGAAAATTCACTAACCCCAACACCGATTGGCATCACTTTCCAGCAGCCAAAGAGAAGCTGCCGAAGAGAGAAAGGGGGTAACCGTATGAAGAGTTAATCGCGGTGAGTCTCATTCACATTGGGTTCGATCATTTGCCCCCGGTGTTGGGGTTAGTAATAAATAAATCTTAAAATCACTCACTCAAATAAACAATAAATATTACAAATAAAAAGTCAGTCATTAAAATCACACATTGCAATGGGAAGTGGAGTCGTGAACTTCTTCCTCGTGCCCCTCAGTGAGACCAAGGTACTTCTGAGGAGACAGAACCGTATCCGCGTTCTCAAGAAATTAATCACCTCAGCGTATTTGTCCTTGTGTTTAGTTGAGATGCGTGATGCTAGCTTTTTGATTAGTCTTTCAGCCTCAGGTCCGGCACCACCGGAGGTAGCCATCACGAACGGGGTGAAAGCCCCTCTCTCCGACTCTCTGATTCGTTGTTGGTAATCACGCTTCTTCCGACTTTCATTCATTTTATACAGAGATTTTGGGTCTTTTCCTCTGTAACTGGGTGCAGTGGGATGAAAAACTGCAACGTCCACGTGGGCCCCCTGTAGTCCTCTCCATAACCCAATAGCATACACGTCACTGCGAGCATCAGGTGCTGTATTGACACTCCGGGGGTAGTCATCTGGGTTAACTGGCTGCAACACTTTCTCAATTTCAACACCCTTGTATCCTGCATGGGTAATAATATCTGCAAGGGTATCTCTAATCTCGTTGTGCCGCAGGATAGTATACCCGCCAGTGCTACAGCTCAGGGCATGGTCTGCTCCATTCTGTTTTCCACATACACATTCAGAGAACTGGCCGTTGATTTCAAAGCCATACCGGAGGCACATCGCGTCTGTGAACTCTGATTTGGATAGTTCTCTGTTGAAGTAAAATCACACATTGCGATGGGAGGTGGAGTTTTTTTTTGGAGAAACTTTTTCTGAAAATCAAATGTCCGGCCCGGACGCGCGTTCTAAAAACTCCAACGCGCTCATGAAATAGCCATTTATACATCATTTTCCCGCGCGCTACGTTAATTTTGGCTCCCCACGCGGACTCAAAATTTAAAAATTGCTCGGCAAACGTTATTATCTGGAAGTCGCGTCGTCGTTTTTTAAAATTGTTTGTCTCCTGTCTCTGGGAGTCGTTCCGCCGTCGTCTAGATCCAAGGCAGGCTTGGAACGTAGTCAGACGGGCTTAAGACGGGTTGAAGTGGGGGTGGGCTTAAGAGCTTGAGATGGGTAAAAAAAGGAGTTTTCGACTTCAATTTCTTAGCCTCTTGGTTCTCTTCATAGGCCCTTTGGTGCTTGGGGCATTGGGCCTTGTGGCTATTCTGCTATCAAACTATGAAACCGGAAATGTTGTATGGCCCGGGCCGAGTCATCACGAAAACAACAATCACAGTGTTTGATATGAGCTGAAGAGATTAATTGATTTTGACTGTGTCATATAAAAACCTTCATGGCTTTTTAACTCTAAATTTACATTATTTCACACTACAATTCATACAATCTTACATAAAACGGCACATTATTGCAGTCTCTATTCCAAACAGCCGCGAATGACAGCAGTGAACTGATCGAGTGTCTTCAGCAGTTTCATTCTCCAGTAAACTCGCCATTTCTTCATTTGTCAATTGTCCTCCATCCGCCCATGACAGTTGACTTCCCACTGCATCTTGTACTAAACCCAGTGCGTCCCTTCGAAGCGTTCCTCCAATGACTTCACAAACTAAGAAAAGTTACCTTGAATTAAATAAAAATATCGCACGGTAACTTTAATAGTTTATCCCCACCTTTTCGAAATCCATTTAGATTGAGGGAAGCAACGGAATTGGATATGATATTGCTGAGTTTCATTTCATCCACATTTCGGCCCATCGCTGAAAAGAACACATTAAGCTACAGATAATAAAACAAATGACTACCAACCTCAATCTCCTCATAGCTAAAGACGTGAAACAGAGTGTTCTCGAAGTCTCGAACTTACTTAAAGCAAACCCGGTAGATTTCATTTCCGTCAGATTGGTTTGAGTTACAACCATTAGCATTGCATCATGTAAAAACTTGTACTGAACCTGAAATTTAAAGATAATGGAGTGGCTAAAAGTCGTATGATTAAAGTCCGATTTTTAAAAAAGCGAACCAGGGGCGGGGGAAATGAAGTTTTGAATTGAAATTGGTAGCACACGACGTGTGATGCGCGTGAAATTCTCTGATTTGTATGCAAGCGGTTCGCTTTATTAAAAATCGCACTTTAGGATAAGTATAATGCTGTTATACCGTCTTATACCGTCGAAATCGAGTAGACATGGAGGGAAACAAAGTTCCAAACCTGGAGACTTGTGAGTATTTACGTGTGTCTTACCGAGTTAAAGACAATTTTGCGGCGTTGTTGTCTCATCTGCCCGACTAAGCACAGCAGATCCAGATCATCCTTGCTCGTTAACCGATCCAGACTGTTCCAGATTCCAATAAATATCCCCGTCCTACCCGTCCCTGCGCTACAATGACACACCATTGGACCCTGCTGTTTGTTAGGCCTTAGGGAATCTATGTAGCGGATGTTGTAGATGAATTTCAGGAAGTTTGCTGGGGTTTCCGGGACGCTCTTTTCGGGCCAGGAGGTGTAGTTGAATAACACTATCTTTCTCTTGCCCTCCTGAGGAGTACAATGGTGAGTATAATGATTCTTGAATCGCGTGTCTCTGTGTCAACACTAAATAATTAAAAACCATTCAAAATGATCCCATATATTGGTTCGCAGCCTCCGGGCGTGCTTCGTGCAAGAGGCAGGGGTAGCACGTTACCAATGTCATATGGTTGTCATCGACATTTTCTCTAGCAGTTTCAAAAAGATAAATGTATGAGCTATAAACATGGATTATTATAATTATATTATACCTCGTTAAAGTTAGATATTTCCAGTGTATGCATTGTGTACCCGTCACAAGACTTATCATATAGAGACATTATCTCAACATTTCCATATGTCATTGTCGAGCCATCCTGGGGCCAATAAATGAGCCCTCTAATTTTACCATTTTCCTCTACATTGGTCAGATTTACTATCGTACTCGACTGAAATAATATACTTTCACAAGTAATCACGCCATTAAAATGTCTTTATTTAGAGAATTAGATCATGTACATATTTGTCATTGCAGATTGTTCAAGTCAGGGCAGTATACTACTGCTAATATAATTGAGTTTTATTTGTACAAGTATTTGTACAATGAGGGTATATCAGCAAGTCAGGGCAGTATATTGAGGGCATGTTACATAAATCTTACATTTTGATCCCAGATCATTGTCCAAAAATCCTCGATAGTTTCAGGTAAAGGAGCTTGGGTTGCTATGAAACCACGGGGCTTGTTATACCCGTGAATGTAATTGGCATTTATGTAGTCCGAATTGATGTTAGGACCTTTTAGGGTCAGTTTCACCCTTGAGTGATCAACTGCAATAGTAAAGAATGGATTAACAGAAGTGAATTCAGAACAAACTCGTTTTTGCACGTTCAGTTCTTTATAATGTTACGGAAAAGACGATTATTCTAAGCAGCTGCCTCTGTCAGACCATTGGCCCTATTCTCATGTCTTTCAAATAAACGCAAGAACTGCCTGCTTACACGGGAGGATATTGCGGTATCTGTTTTTAGGACTGTTCTCCTCCTTGAAACCGTAATAACAGCTGTTATTTATCACATGATCAAACTTTTCAATGAAAGAGAAGTTTTCCTTCAGCATTTCATCCTCATTGTCTGTTAGTAACTCCATGTACCTGAAGGAATCAATGGGACGATATAAATACAATATGTTTAGAGGGAGAGAAAGCGTTGATACTGTAATTTCCATGACTCCGATAACCCCACCTTCTAATGAGGGACAGCTCTGTTTAATGAGGTTTCGAACATCTCCATTGATGCAGATGTTCGAAACCTCATTTGTTTCTATTGTGGATTGTATGTTAAGTTGTTTATACCTCTAAAAAACCAACAAAAAAAAACAAACAGACCTCTCGAAAAGATGCTCGGGGACTGGTCGTTTGATCTCCGCAGATGCTGGGACCTTTTTCTTGGCCAACGACAAGTCTTCTTTTTCTGTTGTCTTGACAACAGCATTCTCTGTGATAGACCCAATCGTACTAGCGTCACTCCAAGTAGTCGGTGAGGTATCGTGGTTGTTTATATTGGCACCGGGTGGAAGCTCTGAATTTAGATTAAATAAAGAAATTATAGTTCCGAAAAACACAATATATATGCCCAACTGGTTTAGAATAGAAACAGCTCTGTGACAAAGGTGCTCTAACCTAAACAGAAGTCTGCTTGTTTTAGTTGTTGATAGTCAACGCTAGACACGATTTCCAGGATAGCTCGATGCAGAAACTTGTATTGGACCTAAAATGCTATTCGTTAATTGTTAACAGAATGAAACAATAAGAAAAAGAACACTAAGAACACTAAAAGGACACTAAAAGCAATCATGACATCGTAATTAATTTTCAGTGCGAAATGTCTTACCAGAGTAAAGATAAGTTTAGTTCGATCACTCCGTAATCTAATGGTCTCCTTGTACAGATCTAGAATATCGCTGACCATCAGCTGATCCAGACTGTTCCAGATTCCAATAAATATTCCCGTCCTCCCAGTGCCTGCACTACAATGACACACCATTGGACCCCTACGAGGTCTCAGGGATTCGATGTGTCGGATATTGTAGATGAAGGTTGTGAGATCGGTGCTCGTTGGTGGAACACCCGTTATGGGCCATCCCAGGAAATGAAACATCATGATATCTCGGCTATCCTCCTGCTCCTGAAGGAATATTTTATTTCACACCGCTATTAATCTTATGGCTCCTGATCCTGTAGGAATATTTTATTTCACACCGCTTATCTTATGGCTCCATTTTATCTTCTAAACGCCATGGCGAGAGAGATTCGAGCAAGACTGCCTACGTGTCCGCAATATGTCATCGCAAGTACAACAATAAATTAAAATTTGTTTCTTCACTTACTCCAGTACCGTTGACAACATCGAAGGTATAAAAGTTGAAGAAGTTCATGTTCCGTTTTGATATTTTGGTGACAGTGATCTTGCCATATCGTTTCTCGCCCTCCTCCGGCCAGTACACCGTCCCTCTGTCCTTTCCACCCTCCACATGCCTTACCAGGTTAACAATTGTACCGCACTGAGATGTGTGTAAATTCATGTTAAGAACCATACAGTGCTCTTGGCAAGGGCAATGCTCTTGCATTGCTCAAACATCAGACAATGTCTGACAGACATTATAGGTTCTGGACAACTGTGGATTGTGATGGTTTTGTCACATACCTTTTGTTGCCATATCATGCTCCAAAAGTCGTTGACAGTTTCAAACAGGGGGGCCTGAGTTACGATGAAGTCTTTGGAAGAATTCTGGCCATGAACAAAACTCCCATTGAAGTAGTCACCGTTGTCAAGCTTTACCCGACAATGGTCAACTGAAATACACATACATGTGGAGACTTAACTTTGAAATAGATGAAACTTATTTTGAATTGATGAGACTATGACAGCATACGTTACATACGT
The DNA here is from genome assembly GCA_020137815.1 of Hormiphora californensis. Taxonomy (NCBI): domain Eukaryota; kingdom Metazoa; phylum Ctenophora; class Tentaculata; order Cydippida; family Pleurobrachiidae; genus Hormiphora; species Hormiphora californensis. The sequence continues at coordinate 1,355,897 of CM035360.1, read as the reverse complement.
TGCTGAGCATACCCCATGGTTTAGTGACAAACAAACAAACAGACTATGACAGCATTCCCGCCTTAGATAGAATGGACAGATATACACCGATACAATTAGAAGGCTATTACTAATGATACACAACTCTCTATAGACTTCAGTTATCACCGATTTTCATTGATCAGTAGGAATTATATATCAGCACGACCACTATTACAAGAAGAAAAAGGAAGCGAAGACCACTTACATGGGATGATATTCTTGTAACGGTTCTTGTGATCATTTTCAATCTTACTACCATGATAAAAGGTCTGCTTTTCACTTTTTATCTTCCCAATCGCAGAGAATTCCTGTTCCAGTTCGAATTCAACCTGACTAACCTCGGACCTCAAATCGTAGTATCGGCTGCAAAAATTTAGCTACACTTGAAATCATCTTTAACCCGAGTCAAGCATAGTGCTTTCCTATAATGTTCTTTTTCTGTATTTGAGAGTGCCCAAGAAGAATTAGTAGGAGCGCTTAGAGCATGCACGTGCAAAAGTCGCGTGCCACTGTCACTCCTTTGCTTTGCATCAAATCAAAAATGACCCCCAACTGATCTAAGCGCTCCTACTAAATGGTCAGGCACCACGCTGACTATGTAAAAACTGGCCTAGATAATGTAAAAACTTACTTTTTTAGTTTGGCAACTGTGAACGGCTTGGAACTAAGTATTGGAGCATCTTGTGTCACAGCCCCTTTTTTCTTCCATAGTTGCAGGGTATTACTCAAACGGGCCATTTAGTTTGGAAAAACCGAAACATGCTGCTGTCCCGAGCAAGATGATATACAAAACATGAGTCAACAAGCTATGAGGAATGTGTAGGAATAGTGAGATATTACACTTGTACCCCATGACTCCCCCTGTTATGACGAAACATGCAGCACACTTGTGGTAACACCCCTCGCCTTCCAGGGCCCAGGCAACCAAAACATTATATATAATGCATATATATGCAATATACATGTCGAAATTATACCTTTTCATAGCATACACGGCGTGCCTGAACAAAGTTTAACCTCGGATGAAAAATGTACCATATGCAGACCTTACTAAGGTCTTCAGATAGGTATTTGGAGTGGATCCATGGAAAAAAAACACCCCACTTTTATGAAAAGTTTTTTCTCTACATGGATTTTAAAATGGGTCATTTTGACTGTAAAAACGGCTTAAAAACCATGCTGTGTGCAGATTTATAGTCCTTTTCTGGTAAAAAAGGTTGTACCTGACCGTTTTTTGCACGTAGAATCGATTGCCGGTGAAGAAAAATCTCTAAAACGACTGGAAAATGGTCAAAATTTGATTTTTTGACGTTTATATATTTATACTGAAAGTGACTCGTTCGACCATCAGACCCTCGACCCCTTGCAGCGTGCATGTCTGAGGTGGAGGGGGAGTGAGGATTTGATCATGTACTGTGTTACTTAATGTACCGTGTTACTTACCACGTTCCATATAATTCTCAAAAAAGAAAGTGGCTCTTTTGATCCAATTGGGGCTTCCCATTCGGTCCTTGGAGCAAATGTTTTACTTACCGCATCCTTCCAGATTCTCAAAAGTGAGCTGATCTACCAGCCGAGTTTTTATTTACACTGTTGATAGGAAAACACTTTGATTTACGATTTTAAGAATCACAATACATACTAAATTAAAAGTTTACATAATATTCGATATTCATAAAGATAATACAGTTCATAAATCAATAATAATCTCAGCATACCTTTAATTCTTGCTCAGATCTCATTAACAAATAATCACAGCATACCCCAATAAAACTTTCCTAACCCAAACGGACAAATTGACAATACAGCTACAGCTAGTGAACAATGAGGTTTCATGACATGAATATTGTGGCTTGCAACACAGGATGTGAAATATGTGAATTTGATGAAATGTGTGGTTTATGGTTCGATATTTTGGTGTCAGATTTAATGAAATACTTGCCTTGCTCGACCCTATTTCCCGTAAAGGAGGGTTAGAACATAACAATGAAATGCATGGTTTATGATTCGAGTTTTCGGTGTCGGATGTGCATCATATTCCTGCCTGTAACCCGTGCCCCGGTCCTCTGTATCCCCTCCGTCCCTCTAAGTTCATGATGGTGTTCCTCGACAACCCTCCTCGATACCTCCCTCCTCGAGAGACCCCTCCGGGTGTGAGTACCCTTCTCGACAATCCTTCTCTCTCCACCGCCTACTGCTCGGGCATGTTTGGTTACTGTCGTGCTCGATTTGTTGAAGTGAACTGATCCCTGTGATCCGAGTGAGTAATCTTCCTTTTCCTCCGTGTATTCGTCCAGTTGGAGATCGTAGGATTCAGATTTGGTCTTTTCTGTCTTACTTTCTGTCTCCTTTTCTGTCTCCTTTTCTGTCTTCTTTTCGTCAATTTTCTCTGGTCCCAGGACGGAGTATTCCTCGGACTGTTCGTTTGCTTCATCAAGTTTAAGACTGTAAGATTCTTCTCTGGTGACTCCCTTCTTTTCTTCTTTTTTAACACCGCTGGATGGTTCTTTTTTAACAACACTTGATGATTCTTTTTGGACGACTGTCTTCCCTTCTTGTTTGGTGCTATCGTATTGGAATGTGTATTCCTCTGATTCCTTGTTATCTTCATCCCACTGCAAACTGTAGGATTCTTTGCTCTTCTTTACCCCTTTCATCTTCGTTGTAGCTGCGGCGGATTTCTCTGATCGTGTACGTCCTTCCACTCCCTCTTTCCTGTACTCAACGGAATATTGGTCAACCTTTTCATCGCTTTGATCGATCTGTAAAGAGTACGATTCTTCCTTCTTTTCTGTTTTCTTAGCAGACTGAGCAGTCTTATACTCAACCGAATACTGCTCTACCTTTTGATCACCCTGATCGTATTGAAGCGAGTACGACTCTGTCGATTTATGTTCCACTCCAGCTTTACCACCAGTTTTGTAACCAACTGAATATTCTTCCTTTGAAAAGCCTCCTTTCTCGAGTTGGAGAGTGTAAGATTCGCCTTTGATAATCGTCTTCTCCTTGCCTTCCGTTTGCAACTGATATTTCTTGCCATCTTCTGCGGAGATAGAAAACCGTTTGGCGGTTTCGTCTTGTTGATTCAGCTGCAGAGTGTAAGATTCGCCTTTGATAATCTTCTTTTCCTGGCCTTCCGTTTGCAACTGATATTTCTTGCCATCTTCTGCGGAGATAGAAAACCGTTTGGCGGTTTGGTCTTGTTGATTCAGCTGCAGAGTGTAAGATTCGCCTTTGATAATCTTCTTTTCCTGGCCTTCCGTTTGCAGTGTGTACTGTTCATTGTACTGGTTGTCTTGGTCCAGTTGAAGACTGAATGATTCTCCTCCCTTCACCGAGTGTCCTTGAGATTGTTCACTGACACTGCCGGTTTTGAGAGTGTAAGATTCTGATTCTTTCCCGCCACTCTCTCCCAAGTCCTAAACTGTATGACTCCCCTGCACTCTGTGCTCCTTTACTCAAAGTGTACTGACTCCCCACTTCCCCTCAACAGATTTCTGCTCCTTTTCCGTTGCGAGCCTGTACTCCACTGTCGTCTTTTGCAGATTCCGATAGTGTACCGAATGCAGATTTCCCTTGGATTCAAAGTGAACCTTGAACGGTCCTGATAAGGTGTACGACTCGGCACTCTTCCTCTCTTCCGTGCTCCCATAAACATATGAGGAAGTAGTTTTCTGCTCATGGTCCCTCCGATAGTTTCCTCCAAGCACAAACTTTACCTTTGAAATATCTTGGTTTCGGTCAATCATGTGATCGTGGCGGGTTGTCGTGTACACGATCCAGTGCGGATTATTGATAATCAACTGGGATACGGTTTCTGATCGGGGATTGAAGCCATTTTCCGAGGAAATTATCAGCTCCATTCTCTGATCTGGTTGTGTCAGGACACCGAATGAGAGGACTTCTCGCTTCGCAAGTTCTGCTTTTGAGCACCTAATCTTCCAAGCTCTCTTCTGGCGAGTGTTTAATCCCTCAATCCTATTCAATTTCCGTTTCCTTCCACCTGACCGTAACCTGACCCGATCTTTGTAGACCCGACACTGGAGGAGATGGTAGTCAAGGTGATTGCTCTGCTCCGAGAAAACTCCCTTTATCACGTGCTCACGTGGGCGTTTATCCGTGTTGAGATCAAAGTAGAACGTTCTGAAGGAGGTGTGCTGACGGACCACGAATACTCGCTTATTCTTTGCAACTGAAATGATCTCCTTGGGTGTATCCCGGGTATTGGCGGTGGATGGTTGGATGATGACGCTCGTTGTTGCCTTCTCCTCCCCAATGTATTGTATCTCATGGGACCCAAACACCCCAATCTTAACTGCATCTGATTCTATCCAGGCAGTGGGTTTACCACCACCCCCCAGGATTTAACATAACCTCTGTCTGGATGAACTTGTGGCCACCGAACTTGTACTTGGTAGTTCTGTGAAACCATTGTCCCTCAAACTCTAGGATGGGTCCGCACGGTGGGAGCGGAAATGGCAATCATCTCAATTTCAATCCTTTCAACTGTGGCCAATGGTCTTGGACGTTCCTCCACATCATCAAATGTTTCCTCGACGTACAGACCAAAGTTGGTGTAGCCCTCTCTGATTGAGAGATCATTAGCATCAACCTGGTCCTGTCGGTACTTCAAACTCCTCAACTCCTCATATCGGTATTTGACCTTCCTCACTGCAGTAAAGCTCCTGGGTGACCTCACTCTTGAGGTTGAAGTAGCCTCTTGTATTTGGTTTCCGGGTGTTTGTATTTACCGAGGAATCTCACTTCGGTCACTGGTGAAAGTTGGCCGGCGTTTGTGGGGTTTGAGAATCGTGAGAGTGTAACCGAACGGCTGAAGAGAGGATCCTTGGCTCATTACAGGGTAGATTCGCCGGACCTTCTTTATTTGTGAACCTGCGAGTAGTGGGTATTGAAGGGAGATAGATATGAATTTCCCGTGAACAATGAGTCCCTCTTTGACAGACTCGTCTGCAATGGTAAACCGTGTTGTTATCTTTCCAGAAACCCGTCCTGCCTGGAATCGTATCCGGGGGATGATGCCGAGTTTTAGGTACACAGTGTGTACAAACCTGCTATGTTTCACGTGCACAACAGAACTAATGGATTGTGACGCTCCATAGCTGTAGCTCATCTCATGCTCTGGCTTTGAAGTGACAGACTGTCTGAAGTTCAGGATCTTTGCCGTTCGCTTTTCGGTTGTTTTGACGTTTGGCTCGTACAAGAACAGCGTTGTAATGTACGTAGTGACCTTGTAAGAGTCATCCTTTGCCCTTGTTCTTACAACGAAGGAATCTCTTTCTGTCACGGACTGCAGTTTTATCCTTGGATCATGTTTCTTAATCTTAGCTCTGAGATTCACACTGGTCAGTTGGAGAACCCGAGCTTTTCTTACTGATTCAACCTTTGATCTGACTCCAGCAGTTAGCTGGACAGTGTGCCTGAGCTTCTTTGCGGACGAAGCTACAAATACAGGTAACTCCCATTTTCTGGTGCCTTCTTTGGTGCCAAGAACTCTCATCCCTATGTCGTGGTACGAGGTCCGTTTTACTTGAGGGGTTACCTCGTGATAAACCTCGTGATAAACCTCCATACCCTGGTACCACTTGTGATTAGAAGAAAGGTGCTTAGGGGTGAAGCTCGCCAATGCTTTAGTCGAGAGAGCATCCGTTGGGGAAGAAGTATCGTGCCCTTGAATCACATCAGCTTTTGACACTATCACGGCAGTAGGTTTCCATTTGTGGTCGGTGCCAATTCCCTTCACTCTTCCGATCTCTCGATGTGAAACCTTCTTAGTCTGAAGGCTCACAGTTAGTAGCAGAGCGTGTCGTCCTCGGGCACCGGTGAACTTCTTATGTCGGAAAGTCTTCAGCTCGGTATTTGAAACAATGTAAGGTACCATTTCGTTCTTCTTAGTCCTACCAATAAGGAATGGTTTGTTGGTCTTTGTCAGTAGATCGAATCGAAGCATGTTCGTCTCCATGGCAACACTCAGTCCATAATGACGAGTTTTAACGGAAGAAATGATTTCCGGTTCAGCAAAGTACAGCTCTGGTACCTGAACTTTCACGGCTATCTTCAAGGAGAGAACACGTTTCCTCATCACTAACCTTCTCACCAGGTGTTTCTGCTCAGTTGTAGTCCCATCTGTAAGCAGTTTTAACCACGTACTTTGTATCCTTTGCCGTTGTCATGACAACAAGGGATGCAGCGAGCATGCCCTGGTATCTTGTGATTTGAGGATGGGCAATAACAGCTGAAGTTAGCTTAGTTGGTAGTTGAAGGGAGTCTTTTCCAATTCCAACACGGAACATCTGTCGAATAACCTCAATGATAACGGTATGTTTTGGTCCTGGATTTTCAGTTGATGACAATACCAGGTATCCCCTGGCCACAATCCTGACACGAGTCTGTCTATCAGTAAATCTAACCTTGTCAACTACGGTGAGTTTCAGATTTCCTACAAGGATCCTCGGTTCAACGTGAGTTGTGATGGTGGTTACCATGGGTACCAATCCCACATCACTCAACTTAATTGGAGGAGTGGGGATACCCGGACGAACTGACAACTTGACCGTTTTGTCAGGTGAAAAGCTCTTCATGGATGTCCCAGTTTTGTCCATGTCATCGTGTTGTCCCCCAATGTACCGGAGGGTATGCCCAGTTGTCACTGATTTGATGTTGGTAGGACGCCAATGGAAGATGATAGCTTGAGCCGATGATGCCGTGCAGCCTGGTCCTACATTACTGTGTCTGGGATCGTGATGGGATTTTTGTCCGTGTGGTGGTCTTGATTCTTCCAATTCCAACTCGCCACCCTGGTCACAGTCAGGATCGTGTCTTTTATCACAGCTACGTTTAGCTTCGGGCCCACAATCTGGAAGACTATTATCATCACCTTCATATCTTTTATCATCTGTATTTTCACCACTATTTCCTTCACCGCGTTGCCTTGGTAACCCTTCACCGCGTTGTCTTGGTAACCCAGGAGGGTGACATTTTGGTTTTCGATGGCATACAATAACGGTAACCCCTGTAAACACTTTCTTGCCGTGTCTCACCTGGAGCAGATTTGAAGAGGTGACAGAGGATCTGGGAGTTGGTGCACTCTTTCTGTCAGTCACTCTCATCCTTATTAGTTGTACAATATGAATCCGAGTGTAGTGCTGCCGGGGTAACTGGCGATGGCTGATGGAGAATGTGTGGTGAAGGGAATTAGAAAACTTTGGGTCTTGAATAATTATTCCATGGCCCTTTTCTTTGCTTGTTTTTACGATAATGGTCATTATTCTTTTATTGGTCTTTCCTTGAGTAGTAGCACGAGTTGCCCTCGATATGTTGACTTTTTGAATCCTTCGAACCTTGATTGACTCATCTTTTGCACTGGTAGTTATGCTTAGAGATGCAGTCAGATCGGCGGATATCTGAGAGATATCGTACTTAACAAACCGAGTGGTAACCGCAGTCTTGATTTCGTTAGGCCGAGTTTTCCTCAAAACTAGCGATGCCACGCTGTTTCTTGTGAGAAGTATCTTTGAGGAAGGTCTTGTGTGTCCCTCTGCTTCACGTGAACTTGGTACTAGCGGGAGACGCCGTACAACTGTTACGGTTGGTATTTGTACAGTATACCCGCGAGTCTGTGCTAAGGAGATCTTTAGTTTGACTGGTAGCCGTTTCCGGTTACCGCTCTCGACAATTGAAGATGGACCTTGTTCGTGGAATGTCAGGGTTATTAGAGGTGGAATTCGTCGGGGTTGAATACCTTGACCTGTTACCCGTAAAATGTGGTGGTCAATAGATAGTCGAGTGGCTCCCAGACGTGACAGAGCGAAGCTAAGTTTGGTTATTAAGGTAATTTTAGGAGCTTTCCCAGTGACCTGGATGTTACCGTTACCGACAATGTAAACCAGCTTCTTGACAAGTGCTTTGAATTCACAGCTTGTTGATGAAGGAGCGACTTTCTCTCCACGACCCTTGACAAGTTTTATGAAGGAGATGCTACATATGCGAGCTCCGACGGTCTCAATAGAGAGGGTATGTCTTGTGTCTCTGTATGTTATCATCTCAGTAAAACTGTCACTTCCACGGTATATTTGCGTGTCAGCAACAAAGGTGTACTTGATCTTTGGGAGAACACGAACATGGAATTCGGTGTCCATGGTAACCTCTCGGTAAAGGTGGAGACGGTATCTTTGTACTTCTATGACAGATTTAAGCTCCATCACAAAGCCTATCTTGGGTGCATCGTTTATATCATCTCGGAGTCTCATTTCCCATCTACCTATTTCAGTTGGGTCCACTCCAACCAGACAGTAAGATCTCTTCGTTACGGAGAGGCGGGAGAATCCTGAAACTTTGGGACTGTCGTCTCTCATTCTCAGTTGTACTGTCACCTCCGATACCATCTCCATGGAAGTTGTAAGTTGAATGTGAGCTCGATCCATTATACCAGATTTGGTCTTCAGTGTTACAGGTGATGTGAGGACGAGATGAAGCCCAGGTTTATTGATAGAAACCTCCGCGGAGACAAAAGATTTGATGGTATGCTTTTCTAGCACCTTTCCGTCTTCTTTATCCATGAAAGGACGTGTTTCTTTCCTCCAGCTGACATGTGTTTTGTGGTATGCGTATCCCCTTGAAACAGTTCGTAATATTTTGTTAACTTTTCTCATTTGGTGAGCTGCTAAAGTTGTCACCGACAAACTCACTGTCCCCTTGCTGGTTGGATTTTTAATTGTTCTTCTCAATACTTGTACTGTTTTACCAGATACAAGGCTGTGCGTGTCACCGAGATGTTTCATCGCAAGATATTTCCGCATCTTTATCACAGTTACCAATACCAGAGTCATCTGAGGTCCAGAAATTGTTTTGAAATCGGGCTCGGCAAGTTTGAATTGAACTCTTTTCAATGTCGCCCTCTTCATATCTGCACAAATATACACTTTCTCCAAGTCACCCGCTTGTCGGGCTGTCTTTTTAAGGTGATGCGTCCTGAGTTCTCCATCATGTCTTCCCGGAGTGTTGGATAGTTTGACCCACCGACTCACTGAGACTCTTTGGTACATTCCACAGATCTGCATCTCTCCCCGCAGAACCGCCACATGGAAATGCTTCGTTGCCATGTGATGGTGAGGATCCGTGTCAACTCGGGTGTCCGGCTGCGGGTAGGCAACTGTAGATGTTGCATCTGATCTTTCTGATGCGGCATAAAGAACTGGGGTTACACGGTGTTTTGTACTGAGTGTAGGGAAGGATGTGGCTGTTCGGCGTCCTAATTCTGTAGCAGAGTTGTCTCGCAACTCCACAAATGCTGTCAGCTTGTGGCTGTCTGACCTCTTTGACCGCGGTTTTGGGTTGGTCCTCGGAACGAGCTTTGTAGCATACTTTCCTTCCACAACTTCTGTACTCCAGGCCCTCCACATCTGTAATCTAAAGATGGATTTGGAGTCATCTTTGATGGACGTCACGAATCCCATAGCAGGTTGATCTCTAGTCTTGATGACGAGTTTAAACACAACTCTAAACTGAGTGAACTTTGTTTCATTTTGTGCAGATCCCAGCGTTTTTGAGTGTTGAAGTGTTCTCACCAGATAGTAGACAATCCTCTTCCGTTCCAATGTTACCGTGTGTCCAGGCTGTAAATCTCGACCAGTTGTCGGTAGAGCATGGATTTTTCCCCGCGACATTTCCCATTTCATGACTGGAGTTAGGATTCCCTCCCACTCCGCAACTACCCTCAGTCGGGGGTGTTCACGGTAGAAGAACCGCTTCATTCCCTTCCTCTCACTGCCACTAGCGTACTGTTTTGAGGTGAGGAAGTGGGCTCTCATCCGCCGTGTTATCTCCACGTGCTGAATCACAGATACAGGCCGGGTGGAGAAGATGTGGTATGGAAGACCATGGTACTTTCCCTCCATTGAAGAAAGAGTTCGGTGTTGGGGTTTTGTTTCTATAGCAACTGGCAGGCCAATTTGTACCCTGGTATGATGGTGACTGGCAAAGTACTTCACGCTCGCTGGTACGGTGATCTTGTCTTTGGTAACTGTGATCTTCCGTCTAGAATGCTCCTTAGATATCACCATGGTAACTGACCAAGTTAGTTTGATTCCAAATTGATGCAATGGTAACTCCGGGGCCACGTTCCTTGATTATTCCTTTGCCAAGTACTACTAAAGAGCCTGATTTCAAACTCTTGGCTGATTCTACAAATGGTCGGATCTTCCTTAGTGGTTTCGTTTTTACCCGTAGTTTTGCTACGCTGTACCGCATTCTGGTGTACCCAAAAGCATTGAAGATTGTTTGAATATCGATAACCCTCTTCGCTTCGTTTCTTATGATAATCCTGTCAGCGAGGCGGTGTATCTCCATCTTCCAAAGGGACAGTTTTCCATTGGTCGCCAAGTAGCTCCTTCCTCTTAGAGTGATATCAAACAGGCGGAAGGGCTTTCTGGTGCTTGTCTTCATTTTAGTTGTCACCACAAACATATCCCTTTCAGCTGAGTTCGATATTTTGACTCGATTGTCCACCTTCCGAGCTACTGCAGTGGCCTGTTGTCTTAGTGGCACGTGGAGCCTTCCAGATGTTGCCATGGAAACAAATGCCACTCTTGAGCCGGTATAAGAAACGGTGTGAATGTTTCCCTCTTTAGAGGTTTGCCCAAACTTAGGCCACGTATAACTGGAGTGCTTCAAGAGCCGATAACCTACTATTTCGCCTACCACAGCGAGCGAGGTTTTAACCCTTATCACACTTCTGTTGCTATGTGAGACCCTTTGCCTATACGTAAAGCTCATGTTAGTACCTTTGTTGCCCTTCAGAACGGCGTGTCTAACTATGACAATCTTGACCACCATCGTCTTTTCCTCTTCATCTGTGATTTTCCGATTCCCGGTTTTTAAAACCAATTCCTGGTGTTCACTGATCACCTTCATTGTAACCGGACCGAATTTCTTATCTCTTGTCATCCTGATCATTGGTTCAACCAACTTCCTCGGCCGATAACTTGACTCTTGCTCTCTGTTTCCAGTGACAGTTGTCTGGGCAACCCAACAAATTCGAACAACTGCGAGAGTTCTCACTGGTAGTGCGAGGAACTGTTGTGCAGCCTTGGTAATTACTGTTCTTATCACATGTCTCGTTACAGCCTTGATATGGGATCGTTCTGAATCATTAGCAGTGACCGTTCCCTTGGTAACGCCGTACGAGACGAAGTTAGAGCGCCAAAGACCACTGGAAATAATCACAATCTTGTGTCCGTTGATATTTTTTCCAATGACTGGGAAATCATGGATATCAAAACTTTTTAACCGCACATGTCCAATGTTACCGTCGGAAGGCCCAAGGACTGTTGTGACGAGTACCAAAACTTTAATTGTGGAATCTTTGATCGTGGTGGTGACTGATAATTGGTCGACGTTTTCTGTCTTCAAAGCTGTGATTCGATGGTCCACTTTTGTGGTTGAAACAGTCCGTCTTGGAGTTCTGGAGACTATGTTGCTATGGTGACCGAGAAGTCCCTCTGTTGTCCTCAGATCAGATGTTAGAATCAGCGTTGCACGGTTGTGTTCCGAAGTGGAAGGGGTAAATGTTATCTGTGGGTGCCGTTTGAGTTTGACAACCGCTCTCTGAAACTTGTTGCCCAGTACCACAAGTACCTTGATTGGAACTGGCTGTATCGGTGTGATCTGTGTTGAACCTTGTGAGCGGAGCAATCTCTTTACCATGGCAACGGAGGGAACAATAGTCTTCCTGATCAAGATAGCCTTGAACTCTTTGGAAGGTTCCAGTCCTGAGTTTACCATGCTGCCCTTTAGAATCTTTACACCAGGCTGCCTGGCAACAACATGTCGCATGTTGTAACCATGGTAACCAACGGTAGCCGTTTCCTCGGTAACAAAGAACTCCACTTCCACAATGCTAACAGTGAGTCCAGAACAACGGTGTTCCACTGACAACACATACTCGTACTCAACCATTTTATCTTCCTTCACCAGGAAGAAATACTCGTGTTGTGCCAGTTCTCTCTTCTTCTCCCACATGAGAGGTATTTTGTGGTAGTTATAGTTGTAGAGCTGCTGGTGTTCTACAGTGGTGTAGAAGAAGGCACTGCCCAAATAACTCAACCTCCTCCTCTCCCTCATCTGCTTCCTTCTGGGAGTGGTATGGTAGGCTGTGAAGCAGACAGCGTCAACCAACCCCTGCACCCTGGCTCCCTTCCATCCAACAACCCTCTTGAGATGGAGTTCTCGGGTTTGGGCGATTGCCAGCTGTCTCGTTGCTAGGATACCCTGGTGGATGGAAACATTGTGGGAGATTGCTTTAGCAGATAGATCTCCAGCTGCGGTTATCCAACGACCCTCTCCCAGAACTTTAGTCGCAGCACCGGAACTCAGTGTACCAACCAACTTCACCACATGGCCTGATGACTGTTTGACTCGGGTACTCATCGTAGCAACTGTAACCTTGACAACAGTTTCTACACTACTTTTTATCCCGATCAAAACCGCTCGGCCCTTCGTTTCCACTTCCATTTTAATGGAGACATCGTTCATTGAAGATGTAACTGAGAGCTCGCTTTGGTGTTCAACACCGGAGGTGATCTTGATTTCCTTGTGTTTTGCAGAGGTTTTGGTGTCGATAGAAGTAGAGAATGCTCGTAGGAGTGAGGCATGGTGACTTGTTTTCCTCAGTTTCAGAGAAAGGAATAGGTTCAAGTTGTGGCCGTTGGACCTCTTTGTTTTAGTTATTTCAATTTTCCAGAGTACAAACTTGGATAGCTTCTCGTTACCGTTTGCCGTGGTTTGAGTTGTCATTCCCCCAAATCTCCAGAGACCGGCATATCTCTCTTTCCAAAGTTTAGACTGTGTGAGAACCACCCTCTTTGTGAACAACTCCTTGCCAACTAGGACCACCCTTGACCTAGCATCTAGATGGGTATTTGTTCTGGTATCCCGTCCATGTGACATCCTAAACGTGATCATCATTTGATGTTCCTGTGATGTCCCCACATTAAATTTGATCGTGTGTTCCTTGACAATATTCTTTTCAAATGCTCCAATTTTTAGAACCACTTTCTGAGCTTTACTGCTAGAAACTATATCGGTGGGTGTCTTTTGGGCACTTGTCTTGAGTCTCATAACGATTGTTACGTCAATTCCAATTACTGCTTTAGCGATGAGAAGTCGTTTGATCAGATTTACCTCTTCAACTTCTGAAGCGGCATAAAGGACGGCTTTCACGACAGATTTCAGATCTCTTCCGGAGTCCCGGCTTATCAACCTCACACCACTCGCCTCGAAGTTTGTAGTGTATCGATATGAGAGCTTTATCTTTGGACCCTCGCGGACCTTGTGCCTTGGTTCTGCTTCTGTTCTCACTACTCTGATAATCCTCAGGTTTGTTACCCTGTTGACCTTGTAGAGAAGGAGGATCCTCTGCCGTTCATAAGGTCGTTTTGACGTTATCTTGGCAGAATTCACACTCACCCACATGGGTTCATCAGCTATCTCCTGGCTCAACTTGTGAATAATGATGGACTTTGAGAACTTTGTGTCTAGTTTTACCTCAGCCATCCTTCTGAATTTTTGCCTCAGGCTGGGGTGGGTTACTGTGACGACATTCCCTCTCATTGAGAGTGAGTGTCCATTTGATTTCTTCCGTTGAGTCGTAGGAAGTGGTGTTAAAACACCAGATCGCTTATCGTATCCGCTCATCACTAGGTCTCGGTTGATCGCCTCAGCGTGGCGTCTAATGGCGGGTAGTCTGTATATCAGTCTCACCCCCTCCACCTGATCCCGTGAAATGTACTCCTTCATTTCAAGTCGTATCACCCGGATCTCCCGGTAATTGTCAACAAATGCCGTGAACCAGACCTTCCTTTCCGTGAACACAAAGAAAGCGAGATCATGATGTTCTCTACTGTCAAACATTTCACTTCCCCCGCTTGGAACTCTACGTTGTACCCAGTGGTCCGTAGAGTGAGTTTGGAGTGTGTGGTCCCAGGTGTACTTGATAGTATGAGCCACAGGTAGTGAGTGATTAACACCAACAACAGACTCCACCCTCCTTATCCTTCTCTCTTTTACTTTACTAGACCTCATACCACTGCCTGTCAGGGCGATGGTAAGGACTCTCCAGTGTATATCGAGTATGGAGTGTAACCTTCCATGTGCCCCAAACATTCCAACCCCTACTGCATTGAACTCTCTTATCTCGTATGGTCTTCTCTTTATTGGTTGTGCTCCGATCATAGTGGTCATTTGGGCATGTGATTTAAGTCCCAATAGCTTGTACTGATCGTCATTCGCACTAAAGATGTACTTTGCTCTGTGCTGTTCCTCCCTCTTTCCCCTGTATTTGGATGTCACAAAGGGAAGCTTGAGAAGTTTAGAGGTTAGTCTGATGTGCCGAACTCCGAGAACGTTTCCAACTAACAACTTGTACCGCTTGTGACTGTCATCCTTGATAGCCCACTCAACGACAAAAGAATCTCTTTCTTTTGTTGATTGTGACTTTATTTTGAGAGACACCACTTTTACAGATGTACCAGTTCTTTGGTTTGCCTCAGCGTAGAGTCTGGATTTGGAGGAGTGTGAGGAAAAGCTAAACAGACTTGCGGAGTACGTTTGGGTATGCGATGAAAGCTCGCGAGAGGAACCACTGGGTGCCTTGATTCGAGTAGATTTTGTCACACGAACAGTTCCACCACCGGCAATAGAGACATGTCGACTCGTTTTTAGCCTCAGCACTTGAGCTGGCTCGTTTCCAACAGAACTCCAATGAGTCAGCAGCATGGTGAACTGAGATCTTAAGTTCAAAATCGGTCTTTCAACCCTCTTTGGTAGAGCCTTGACCTGCATTTCCATGCCTTCGTTCTCCGATAACACAGTTAGTTTTTCTGATTCTGCTACAAAACTGGCTGTCTGTTTGAAGCTATGTCCACTGGTTGCGTGATTTAATTTGGAAATCACGGTAACAACAAGTTGAGTAGTCTTTCTGCTCGTTGCCTCAAACGAGTGGTGGTTAGCAATGGCAGTCAAGTATTTTCGGTCAACTCGGGAAGGGGCATCCAAGGATAAATCTGTTGTCATGGTAATAACAAGGGTTCCTTTCAAACTGTTCACTTGTGGTTTAACAAACACTTTCACCAACCCGCGACTTTTTCTAGCTCTCCCATGATATCTGGTTTGACCGGCTAAGGCATGTGTTGATGACTTCCATAGTCCTTCCGACAGCCGCTTCATTTTATGGGTATATTCCCGGGAAGCTGATACTTTCAAAACAAGGACTTGCTTTTTCAGTGTGCTCGTCCCCCCTCCAATGAAACCGTGAAGTATGCCAAGGGCGAATATCCTCAACACTTTCCGAGAATCATCCTTGATTTTTGTTTCGACCACAAAACTGTCGATTTCGGCTGATTTTGATGATTCAACTCGACCAACTTTAATGATAGGTTCGACAGATGTTTGTTTTTCTGAGGAGAGTAGATCTTTCTGGAAGGGGAAGACTCTCTGGCAGGAGATTACTGGAGCGATAGTGCGAACTTTGATACGAGTCTGTTTCAAAAAGAGGAATTGTTTGACGTGGTAGAGGTCAGAGGGACCTGGCCCCTCGGACTTAGACCTGTACTCATCGATCAAATCACCTTTCTTGTCTTCGATTAGGAAGAATGTTTGTGAACCCGGTCTGATCACATCACAAGTCATTTTCATTTGAGCGAAAGCGTTCACTTTATGCCCATCTGCTTTGTCACTCGACAGGATGACACGCCCTTTACCCAACTTTACAACCCTAGCATCAGAAGAGGGGCCTCTAACAATACTACCTGATCTTAGGAATACCTTCCTATTTCCTTCTGCTGTCCCAACAACCCCGGCTGGTTGAGGGAAAGATGCTGTTGTCGATGCAGATAGGGCAAGATGGATCCTATGTCGACTGAAAATAACGGAATGTGATGGTTTCCTGGTAGGGCCATACACCAACCGTAATGTCAGGACATAGCCCGGTGTGAAGTGAACTAATTGACTCATCTTGTGGGTCTGAGCGGTAACTTCAATGCCACCATCTAGCCACCAGATGACCTTTTTTATAACTGGCTGTCTGCATCGCGTCTCAACTTGAGACACCTGATCCAACCTTGAAATGTGAACTTCACGGGTTTCATAATGTTCTCGTGTGTAGAAGAAACCGTGTTGCCGGGCAACCGTGAATTCTGGTTGCGTGAGGTATTTGTAGTGGATAACTAGGAATTCTGTTCCACCCGGGTGGAGATCCAACTGACATTCAGGTCCTTGCGGGTCGTACAACTTCACAGCATGGGAGTGGAGAGTCTTTCCAAGGACATGAGTTTCCAAAATGCCGGTTTTCACCGGGGTCGTCATAGAGACTGCCTTCGTTGTTATTGTGAATCGATGCTCTCTGAAAAGTGTCATTCCCTTGACTTCAATTGGTGTTACTCCGTGAACAGTCCTATGACTAAGAACCGATGACTTTTGTGATGAAACACTTCCAAACAGCTTCATTTTGGCGGAGTCTCGTCGTATACCATCCGTTGAGAATTCAATCAGTCTTGGCTTGGACAGTTTTTGTTGGGTTCCAGTATACATGGTCTCCATGGCAACTATGAACTGTCTTTGATACACTTTGATCGACTCGTCCTTTGCGGTGGTAGCTAGGGAAAACTCACCCTCGTCCCTTGTAAATAGAGCCAGTTTGATAACTATCCTCAATTTAGAGTGTTTGGTTGACGAAGACCCATCAATTCTTCTTGACACGACCGAGACACCCCTTACAAGGCTAACCATCGATAGGAATTGGTAGTTGATTTTATGCCCGTCTAGTTTCTTGTCAGCCGTTGATTCGATGTAACTCATCACCATGAGTCTTGTCTCAGAATTGGTAACTGAGTATGAAACCAGTCTTGCCATTCCTTTCTTCAGGGCAACCAGACCAGCAGGTTGGACTGCGAGGGATGAGCCTACAAACAACTCGCCACTTTTCACTGATTTCCCATTTAAGTAGACTTGATGTTTCTGGACTAGTTGTCCGATCAAATCAGACCTTTTTCCAAGAATAGCCTTTATTCCACCTGATCGTTCCAGCTTGTTAGGAGAGTTTACCGCCAGGAGTTTCATACTGGTTTCCTGCTCAACAGAGTCCCCCAACTTGGCAAGATGGAGATGCCGGACGACAATAAGGACTTGTGCTTGACAGGACAGCTGGTGGGCTTCAGACAGACAACCAAACTCGCGGTGTAGAATGCATGGCGTTCTGGGTTCACAGGGAACTGGTGTCCTTTCAAGACAAGTTCCAGTGTTGGGATCGTTTTTGGTACATTTTGTACACTTTTCAACATTACACAGCGTATCTTTACATTTCCCTGAGACAATTTCTGCTTTGGTACACCGGATCTTGTTGTCCTTAGTTGTACACAGACCTGCTGAAACTTCCGATTTCGTACAATTGCGAGTCTTGCAAAACTGACAAGTGTTGGGAAGTTTACCGCAGGTCCCAGTTTCGATTTCCCGTTTGGTACAATCAATTATTCCACCTTTGCATGCTGCGGATTTTCGTTCTTTATTAGAGCATCGTCGGGTCGGTGATACACATCTATTCTCTCGACAGTCAAAACCTGTCTGTGCCCTACATAGGCTCAGGCACTTTGATTTTGAGCTTGCACATTTTGCTGACGCACATTTTAATCGGCTACACCTATCTTCACAAGTTTCAGGGACTCTGTCGATGGTACAGAATCCTGGCTTACACAAACCATCCTCTTGTTCGTCCTCCGTACACCGTGTATTTTGTTTGCATGACTCTGCTGCTGTTGCACTGTCACATTTTCGGACAAAGCATTCTACGCACGAGGGTGGTGGTTTCCCACACTTCCCAGATTTCACTTCTGTTGGTGAACAGGGGAACATGTCTCCCTTCTTGCACTTTCCCGCCTTTTGTTCGGGCTGAGAACACAGTCTTGATGGTGGTTGACACTTAAGATTAGGGTCGCATCTCACCTTACATTGTTCTAGACACTGTTCTGTTTCCCTACTGCATTTGGGTAAACCGGGTTTGCCGCACCGCTGACCTCCACACCTTTCCGAGCAGTTGGTCATACACGAATGTAAGCACATTCTATCACAGTTTACTGGCTCACATTGCACCCCTGGGATCATGTTACAGGTATCTGATTTCGGGATCATGATTAGCTCTCCTTGTTTTCCTTCCCTGGCACATGAACATACTCTGTACAGGACAGGTGGACCATCAGGTTGAGTTATCTCCTGGAACTCTCCTCTGCACCGGCTCGTTTTCCATGGTAGACTTGGTATCCTATCAGTCTGGAGCTGCAGTGCTTGACACATTGATTGTGGGTGTCCTCCCAAAACGACTGTCTTAACAGGCCAAGATTTCTTAGGAATAATGGCCATTCTGGGTCGTGTCACAAGATTCTCTGATCTGGAAATCCCGGGAATGGGGTCTATCGACCATTCTTTGAGCGTAATTTTTGTGTCTGATGGTGCTGGCTTCCAGGTTTCTCTGATGTACGTTGGAGTGACATCCACTATGTGTTTGAAGTGGTACTTCAGACCAGGAGGATCTTTCATGTCGTCCCGATGACCAGTTATCTTGTATGGAACAAGTTTTGTGAATTTCACCAAGGAAGCGGTCAGTATTTCTCGTTCGGCTCTCCCGCGTTGTTTTCCAAACATTTTGGAACTTTCGTCGAAAATCTTTGTAGTGACAACAAAGCTGTCCTGTTCCCTCTTGCTTTGAAGCAACTTGTAAACTATCCTATGTTGGTTGTAGGTCATTTCACCTCGGTGCTCGAAGTAAGATACCAAACCAAGGTCCTCATTAGAGCTATGTAACATCAGCCTTCCTCTACTAGTTTTGATGGTATGTCTCGGTTGAAGTTTGTGATGCGTTCCCGGAAGACGGTAAGGATATGTTCCAGTCTTTTTTTCGTACCATTGCATGACTAGAGTGTTCATCAGTGTAGTTTGAGTTTTCCTTGCTCTGGTCTTATAGTATAAGGGATCGTATAAGGATACAAACTCAAGTGCAGACACCCTTCTAACAGCGAAAGTTTTTGTGGTCATTGTTAGGAGCTCAATCTTACCATTCCGAATCGAGAAGGTGAAGAATGCATATTGGAGATAGTAGTGCCTCAAAGCAACCGAACTAGATTGAGGTTCTGTGTGCCTCATTTGGATTTTAAACATCACCTTGGTAAGAAGTTCTTGTTCGCCTAGGAGCGTGACTTTCTTTTCATCTTCAATATTTCGATCAACCTCAGTGATTACTGCAATCTTCAGTTTGAACATTTTCAAGGAGGAAACCGTCAGTCCACGGTCAATTGCCACCAACGTTGTTATGGGGATGAGATGTCTTGTGATGTCCTGTCCCCTAGCAACAACAGTGAATCTACCCCATTGGAGAGGTGAAAATTCTGTTATTTCAAAAGGTATAATCTTGCTCACCTTTGGTCTTCTTTTGGTTCCAGTCACGTGGTGGTGTTTCTGGTGAAGATCCTTGAAGAGAACATTTACTATTGCGTTGATGTGTTTCATCTTGTGACTCTTGGATGTTTTTGAGGCTAATCCTTTGTTGATGAAGTCCACTTTGAAAATTTTTGAGACTCCCTTGTGGTTCACTGTCGTAAAGATGTTTCTTCTCAGAAGTCTGAACATGTCTCGACCATTATCTTTGATACTTCCTTCAGTGACAAAGATGTCCAACTCCGCAGCACTTGATTTCCGAATCTTTATGTCGACTTTTATCCATTTTGTCGAGGCTTGGATAGGACCGCCTATCAGGTATCTGGCCTTTGAGTGATCGAACCAGGACTCTGTTTTAATTCTGGCAGAAATTCTGATTGAGTGAGAGGTTGTTTCTTTTGACGACCCTTTTGCAATGTTTTTGCGAAGTATCTTCTCGACTTTACCTTCATTTCCAGTAAATATTTCCAGAAGCATAGCCCCATTTCGGTAGACAAGGATTCGACCAAGACCGTGTTTCATCGACGAATGTGTTAAAAAGATGTCAGATCTTTGGAATTTCCCGATCAACTCCGGTCGAGGAGAATTAACAACAACAGCCTTTATATCAACCCGACGAATGGACGGTCTTCGGGTGTGGGTTAACTTCTCTGTCTTGCTGAAATAAGAAACAGATACTTGGAACTTATGAACCTTTATAAAGCCGTGATGAAGTTCAGTGACAGCTTTGGTGACCAACTTCTGAATTTTACCCTCTGCTGTAAGTCCTCTTACTAACCCTTGGCTGGTGCTTAGAACTCGGTGATGGACTCCTGTCGCTATATCACCGGTCGTACCGATGGTATACCAAGCCCTGTCCTTTGTCTCTGTAATCACAATCCTCGAACGAAGTCTCATCACAGATTTTGAGGAGGAACGTCTTTGAAATTTTCGTAGATGCCGGAGATGGCCCGTAAATCGAAGATTATTTCTCCAAAGTCCACTGTCAAGAATGTTCATCTTGTGACTTTTAGATGCCTTTGTCAGTAGTAACAGGGTCAGAACTTCAGTTTTTAGTTTCGACGTCTGGAGGAGAAACTTTTGTTGCCACAACTCATCCCGAAGGTAAGTAACCACTTTAATAGAACTATCCTTTGCTTTTGTCTCCACGAGAAAGCTGTCAATTTCGGCTGATTTTGATGATTCAACTCGACCGACTTTCACGATAGACTTGACGGATGTTTGTTGTTTAAATTGATGCAGGTCTTTCTGGAAAGGGAAGACTTTCTGGCAGGAGATTACTGGAGCGATAGTTCGAACTCTGATGCGAGTCTGCTTCAAAAAGAGGAATTGTTTGACGTGGTAGAGGTCAGAGGGACCTGGCCCCTCGGACTTAGACCTGTACTCATCGATCAAATCACCTTTCTTGTCTTCGATTAGGAAGAATGTTTGTGAACCCGGTCTGATGACATCACAAGTCATTTCCATTCTGACAAATGCCTTGAACTCATGTCTTTCAGATTTTATACCATTGAGCATAATGCTTGCTCGGGTAATTTGTTGAACCTTTATCACTGCATTTAGATTCTTTAACAGGTGCACTGCTTGAAGGTATACTTTAGACGGACCTTTACCTAGAACCGCACTCGAGATTGGGTCAGTATACACAGGTCTGCTTTTCACTCCTACAGTGAGGGAAACTCTATGTCGAGAGACCATAACGGTGTGAGACGGTTCTCGATTTGGACTGATTATTGGACGAGGAACAATTAGTTTATTTGTTGTGTAAACAACAGACTTCTTCAAGTAGTGAGTCTGAAGAGTTACCTCCACATATCCTTGCAATAACCAGTGCACGGGTAGGATTGTAACCGCATCTCGTTTACACGTTGATGAGAGCTGGGCACTACGGGAGAAGTAGTCAAATCGGTCAATGTGTACAGTGTGCTCCCTCACAAACTCTTTTGTGTAAAAGAAGTCTGGGCCACATGTCTTTGGAGGGGCCCAGTTTTTGCAGCTAGTGACCACGTTGTTGAGACAAATTTCCTTGAGAGATGTAAAGTCAGCTAACACACAGCTCCCATCAGAGATCTCAGTGGCTGAGCAGGGCTTCGTTTGGTCACAAATTTCACCTTTTTGGAGCTCAGAACACTTGACTCTTTTGTAGCAGGTGTTGTTATCTGCCGAGCACATCGGACTCACACATGTCCCTCTACAAGACAACTTTTTACATTTTCCCTCGTCGACAAGTTTCTCATTACATTTTGAGTCATCACAAGACGCGTCTTTAGCTGACTTTTCTTCACAAATCATCTGATAGCAGCCAGTCCTGTCGCAGAATCCTCGTGTACCTCTTGTACAACCTTCTTGCTGCTCGATAACAAACAGGGGCTGAGCAACGAATTCATACTCCATAATCATGAACTTTGACGCAGGTCGGGTGACATGGAACGCACATTTTGGGGTCCTTGGATCAAAGTTTTTGATTCCTACAGCTTGGGTTGCCGGCCACACTTTTCCAACAAACAGTTCAGATGATTCTGATAGTGTAAACTTATCGGATCCCTCAGTGCTTTGGGTGACAGTACCACGATGGTATACCACTGCGACTTTCACATCCATTTTGACATTCGACCTGCGGTTATGGCTGCTCAGTTGGGATGTTTGGACAGGTTTCAGACTTACTGTTTGCTTGAAGTTTGGTCCTCTTTTAACTCTTTGCTCTGTCGTTAACTTGATCACACGCGACTTTACCAGTTTGGTTGTGCGTTTCTGGAATGTCTGTGTAAAGACTTTCAGAAACTGACGCTCATACACTTTTACAGTATGGTCTTTCGCAGTAGCGGTCACAACAAATGAATCCTTTTCACTGGTTTTAGTTGATAGTCTGATGACCCGGATAGAAGATGACACCTTGGTTTCTGGTTTTGATAATGTCAATCTTTTCTTGTTGCCAATGTAGAATAGGGACTGTATCACCAATGCCTGTTGCAATGAAACACTGTGGCCACCTCTCGTCTTGGATCCGGAGTTGGTAATAGGAATTTGGACGAGTTTTACCATCTGTCCTCCAGTCGTGCCATACACTTTGCTCAGTGAAACCGCTCTCTTCACAGCTACCAGACCCCTACCATCAAACATCACTGTTTGGGAGACTGCCATTAGGCTTCGTTGTTTAGTGGAACCTCTCAGAACTATCTTGACAGCAGGTTTAACCGAACCTAGTCGATGTCCTTGGGCACCTGATACATACCAGCCTTTGGGAGTGATTGAAGTGTTTACTGTAACTGTCCCAGTATATTTTAGTATCTTCTCCGGCTGAATTTTAGCGGTTTCTTTGGATAGTTTGAGGAAGCGGATCAGGATGACAATGTTCAACTTGCAAGTGTACTGATCCGGTTCCTGGCAGGTGTCCAGGGAGGTACTACATGGATTTTTAGGGTACGAGACACCTTCACAGGCTTTGGTTTTTGAAGACAGTGATCCTGAAATAGAATCACAATCAACAACCTTACATCCCTTGTTCTTAATTTCAGATTTAGTACAAGGTTTCGCTTGTTCACAACTTCCATTTTTGTCCGGGTTTGAGCATTTTACCCTCTGGTAACAGCTGTTATCCTGGCACATTTCAGACACAGGAATATCACTACATGGTAGTCTGATGCACTTTCCTTGTTTCACCAGTGTATCATTGCACTCCTGGTGTGAGCATCGTCTAGTATTCCTCTCAGTTGTTGTACAGAGCTTCCGATAACAACCAGACTCGTTACAAAACCCTTCAAGACAAATTTTCGGTTCTCCATAATCTTTACAAAGAAGTGAATGCTCGCAGGACACTCGGGCAAGTGTGACTCCTTTGCAGAATCCGTATTTAGATGGTGTCTTGGATTTAGTGCAAGGTATTTCTTTACACCTTCCCGATGCAATCTCAGTTGCGGAACATGTCCTAGATTGATCACACGTTGCCTTTCCGCACATGACTCTCTGATAACACCTGTTATTGAGGCATGAAGGTGAAACTGGGATGTCACTGCATGGGAGTTTTCTACATTTGCCTTCCGTAACGAAGGTTTCGTTACAAGCCTGGTCGTCACAATTCCCTGTTTTGATCTGTGTCTCATTGCAAAGCCGCTGATAGCATCCCGTGTTTGTGCAGTGTCCTCGATTACAAGATCTTTGTAGTCCATTTCTTGTGCAGAAATCGACTGAATGATGGTGCTCACATGAGGGTGCTACCCAACTCTTGCATGCAGTTGAATTTAAACAACTACAGGGTACCGGGTGGCACCGTCCGTCTGCCATCTCTACTGTTGAGCATGGTTTGTCCTGGCTACAGTTTCCCTTGCTATCAGGTCTGGCACACTTGACTCTTTTGTAGCAGGTGTTGTTATTAGCTGAGCACATCGCACTCACACATGTTCCACTACAAAACAACTTTTTACATTTTCCCTCGCTAACAAGTTTCTCATTACATTTTGAGTCATCACAAGTTCCTTTGGCTATCGATGTTTCGTCACACACCATTTGGAAGCATCCTTGTGTTGTACAGAATCCTCGCTTACATTTCCCACACGATTCCCCATGATCACTACAGGGCCTCTCACAAGCGACATCTCTACACTTCCTTCCTCCGAATTTATCTAATGATGAGCAAGATTCCGATGGTGGTATGAGAACAGTCCATTTGGGGGTTCCTGGCAAAGTGCCACGTTGTGGTGATGCATCTTTACTTGACGATGTGAGTTGGAGTTGTTTTGCACACCCAGTTGATTTCCAAATGGGATAAGGTGGTTTATCTTCACTACCCGATCTGATGATTCTGAGTTTCGTACATGATCCGGTATATCCGTCCTTAGCAACGTCCACTCCTGTTTTCACTCTTACCACTTGTCTTGGTTGTACTGAGATGTTATTGCTCACTGAAACTGTGGCTGTTTTTCCAAGGCCTGGAATAGGATCAATACTCCAAGGTTTTACAATCAGTTTGGTATCCATGGCAACCAATGTGACTCTCTTCACTCTGATGTTTGGTGTTACGTCTACGATGTGTTTAAAAACACGTCTGTAGTTTGGTGGAGATCCTGTTTTAGCTCTGAACCCAGACATCTTGTGTGGGCCAATCTTCCTGAGAGTAGTCATTGTAATCCCTAGCATTTCCCACCCGGCTCTTCCACGTTGTTTTCCAAACATTTTGGAACTTTCATCGAAAATCTTTGTGGTAACAACAAAGCTGTCCTGTTCTTTCTTGCTTTGAAGCAACTTGTAAACTATCCTATGTTGGTTGTAGGTCATTTCACCCCGGTGCTCGAAGAACGCTATTAGACCTTGGTCGACAAGACTAGAGTGAGTCATAAGTCGACTTCTGAAGGTCTTAAAACCGTGTCCTTTGGACATCTTTCTATCAGTGGATGGCAGTTTGTAGGGGTAAGTGCCATGAATTTTCTCATACCACTGCTCCACAAGGACAATTTCCATCGTTAACTGAGTTTTTCGTCCTGTGCTCTTATGGAAGAAAGCATGATGAACCGATAGCCAGTCTTTGGCACTCACCCGGGTTACACTAAATGTTTTGGTTGTGCTAACAAACCGAGTAAAGTGAACCAGTCGGTTTGAAAACACAAAGAACGGATATTCGAGATAGTATTTTTGGAGGGATATAGTTCGACCATCCCTGGCGATTATCAAGAACTTTTCTTCTAAAGAGACCTGAGCTCTGAGCATCTGGGATCCCGTTAACACGAGCTGATTCCCAGCCTCCAACTTTGAGAACGACTTTGTGACCTTAGCTTTGACGACGGGTTGTACCTTACCAGCTGTTAATGAGTAACCCCGTGATCCGGCTGTAAGGAATGTGAATGGCACGTGAGTTCGTTTGGAATTCACTCCACTCAGGTTTATCCAGAACATTCCCCGGTAAAGAGCTGTCACGGTTCGTAGCTCGAATGGTTTTATTTTGAGGATCCCAGGCTTTAGAAGAGTGGTGGCTGCAAGAAGGTGCTTCTGGTGAAGATCCTTGAAGAGAACGTTCACTATTGCGTTGATGTGTTTCATCTTGTGGCTCTTGGATGTTTTTGAGGTTAATCCTTTGTTGATGAAGTCAACGTGAACGAATTTAACCACCGCTTCCCGTTTGTTGAGGTCCAAGACAATGATTCGCCTCAGAAGTTTGTACATATCCCTCCCGTTATCTTTTATACTCCCCTCAACAACGAACATGTCCCACTCAAGAGCCTTTGAAATTTTGACCCGGTTATCAACTTTAGTCTTGGAGGTCTTTGTTCGAGCATCGTGTTCCAACAATAATCGAATCTTTGTTGTATCGATCCAGCTCTTGGTGAAGATGCTCGCGAATGATTTCCATGAGTGAGAGGTGGACTCTTTTGAGCCAAGTTTCTCAACTTTCTTTCTCACTAAAATACCCATTTTGGAAAGGGCAAGTGTTATTATTTCCCGGCTGGACATGGCACTAATGAATACTTTGATTTGGTTGATCTCGTGATGGAATTTACTCGAAATACGGTATATTCCTGTTCTCCTGAAATCATCCTTCAAAACTGGTCTCGCTATGACAACCCCTTGGGCTGTAGCATCAGCCAGACCAGGAACTTGTCTTTTGCGGAAGATCGTCTTGTTAGCGAGGCTGTAGAAGCGGGCGTATTGCTTCATTTTGTGAACCACTGAAAAACGGTGCTTGGTAACCGTGACAACCACAATCTTGTTCTTGGCAATAGTTTCATCGCTCCTAATGGTCCATATCTTTAAGGAGCGACCCCGCAGGAATCCGTTAAGTTGGTACCCTAAGGCAACCTCTCCGAAGCTTGCAACAATGTACCCACCTTGGTGGGATGTTTTCAAAAAAGTAATTCTTTTTCTTTGAGCTTTGATTTGCTTTAGCGTTGCTAGGCGATGGAATTTTAGATGAAGTTTGAGGTGTCTAACAGATCTCACATCACTTCTCCAAAGGCCACTGTCAAAGATCTTCATTTTGTGAGCTTTGAAATGTTTTGAAAGGAATAATAGCTGAAGCTTTTGCTCTTTTAGAACCCCTTTTGTTGCTTCGTATTTCTTCATCCAACTTCCATCCCCGATAACCGTTTTAACTTTAATCGAACTATCTTTGATTTTAGTTTCAATAACAAAACTGTCAATTTCGGCTGATTTTGATGATTCAACTCGACCAACTTTGACGATAGATTCGACAGATGTTCGAGCTTTCGAGTGTAGCAGGTCTTTCTGGAAGGGGAAGACTCTCTGGCAGGAGATTACTGGAGCGATAGTGTGAACTTTGATACGAGTCTGCTTCAAAAAGAGGAATTGCTTGACGTGGTAGAGGTCAGAGGGACCTGGCCCCTCGGACTTAGACCTGTACTCATCGATCAAATCACCTTTCTTGTCTTCGATTAGGAAGAATGTATGTGAACCCGGTCTGATGACATCACAAGTCATTTTCATTCCAGCGAAAACTCCTATCTTATGCCCTTCATTCTCCTTGACTTCCACAATAAATCCTCCACGGCCTATCCTCCTTTCTATTACCAGAGGTTTTAATCCCCTTCGAACACTTGCAAAGTTAAGGTAAGATTTGACAGGTCCGGGGGTCAAAGCAGCTGTGGTTGCGGGTAGGAAAAGCTTCGATCCAACCCTCGGCAAAGGATCAATTACAATCCTATGTCTGCTAACCACTGCTTGAGTCCACGATTTCCGGGCAGGAAGAATTAGGAATCTTATTGTGGTCCTCGCCATTTCACGATGCTGGACAACATAAGTCATAGTGTGTGTTTTACCCGTCACATCTACCGATTCGAACATTTCCCAGTCAACCCGACGGAGAAGCGGACGACGGCATATCGATGACATCACTGCGATTTTATCAAATCTCACAATGTGAAGTCGTCGTTCTTGGACGTTTTCCTTGGTGTAAAAGTATCCAAATCCCCTAGGGAGCGAGGACAAAGTCAGGGCTGTTCCAATACTCGGTAATCCATGACAAGGTAATCGGAGGAAGTTGTTGCCACTTCAACGTCACAGCCATGGACCTTGTACATCGTATATCTTTGATACCCGAGCACTAGAGCGAGTTTTGATTTTGTCTGCGTAGTGTTCCGTAGAGTCTTGGATTGACATTCGCAACATATTATCGGTTGATTTAAGGACGTTGCCTGATATTGAAAGAGCTTTGGTTTCGGTATCAGCGATCGACCACACCCGGCGTCGAATTAAGTGGATCGGCTGTGTTTTTGAGAGGAGAATCCCACCAGTCTGTTTCACTGACACAGAATCCTTTACTTTCTGTGCTGTACTAAAGACGATGGGTTTTGGTTCGGTGGTCTTTACTTGTCTTTGTTGATAAGTCCTTGTAAAACTTACCAAGAATTGTCGTTCATAAACTTTGATGCTTTCGTCCTTTGCGAAGGAAGTCACGACGAAGGAATCTCGTTCGTTTGTGAATTTCCCCAACTTGATAACCTTTCTGGACATAGAGTGCTTGGATTCCATTTCAGCCAGTTTGGAAATGAGGTAGCCATGGTAACTTTTCGTCCTTGAGAGCTTTGAGGAGAGTCTCAGGTAAATCGTATGGCCTCCAGTCTTTATTGATGTCGTAATCGTCACTTTTTGAATGGTAATCTTCAACGTTTTTCCTTTTGACACAACTATCATCTGTTGAACAGAGACTGAAGGTTTGGTGGCTCTCAGGTCAGACCCATCCAAGACGGTCACCTGTACAACTTGGAACTGCAAACGATGATTTGAATCTCCGATGATCTTTTTTCTTGTGACAACTTTCTCGCCGGCCCCTCGTTGTCGTACGACTCCAACGCTAACTTTTGTACCTGCTGAGAGGAACCATTTTGATTCCACCACTCCGATGTGGGTGATTGTCTTGGCAGCTTGTATGGTAGCAGCACCCTCATCCAAACCAAGGAATCTAATGACAATAAGGACCTGTAGACGACAGTTGTATAAGTCGTAGGTCCTGCAGCTTGAGATGTCTTCCAAAGTGGACTCTTCCGAAAGGCCGCATGGGTTGCTAGGAGTTTTTACATTCTTACAAGACTTTGTTTTCGAAGAGGTAGAGAAAATAATGGATGAGCATTCCACAACTTTACAAGCCCCTGTTTTTACCTCTACGGTAGAGCAAGGTTTCGTTTGTTCACAGCTTCCATTTTTGTCCGGGTTTGAGCACTTGATCCTCTTGTAGCAGCTGTTATCCTGGCACATTTCAGACACGGGAACATCACTACATGGTAGTCTGATACACTTTCCTTGTTTCACCAGTGTATCATTACACGCAGAGGAATCCTCCCCATCATCATCCTTGTTCCTATAAAGTACGCTGGTAGCAGCCGTCCCTATTACACGAGCCTCGTAAGCAAGTTTTGGTTGTAGAAGACCCCTCACCGGTACAGAGAACTAACTTGTCCTTCGGGCATGTGATGATCTCACGAGTAGGGTTGATCCTGACAAGATTTAGTGTCAGACGGCCGTGTAGTTTCCATCTCACTACATGGTATTATGACACAGTTACCGTTAGCTATCTCAACACTTGGAACAAGTTTTCTTTTGGCTACACGTCTTATTGTTGCTGCCACATTTTACCCTCTTGTAGCATCTACCTCCCTTACACATTGGGGATACTGGAACATTGGTGCACTGAGAGTTTCCTGCATTTCCCTTCCCTCGCAAGATCTTCGTTACAAGTTTCGTCATTGCAATCTCCGTTGTCTAGTTCGTTCTGGGAGCAGATTCGCTGGTAACACGCAGCATTCGTGCAGTAACCACGGTTACATGACTTGGAACTGCCGTCTCTGGCACAAAACTCTTCCTCCGTGGAACCTCTGCATCTTTCACTCGGGACTGGCGTGTTCCAGCTTTCGTATCCTTTCACTTTGGAGTTCAGACAACCGTCTGGAAGTTTGTTACATTCGACAGATACACATTTACCTGCATAGATTTCAATTGCAGAGCACGGTTTGTCCTGGTTACATTTTCCGCTGCTATCAGGTCTGGCACACTTCATTCTTATTCTTTTGTAGCAGGTGTTGTTATCTGCTGAGCACATCCTACTCACGCAGGTCTCACTAGGTGACAAATTTTTACATTTTCCCTGCACGACAAGTTTCTCATTACATTTTGAGTCATCACACGTCCCATCTCTCACCGACTGTGAGCTACACAACTTCTGATAGCACCCATTAACATTACAGTACCCGCGGGTGCACGTGTCACAACCTTTTGCACAGGGTGGTGTGCATGGGAGCTCTCGACATTTCATGTCTAGTTGGGAATCCAAACTTGAACAACTCAACTCTGGTAAAACTGAGAAAACCGCCTCATCTGCTGGCGAGTCTTCACTTTTTGGTCGCCTCAGACATCGGCACAGCTTACTTGATCTCGCTACGCTCTTCTGAGTTACCATTACTTGTCTCGGACCTTTGCACCCGATGTTTCTCCACGGTGGGATGGTCAATGGGGCTTTCTGGTCAAATCTTATAGCCTTGCATGCCCTTGATTTTCCACTCAGGATAATTTCAGTGCCAGTTTTTATCCGGTAGACGTCCCTAGGTACCAGTCCAGTTGATCCAAAAATAAGCGTCGGTTTTGTTTCCCCCAGAGATGGGATTGGATTTGGAGACCAAAACTTCGAGCTGGTTTTTGCGTCTGGTTTCACGGCAATCGTTCTGTCCAAGATAATGTTTGGAGTAACGTCTACAATGTGCTTGAAAACGAACTTGTGTCCCGGAGGCGATAAAGTTTTAGTTCGGAATCCTACAATCTTGT
The DNA here is from genome assembly GCA_020137815.1 of Hormiphora californensis. Taxonomy (NCBI): domain Eukaryota; kingdom Metazoa; phylum Ctenophora; class Tentaculata; order Cydippida; family Pleurobrachiidae; genus Hormiphora; species Hormiphora californensis. The sequence goes on along the minus strand of CM035360.1, from coordinate 1,325,624 downwards.
GTGGCCCGAGCTTCTTGGGAACAATTTTCGTTCCTACCAGCATTTCCCAGCCGGCTCTTCCACGTTGTTTTCCAAACATTTTGGAACTTTCGTCGAAAATCTTTGTAGTGACAACAAAGCTGTCCTGTTCCCTCTTGCTTTGTAGCAACTTGTAAACTATCCTATGTTGGTTGTAGGTCATTTTACCTCGGTGCTCGAAGAACGCTATTAGACCCTTATCTTTGAGACTAAACTTAGTCATCAATCGCATTCGGATACTTTCAACTGTATGGCCTGGTTTACGCGTGATAAAAGTCGTGGGAAGATCGTAGGGGTATGTATCAAGTTGTATACTATACCCTACTAGCACAAGACTAACTTCTAGCGAAACTTGAGTTTTCCGGGCTGCGCCTCTGTAAAAGAAAGCTCCACGAAGTGCTATAAAGTCTTTTGAGTGCACCCTCTGCACATGGAACGCTCCAGTTGACTGGGTCAGTTGAGTGAAAGATCCGCTTCGCTCTGAAAACACCCAAAATGCAAACTCGAGGAGATACTTTTGACGATGAATGGTCTTTCCACCTGTGATTGCCTTTCCAAATTTGTCCAGGGTCTCTGGTTTTGCTCTTAGATTCTGCTCTCCAAAGTATGTTATCATCTTCTTGTTTTCCTTTTCGGACGATGTTTTCGTTACTTTTTGCCGAACAAGTTTGTCGAAGTTAACATTTCCAGAAGCTCTCCATTGGATAACCTCGACTAGCTGACTGTGTTTTGTTATCACCCTCTCGCTGTGAGTTATCGTATCGGTAACCTGGAGTATGCCTCGTTTAGAAGTCATCCCTGCGAGCTGAGCTTTAGTAACTGTAATCCCCATGGCAACAGAGAGTCGTCTGAAAACAAAGTGGTGTTTCTGGTGAAGATCCTTGAAGAGAACGTTTACTATTGCGTTGATGTGTTTCATCTTATGACTCTTGGATGTTTTTGAGGCTAATCCTTTGTTGATGAAGTCCACTTTGAAAAGTTTTGAGACTCCCTTGTGGTTCACTGTCGTAAAAATGTTTCTCCGCAGCAGTCTGAACATGTCTCGACCATTGTCTTTGATACTTCCTTCAGTCACAAAGATGTCCGACTCCGCAGCTTCCTTAGTTTTTATTGTCGTATCAACTTTGGAACGTTTGTAGGAGGTTTTAATTGCTTCTCCCACATTATACCTTACCCAAGATTTATCTATCCAGGAGAATGTATCGAGGGATGACTTCAAGGATAGAGTGTGGGAACTAGACTCTTTCGATGATAGCGAATCGATGGTTTTTCTGACCAGTTTTCCAAGCTTTAGGCCACCTTTAGTCGTAAAAGTGCGTCTCATTGCCCCATTGACAAATACTAAAATCTTTCCCTCTTTTTGGGACATGGTGGAGGTAAATCTATAAGATTCGATTCACCTTCCAACGACCAGTTAGCCACGGTCTTGGTTTCTCAATGGATTTGGTGTGAGCATCGATTTTTCTTACAATATGACGCTCAAGTGCTCTGATTTTGTGTAATTTCGCCGTGAAGTAGACAAAGGACTTCACTTTGTGATTCCTTCCAAAAGAGTGTCCAAGAATTTGAATGCTCTTATCGTCAGGTTTTACGATTGTGAATTTCCCAGAAACAAATCCGTCGTTTTCTAGCTGAGCCTCTTGAGGAATGACGGAGAACAAGAGTACTTTCAAGTGACCCGAAGATATCAAATTTAAACCACTGTGTTGAATTCTGCCTCCTCTTTGCTGATCCTTCCTCGAAGTCTCAAAAGTGCTTTGCCAGACGATAACCGTTTTAAAGATTGAGTCTTTTCAACGGCCATAATCGGTGTTATGTATCTTTGCCTAAGATAAAGGTACTTGATCTTGTGAGTCTTGGTAAAGGTTGCCTGGAGATGGAGTTTCATAACCTGGGGATGAATCTTTGATGATGCTCCGGTGTATCTTTTTACCCAGGATTGATCGCGGATGTAGACGACAACTTTGAGCGACGAATCTTTCGCTTTCGTTTCAACAACGAAGCTGTCAATTTCCGCTGATTTTGAGGATTCAACTCGGCCGACTTTCACGATAGACTCGGCAGATGTTCGAGCTTTGGAGTGTAGCAGGTCTTTCTGGAAGGGGAAGACTCTTTGACAGGAGATTACTGGAGCGATAGTGTGCACTCTGATGCGAGTCTGTTTCAAAAAGAGGAATTGTTTGACGTGGTAGAGGTCAGAGGGACCTGGCCCCTCGGACTTAGACCTGTACTCATCGATCAAATCTCCTTTCTTGTCCTCTAATTAGGAAGAATGTTTGTGAACCCGGTCTGATCACATCACAAGTCATTTTCATTCGAGCGAAAACACTTACCGTATGTCCATTTAACTCTACCTGATCTGGTTTCAACTCCCCGCGAGCAATATTTTTTACCCGGAACACCGAATACGGTGAACGGTACACACGAACAGACCTCAGAACAACACTTCTGGGACGGACAGACAGGATTGCAACTTGACCCGGCTGGGGGAACTCAGGGAGGGTGTCAGATGACACCGACACCTCAACTCGATGTGAACGGTGAAGGATGCCGTGAGAAGGCTTGAGATGAGGGTGAACACGAATAATGGGCGTTAGAGTGAGCGATGAGTGGTGGATTATTGTGAGCTCAATGTGATGGGTGGTAGGGGTCGTCTGGACTGTAGCTACAAGGTGCCACTGAACCCGCTTTCAGTCCCACAAACAAGGGGTTCCAACAGGAGAGGTGAGCAACATTCTGCACTCTCGTCACATATGTTCTCCGTTCTCTGGACTCTGTTGTGAAGTGCAGTCCCTCCTCACCCAGACCACCCACAACGTACTGCGGTTCATTTAGAAACTGGTACCGGACGACCAGGAAGTCCGCCTGATCGTGAAGGATGTATCCACAGGTTGAGACGCCGTGATAGGAAACTGTTACTCGTTGTTGCTTGGTGGATCCTAATTCTTGGAGGCCGTGGGATTGATCCAAAAGGAAGGGATGCAAAGGTTCTGATGTCAGTTTCGGTTCCGGATCAGTTGAAATAATCTTGATGGTAGTGTCTTGCTTTGCAAACTTTCTAAACCCTCGGAAATCCAAGCTGTATGAACTCACTGAAACTAGCAAAGTGACACTCTTCTGTTTCACCTCATCTCGTCTTCTAGTCCCAGTGGCAAATTTAATCTCACGGTATTTAGTAACCTTGAGCGTTGTAACTGGTCCAATCTTTCTAACACTTATCGCTCTTTGAACACCCCTGGTTTGGTAGCTATCGTGTTTGATTTTGGTTGTCACCACAAAACTCTCCTCTAAGTCTGATAATATTCCAAGGGTGATGATCTCCCTGCTCAAAGCGTACTTGAATTCATTTTCACTGATGAGATACTTGGTCATTTGGTCATGTCGAATCAATCTCCGGAGGTGTGATGTCATTGCCAGCTTCAAATTGTGTCCTCTGGTCGTTTCATCTCTCTGGACTGACACGGTTGCCATGACTATCGGGGTAACCTTGTCTCCAGAACTGATCAGGAGGAAGTCTACTGATACTGCCTTTTTGATTCCAGTTAGTTTAGTTGAGCCCAGCTGAACAACCTCAACGACACTAAAGCCTGCTTGGTACTTGGTGTTTAGTTTTAGTACTGGCTTTCGTTTTTGGAGAGTTTTCATTTTCGTGCTGGCTGAAATCCATCTTGACACAGTTACTTTTCCAGTCCCCTGGTAGAGCCTCTTTATCCTCACAATATGGGCCATCATCTTCTTTTCAGCAACGCTATCACCCAAACTGTCAATGTGTGTATCAGTCGTATCCATGGTTACCATGATTCCTCTACTGCAACGTCTCCGGAACAATCCCTGGTAATGAGACCGATCTGATCTGTGACAATAGTGGAATGCCTTCTCCAGACCGGCAAATAGCTCAGGATGTTTGTATGGTGTTTTAGGGTGGCACTCGTACTCGACCTTCTGACACCGTTTCTCCTCGTTATCCTTTGTCATTGTGATGATTAGCTTAACTTCTGCTTTGGTACAGGACCTAATCTTTGCAACAACGGTATCTTTTGGTTGGATTGGCGGTTGCTTTTCTTCGTAACCATGGTGATATGATCTCCTAGGTCGGCAGTGGACCTTCTTTACAGCACAGATTGGCCATTCCTTGTTCTTGTCTGTAACTTTCTCAGTTACAGCCCGACATTTTAGTTTCTTCTCATAAACAGGCAGACTTTTGTTTTTCGGCGTTACCATGGCAGCTGCATCTCTACAAGTTGGTTTGCAGACGGGTAGTTTCTCGTTCTTTGCGTTAGGCATTGCAGCCGCCGGTCTGCAGGGAGGTGGTGGAGGTGGAGGTGGAAGAATGCTTCTATCAGGACAATCGGGGAGGAAACTAAATTGTGGTCCCATGAAGATGTGATCGCCCGGTATTTTACAGGAAGGTACCTCGCCAGCTTCACAGTATGGGACGTAAGATGGTCCCAAGAGTTTCTGGACCTTGTCAGGCAATCTGCACTCTGGGATGGAGAATATGGTTCGGTGCCAGAGACAGGATTTCTCATCATCTTCGGGTGTCCGACAAACTTTTCCAGTCTTGTTTTCAGGGTGCTGGTCTTTCTTGCAAACCGGTAGGGTCAGTTGGTTCTTTTCAGGCCCAGTGAGACATGTAAGGAAGCCATTCTTTATTCGCTTTGCACCCTTTTGGTTTTCCTTACATACTGGAAGTTTCTTCAATTTGGATTTTGTTTGGCACACCACGACACCGGTATTATCCATTCCATTTTTAGGATCGATTCCCTCCATACATGTTGGGAGAACCGGTCCGCAGTTCTCAGGAGGGGCCTCCGGTTCAGTTAATGTCATATCGATCAACCTAAGACACGATTTACTGGATCCATTGTCCCTCCAACACACCTGTTTCCCGTTCTTCGCTCTGGGTGACTGATCCTTCCTACACTCGGGGAGTGTCAGCTGAGCCTTTTCCTCTGGGATTACACAAGCGAGAGCTGAGTTTTTCAGTCTCCTCAAGCCTATTTGGTGCTCTTTACACATTGGTAACTTTAGAAGACCGTCTTTTGTTTGGCACACTCTGTTTCCGTTCTCATCCACTCCGTTCGGTGGATCAGTCCTAGTACAAACGGGCAACATTCTACCGCATTCAAGTGGAAGTTTCGGGGTTTTGAAGGGTAGACATAGTGGAAGAGATCTTGGTTTTGGTTTGCACGGCGGGGTCGGTGGAGACGGTAGGGAATGGGGTCGGCGTTTCTTGCACTTCTTTGGAGGCGGTGGAGTTTTTGATTTTGAACCCATACCTCCTGGTACAGTACCGCCCATTCCAGATCCGCCCATACCAGATCCGCTCATACCAGATCCGCCCATACCGCCCTTTGCAGGAGGTTTACCCGCCTTCTTAGACTTTTCTTCCTCGTCATCTCCATCTTCACACTCATCATCTTCACCATCATCATCATCTGGAACAGGTTCCTTGCAAGGGGGTAGAACCTCCGATTCTCTGTCATCAGAGAATGGTACTATTGGGTAGAGACTCATTCCTCGTCCACAACTCCTCTCACTGAGCTCCCTGAACTCTTTATTCTCTGTGTTGAAGGGAGGAGGTGCCAGTTTGGAGCATGGTATCAGGACTGTAGTCATCACGATGAAGCACAATAGTGGTGAACTTTAGACACGGCTGGGAGATAAAGTGGCTGTCACTTGCAAGAGACGTTTTCACTGTCATGCTCTTGAGGGGATCCTTGATTATGGAACTCTTTTGTTTTGATGTTTTGAGAGCTTTGTAAGCAGCCACAAGTTCAAACTTCACCAGCAGAGTGCTTGAAGATAAAGCTGGTTTCGAGTCTATCAACCTTGAGATCATCTCAGTTTCCATAACTTTAATAACCAAGTTCATTCGGAGTGATTTGTATCCAGCCGGTTCCTTAGTCTTCCCTCGAGTACTGACAATCTTTGACCGGGGTACTTTACTGGTTTTTGATGTTGTAATTTGGGATAAAACATCTCCCGCTCGCCCTCGTTGTTTCCCTACTGCTCTCGTTGACACATCTTTAAGCGTTGCCGTGACAGACAACTCAGTTGAAAGTTCGCTCGATCCGGATAGCTTCACTTTAGTCTTAGCTACCACAAGCGATTTCGTATAATGACGAATTGTGGTAAGAGCCCTATCATAACTCCGCATCTTTGACTCGCCAACAACTCTCACCACTGCCAGAACCTTCAATTGATGAGCGGCTGTGAGAGATCGATCTGTAGCCGGGAGATTCGGACCTGTTCCTTTTGTCAGCTGCCATGAAGAGTATGCTCCTCGGATTTCAGTCAAAATCAACCCACTGAGTCGCTTTGCAGAGTCTTGGAAAAACAATGGTCGGGAGCTAAGATAGCCTCGTGTGGTTACCATGGTAACCAAGAATTCTCGGTGAACGTGATGAAAGGTAACCAGACTTCTTCTGCGGTGAGAGATTATAAAGAATGCATCTCGAATCAACATGGTCCTGAACGTTTTTGGCACAGTTTGAGATTTGTGGCGAGAAAGGAAACTCAACAAACTACTCTTTTCAACAAAAGTCCTGCCGTTTTGCGTATACTTGTGTTCCTTTCCTTTGCTAGAACTCAACCGCTTAATTTTCAGTCCAAGCTTAGATCTTTTCACCTTCTTTTCGTCAGTTCTAGTGGACTGAGCGAGTACAGCAACTCCTCTAATAATCTTTAAATGGAACCTCGTCTTCAGAGACAGAGCTTCAATTGAGCTGAATGTTTCCTTGAACCTTCCACTCGGTACCAACGTTGCCATGGTAACGATAACCTGCCTTGAACGCAGCCGTATCTTAGCAACGTGTCGAGACAACTGGTGGACAATTTTCATTCTGTATATCACGTTCCTTCCCAGATGTTTCTTGATGGTGTGAGATTTAGAAGTTTTATGTCGCAGTTTCACACTCCTGTCAGGTTGGGTTAACTTCATCTTTTGTCCAACAAACATGGCATCGTGGACCTTGCCCTGTTGGAGCTTCCACACTTTCTTTGAGTCGTCCTTTATCCGACTACCAACTGCAAATGGTCCCATGTCTCGTGACTCGGACACTTTTATTGACACTTTTGTAAATTTCTTACTGACATGCTGTCGGATTTTAGTTTCACGATGTCTCCGACCACCTTGGATTATGAGAAGTGCTTTGGGTCGGTTAACAGCAATGAGTTTCATTGTGTTGTCCTGTTTTGCGTCACTGGAGAGTTTCAGTGTGATCAATTTTAGTTTAATTGCCCGGTGTTTAGCAATGAAATATCCAACTTTGGAGTGGAAAGTGAAAAGAAGGAGACCGCCGTCTCGCTTCTGGAAAGATCCCTTGTAAAGGAGGACGTACTGAATCATAGTACCAGCTCCACTGATCTCAAGAATGTCGTGTCTAACAAATTTGAACCGGTTTTGAATGGACCTTCCGGTTCCACGCTGCTGGTGATACCCAACTTTAGTTGTTGCGTGGTCAAACAGATAAATTACTTTCCTTTTGTCGTCAGTGACGCGATGTTTGTCAGAAAACCTCTTGTGACCGATCTTGTGGAGTTCCACTCTTATACGCTGGTCACCAGCCGAGAACAACTTGCTGGTTACAAATGTGAGGTGTTTCGAAACGACTCGATCATGCACCGTTTTGATTTGGAAGAAATTAATGGTTTTCGTTGTTAGAGCTGAGGTAGCTCCGGCTACAACCTCCTCTAATTCAGCCGAAACGCGTTGCTTAGCGACGTACACTCGCCTTGATCCGTGAAGTGGTAGTGGGGAATGTCTCGCTCTCCCTGTAATGAGGAACTTCTTCCCTTTTTCTATTGCGAGCCCTGTTTTTAGCTCAATCCTGACTTTCCTGAACTCGAACTTGTTAAAGACAGTCTCAGTCGTGATTACAAGCGTCAAAATGAAAACCCTTGCTTTTTTCGACAGAGACAACGACTTTGCACCAGTAGTGACAACAAATGAATCGATCTCCGCACTTTTTGAGATCTTGACTCCAACTTGCTTTGTAGTTACGAGAACTCTCTGTCGGATTTTAGGGCCTATCAGTAGAGATGAGGACGTTCCATGGCGCAGTTTCCTCCTTTTAGCTCTGAATATCAACCCTTTCACTCTGTGACGTGGTTCTTCTCTAGATCCTTGAGTTACTGCAAGTTGAATGCTCTTGAACACTTCCATTTTGGTTTCAATGAAATTAACATCCACTTCCCATTGATTTGACCTCTTTTTTACTGCAACGTAGACATTTCTAGACCTCATACCAAGCTGCATCTTCTGCTCACGTTTCACCGTGGAAATTTTGATGCGAATGATCTTTCCGGAAGACTTGTAGCTTTTTCTGACTGCAGCTCCCAGGACCATCTTCTTAAAGATTTCAGCCTTTTTCAAGCTATTCCGTCTACAAAAGCATTTTACTTTGTATCGGATCTGGAAATCAGAGCTCGTCTGAAGTTGGTGTTGGGTAATAGTAACAGCTCGACCTATACCGTCAACCAGTCCGGTGCTTCCAGCAACTGCTGCCAAGTGTTTGTTGTGGTACTTGGATTCAACCTTGTGCGTCGCAGTCTGGACAATGACAATATTGCGGAGAATAATGAACTTGAAATGAGCTTTTCGATGAACGTGTTTTGTAGTTTTGGTATCGATTTTACTGTCGGAAAGCCTCGCCAGATGAATTACAAAGTCTTTCTTTCGCCTCGTTAGAACAGTCAACTTGTTCCACTTTTTCTCATCGGTATTGTGAGATAAAGCCAGGACAACCTTTCTGTAGGACTGCTTACTTGTTTGTCCTACAAACTGTTCTTGGAAAGCCTCGGCGTGTTTCCGGGTGTGGACGTCTGACCCAGACTTCTGGAAACCAATAACCACAAAAGCCTCCATATCAACCTTGATGTTGACTGCTTTGTGTTTAGATAGCTTTTTGAGAACACCTTTCATTTTCCGTTCATCGAACTTCACAAATCCCATCCACCGTCCGGTTGAAGATTTCCCAACGATCCGGCGTGCCGAATACTTGACTGAATGCCCGACACTCCATTTGTGTTTGGTTTCTGTGATCTTGTCCCTCCATAAGGCGTCATTTATTCCCATCGACTGTATAACATGCATCTCTGAGGTTGTTACTTTGAAAATCCAGTAGTCCAGAACTCGTTTTTTGTTTCCCAGACTATCCCCAAAATGGTATATCACCAGATTCTTGGTGCTTCCCGTTAGTACAGCTTGAACAACTTTTACAACATTTGTCTTCCGTTTATCAGCTCTCCAGTACCGTATCCGCTGTCTCATAAGTTTAACATTTTCATTAATTTTCACTCCTCCGAAATGCCTGTACTTGGATGGCCAGGTCAGTTTCTTGAAGGTAACAATCCCTGGAAAGGCGAACTTTGATGATGTCCTCAGGAGATGGAGCTCCCAACTGTACCTGTTTACAAACTTCAGATTGAATTTAGTCAATACAAAGTATCGCTCGATGACAAGAAACTTCCCAGTCACTTGACCTTTTAGGGGTCTCACTGCTGCTTGGGTAACTTTCTTCACCACACGAGATCTCCTTGTTTTGGCATCTGAAATAACTGCTTGAGATGAGTGAAGATCAAACTTGCCGGTCCGTGTTCCGATAGAGACCTCACCATAACCCCAGGTTACCGCGTTGGGGCTCATGGGATGGGTTGCTTCGTACTCCTTCACCTTACCATACATCACCAACTCCGGTCCAAATGGTGTACAGACTTTCTCCACTTCCTCCAAAAGCTCATCCATTTGCTCAATCTTCAAGCAGGACTTTTCGTCATCGGAGACAAAGTCAAACACAGAAATGAGGAGATCATTTCGGACATTTTGCCGACGGTTTTGTTTCCTCAGCAGGAGCGTCCACCAGTCTACTTCACCTTGGATTTCTTTGCAGGATTTTACCGGTTTTCTGCACTTTTTCGGTTGCTTATGATCTACGTCATCTTCAAACCGGAGACAGGTTTTTGTATCATTAGTTTTCCGACAAACTCTCTTTCCAGATTTGTCATTCTCCGATTTGTCCTTGGTGCAGTTAGGGAGGGTTATTTGGGTCTTCTCATCAGCGGTTAGACACGTAAACGATGAGTTTTTGACACGTGATGCTCCAGTTTCCTTTCCACAAATTGGAAGCTCCAATAGCGTACTCTTCTTTTGACAAGTCTTTCTTTTCAGACGGGTTTCAAATAGACTCTCGTACCATAGGCAAGATTTTCCGGCCGAGTCTTCTTGGTATCGATAGCTCCTACAAATGGCATTACCCTTCTTGTCTAGTGGGGACTGGATTTTGTTACAGACTGGTAGCTTCAACTCCTTCTTCTCTTCATCTGTCAGACAAGTTAAAACCGAGTTTTTGTTACGAGATCGAAGCTGTTCTGATTTGCACGTTGGCAACTTCAAAAGCGCAGACTTGACCTGACAAAGCTTTCTCCCGTCTTTATCCACAACCTGGGATGGTGATGTATTCTCACCACACACCGGTAACACAAACCCACCGCACTGGCTGGGAAGCCTTGGTGGCCGGTAGTCTACATGCCCAATAGTCTCCTCATTGGTGTTACTACTGCTGCTACATACGGGTAGAACTGGTCCACATGAAGTGTGGACCTCTCCCGCGTGATAGAGGTGATCCAACCAAAGACAGGATGAGGGACTCCTTCCGTCTGGGCCAAGACACACTTTAGTACCGTCAACACTGTTCTTGGAGGCCTGGTTAGGCTGGCATGTTGGCAGTTTTAGTTCCTGTTTCTCCTCCTCTGTCAGGCATGTCAAATGAGAGTTCTTCACCCGATCTGTTTTGAGTTGTGCTTTGCTACAAATGGGTAGTTTTGAGAGGATCTTCTTGGTCTGGCAAAGCGGGTGACCGTGTGAGTCGACTACAGATGACGGGGCTACGTTATCCGCACACACCGGGAGTACCTTACTACACTCTTTCGGTAGTTCAGGACCTCTAAAGTACTTCAAGGTTTCAGATTTAGAGCAAGTTGGTAGGGGATTGGTAGAAGGGGATTGGAAGTCAGGTACCGTTTGTGTAACCTCATTGCAGTTGAACTGTTCAATAAAAGTTGCATCTTCAAACAGACGATTCATTAGACGATATCGGGACTTGAAGTCATCGATCCACGAACAAATTGTATCGTAATCCCTGGTATCTGTTTTCTGTTTACCCTGTCCTGCAGATTTCCTCGAATCAGATTTCTTCGAATCTGAAGTCCCCTGCTGCTTATCAGATGACTCCTCCTTTGTCCCCCGTGTATCTGTATCATCGTCATCAGGCCTCTCGTTGCAGAGTTTAACCGCATTGCAGTAGTGAACCTTGAGTAGATGTACCGAGTACTTCCTGCAAGTCAGGGAATTGTAGTCCCCGAAAAGGGACTGTGCTGATGATTTTCTGCCCGTTGATTTCCTTGGTTGCAGTGTTTCTGATGGTACCATAGAGAAAACATGAGTAGTGGTAGATTTAGTGGATAGTAGCGGTAGGGGATGGTAGGTTGTGAGGTAGCCAATCTGTGGATCTTGGTGGTATTGAGCTCTAATTCCTGATACAGTTGAAACTGTATTTGCAGATTGTTTTATCAGCCTCACCGGCTCACCGTGCACCTTTGATCTTCGTACGACAAACTCTGCCCTCCCCTTGGGAATCACTAGGCGTGTGTAAGTTACTGATAATGGATCGGAAATCAATACGACTCTTTGACGGCTCCATACCTCCAGGGGCTCTTTCTTTAGATTGTTACCAACCTCAAATCGAGTTGTGGTCCTTCTCCAGTAACCTGTCATTAGCTGAGGATCTCTAAACAAATGAACCCATCCTACCCTCATCTCCTTATCCCCGCTTGAAGCATCCTGGTAAGCTTTGCCGATTGAGAGGGTGGTATGAAGGACGAACTGGTGGAGTTTATAATCACCGCTCCCACCGTTGACGTCAAACGTAGTTTTTAGTCCAGTATACTTAGTTCCATGTTTAATTTTGTGACTCTGTAGCTGGTACTGCTTCTTGACTTGGTGGTCCGCTCTAAATGTCAGAGGGTAGTCAACAACCACGGATAGTAAGGACCCTTGCAAAGCCCAGAATTTGATCTTCTCTAAAGTGCGATGTTTTAAGGTAGAAAAGAGGTGAATTCTCCAGTTACCGGCACGATGGACCACTCCTAGCATCCTAAATTCCCGTGAAAGTCCATCTTTCTTTACTTTCAAGTTGAGAGGTCTGCCCCAAGTTTTGAATTTTGACCCACCAATATTCTTGTGTGCTAGTTTCACGATCTTCTTTCGCACAAGTTTCCGTGTTTGTAGGGCGGTCTTGTCATTGAACGTTTGTCGATGACCTGTAGACTTGTACCTGTTGACAAGTATTAGCTTTTCCGAGATCAAATCGTGGGAAAACCGGAAAATAATGGAATGTTCTCCAAAAAGAACCCGAATTGAGACCTTTACAACCTTGACCTTCCCAGTTTCAATCCGGAGTCTCTTCTCAATACGTTGGTGCCATTCCCCGTCAACAAGGAGGAAACGGGTAACTTTAACATCGTGTGCTCTTTTGATGGTATGATCTGTGTGTTGTGTTCCACCGGTCAGTTTGGCAATCATCAGCTTTTTCACTTTACTCTTCGTACCGGTGTAGCAAAAGTCATGGGTGCTGAACGCACGAAACTTGTGTGTTACATAGCCATCTTTAACCTGGAATGTACCCGGTACAAAATGAGCCGTGTTGTCAAATTTTTCTCGTAACACCGCTTTTACCACTTGGACCACTTTGTTATCCTGGGAGATGGCAGTCTGGGCAACACCACGAGATCGAACACGTCCATGTGAAAAGAGTGAGCGATGGTTTAGCCGCCAAACTCGAATTGTTCGCTTGAAGACGGTGGTTGTGAAGCTGAGTAAAATAACAAGTACTTCCTTTTTCGCTTTTCCGGTTCCGGTTGTCCTTTTGATAAGTCTGGCATGAGAGAATTTGTTTCTTTCTACCTTCCTAACGGCGTTACGGCTAAAATCTTGGAAAATGTAGATTGGATGAGTCTTGAATGAAGGTTTCAACTGAGGTCTACCGCCAATAATTACACTCTTTCCTGTTGAAATTGCAGCGTCCGCCACTCTTTTCTTATGATAAAATTCCACGGGACCACCTGTCCTTGCGAAGAACTGAAAAGTCAGTTTGTACTGGCTAATTGTATGGCTAGTCTGTGTAACCTTGCCACTCACAAGCGGGTGTTTCTTATAAACTGCTCCAAGTTCATCGGTCGCTGCCACAGAGTTTAGGTACTTTATAACCCGATCAGCTTTGTGTGACACTCGGGTGCCAGCGATGGCAAAGTTGATAAACTTGGCTGATTTCTGGAGAGTCATCTTGGTCACTTGAGTAACTTTTACTCCTGTGTTTTGTTCAATTTGGTATCCCAGTCGACTGTGGTCCACCGCTCTGTAATTGATGCTAGCCAGCAGGAGATGTTTGATTTTCTTGGCTGAAACGGTTTTACTAGAACCCATTAGCTCGAGTTTCACTAGTTTCTTTAAAACAACCTTGGTCGGAAGAACAGTCTTGACACCTGCAGCTTTCAGACTTGTCTCAGTTTCAGCTTCGTCTGCTGTATTGACTCCTTGGGAAAAAGACGTCATCACTTCAGATTTACTGGCTCCACGTAGTAATTCCCTGGCAATCACTTTCTTTGAGATGGTCTTGGTGGATGTTTTTCTGTCAGTGAAATTGAGCTCTCTCCTTTGCTACTGTGTGTGTAGTGAGCTTCCTCACGACAATAACTGTGATGGTCTTCTTCTTTTCAGTGGTCACCTTGCCCTCAAAAGTATTCCCAGATAGCTTTTTGAGTTGTGTCACCTGTCTGGCATATGGTTTCTTAATCCCGACAGAGAATAAAAACTTGGTAAAAACTTTGAGTTCATTTCCCATTTTTCCATGTGTCACCATACGCTGAGATCTTCCCACTTCCGTGCTAAACAGGCTCTCTGCCCTAGCAATTAGTTTAAACCTCTTTGATTGATCTATGGGAATTCTTCGACTCCCCACAACACTGAGCTCAAAGGCACTGCTCCAGAGACTAGCAAGACGGTGTTCCGCATTGGTTGTCACCTCATGTTTTAGTACCACCACCAACGGGAACACCCTGGAACCCAATTTAGTTTTAGTTTTTGTTGTTGAGATGTGCCTGGTGACTCCAATCAGGTACTTTGCTGTGACAATATGGAAGTTTTCCTTTCTAGTTTTTACGACAAATTCTTTTCTGAGTAAAGTTATTTTTGTAAATTTGCCCAAACTTCCTTTGATTAGAGCGGTTTTTGTCGGAATCTTCCTCTCAATTGAATACCTTGACGCGTACTTGTCAGAAAGTTTTCTCAGTTGTCTACGGAACAAGAACTCGATTTCCTTCTTCGGCTCAGAATTAGATTGCTGCCGAAACGCACGCTCGTATATTTTCTGTATTTTGTGCAGCAGGGGCACAGTTTTTATTCGCTGAAAGGAATCAATGAATCGTTTAGGAGTCTTTGTTCTATCGGATATGTCATTCAAAACTACAAACATGACCAAGGATTGGGTTGTTCCAGACAGTTTCGAAATGACCAGCTGAGTGATTTTCACCTGAGTCAGTTGTGTCACCTGGCTAGTTCTGTCCTGATGGACTACCATACCCTTGTTAGTCATGGGCATTATCAGCTCCTTCATCACATGGGGTTTTGTGGTTTTGGAACTCGCTTCAAATCTTGGAAGTGCCCACAAATCAAGCCTTGAATTAGCTCTCAGTCGTCTTTGTATCCGTCTGTGGCTGTTTACAAAGACATGCCAGGTTATTTTTTGGTTTTTGTGGTTTTTGAAAGTGTTGATCGATACCAGATGATGAGTTTTCTCTCCAAATCCACCTAGAACTCCCATTAAAAGTTTAGACTTGATAAGTATTTTAGCATTCCGTAGCAGCCTCTTCCTCATATCTTTCAGATGTCTCAAGGATATGAGTTTAACCGTGAAATCGAATTTATGCCTAGGCTGGGTTTCAGTCTTTGACTCAATCTTTCTCTCATGAACAACTTTAACGTCAGTTGTCACCGGTGCTGTCCTGACCTTTACACCAACTATATTCTTATCAGTTTCGTAACTCTGGCTGACAAAAATGAGGCTGTAGGACATTGTCATTCGGAATGTGTCATCCACTGAACCCGTTACTCGTTTCTGGTAGATTCTGACAACTCTTTTTGATGTCTGGACATCTCGTTGTGATGACCTCCGATTCCAGTGGAAGGTCTTGAGGTTTGTTTGGTGTTGTCGAGATTGGATGGTGCCGGATGGTTTTGTTATTTTGACGGTCGTGTCGGGGAGAATCGCTACAATTTTATCTAGTTTTTGAGAAACACCCACATAACGGTCAATCTTTTCAACCCTTGATAGCCTTCGGTAAACAATTTTCAAAATGTCAGTTGAACTTTTAAAGACTGTCATTCCTGCTCGTTTCCCAACTTCGCCCAGCACCACAGCTTTGACAACTATCTGTATCTGCCTGCTAGTCTGGTCACGGGTGTAAATAACCCGTTTGAGCTTCCTTGATCGCTGGGACACTGTCACGGTTCGCTTTCGAAGACTGGTGATAGTGTGTTTGTCTTGTTTTGTGACCGTTTCTCTCGTCTCATATAGGAGCACTTTAATGAGTTTCACCACTGTGGAGCCATTCTTTTTTACTGCCTTCGTTTGCTTTCTGGTTAGGACCCTTACGTAAGCATTCTTATCGCTGGTAGATATGGTCATCCGTGTACTGTCACTCACTCTTCCAGTCACCACTGCTTTCACACGTTTCCTCGTGTCAGTTTGAAGCCAGGTGATCCTGTCCAGACGAGTTCTTTGATGTCCGATGTTTCCACGGTTCTCGATACTGGTGTCTACAGATTTGAAAGAATGGGCCAGCCATGAGCGAGTTTTAGTCATTGTGATCACCTCACGAAGACCCAACACGTGGGTTTCTTCCGTAAATTGGAGTGGTAGGGAGCTAACTACGAACCCACAATGTTCTCCAACGTAGCTGAGCTTGGAATGGCCTGCCAGAACAGGAATCAGCATTTGAGATAATCCTACTGATGGTTGCGCAACAGCTTTAGTTCGTTGAACCATGGATGTCCTGGTGAAGTAGGGTTTATCTTGGATTACAAACTTTACCCCCTGTTTTTCTGGTGCTCCTATCAAGTTAAACAGCAACTTCACAGTATGCTCCTTCACCAACTTTTGCCTTGTCCGAAATTTCACCGGGGTGATGGGTACCAGCTTCTTGTCGTAGCCGCTCACCCGGTTCCTCACCACCTTTGATCCTTCTCTCTTATCATCGGGTCGAATTACATTGTCAGGGTGGTGAACAATCACCATCTCTGCAGCAAGGTGGGAGTAAAATTTAGAAATCCGGGGATGCAACTGACGCGCTATGTATCCCTGGATGAGTCTCCTGGACCCCAGGTAATACCGATAGAAGGAGATACTTGATGAAGTGTAGCTCCTCCCTCCAAACACGTGTATTGTCACCCCATACTCCGTTACCTCTCTGTAGGTTAACACAGGATGTGGCTGGGAGAGTAGTACGGATGTGCCGTAGTTGTAAGCATTGTAAACGCTGTACCTTTCCACTGATAGTACTGGTATCTTTTGGTAAATGAGGTGGGGGTGTGTTTGGAACACGAGAACCCGTCTTGTTGTGGGTTTCAGCAGTTTTGGCTTGAATCCAAGTTTTAGTTGTGATCTATCCACGGATTTTGGTTGATGATGTTTTTGTTCAACCTGAAAGGTGGAGAATTCTGCGATTATCCTCTTATAGAAGTACTGAATGTTATGTTTTGATATCCCATCTGGGTCACTCCTCAACTGTTTTCTAACCACTTTGAAGAGTTTCACACTGGACATGGTGTAGGTCCTTGGTCGTTGTTCCCCTGACCGATAGTATGGCTTGGCCACCAACTCAAACCTGAGACTGCTACCTAAAACGAATGGAGTGTAGTATTTATGAATATCTGAGGAACTCGTGTACCTAAACACTTGCACCGACCGGTAGATTGGACTTCTGTACCGCATCGTATAAGGTGTGACTGGGAGGAATAGATTGCTAGCTGTGAAACTAATCACCTCCAATTGAGCACCAGGATTCACCACAATAAGAGTCTCTTTTACCGTGTAGGGTTGGAGCTGATACACCAGGAACATACTCACCGGCAGTGGATGAGTGGTGGTGAACCCAACCACACCCCCAACCAACCTGCGATCTGTGTTGTAACCAGTAACACTGGTTAGAGTGAGAGAATATCCGGTGCTTCTGATGTAACCAGTTAGTTGTGGTGGTTGGAGGAGTTGGAGTAACCCTGTTTGGTGTTGCTGCTGTAGAACCAGGTTGTAGCCACCAGCTGGTTGGAGAATGGAGTGCACAGACTGGATAATGACAAGTGTTTTCATTGTGTAGCCAGCGGAAACTATCCTGCCGGATAGGTTAGTGATGTAGTTCATTGATCGGAGACTGAGGGTGAGGGTCCGTGATGGGAAGCAAAAGCAGAACTTGATTGAGAGACGCATTGAAAGGTCAATTCCCGGGTATCGGAGCCTGAAACGTTGGACCTGGGCCGACATTGGTTGGAGTGTCTGGAGGAATGTGTAGTAGGTGAAGAACCGAGTTAAACTGGGTGTCCAGTACCATGATTCTAGGTTGGACTGAGAGGAGTTATTAGGGGAGTAATCAGGGGAATAATTAGTTGGAAACTGATAGTTCCAAACAACAATCAAGTTCTCCTCACTGACACCCCAATAATAGCTCCCCTCCAGCCAATCAATACAATAATGATCACCACCAGACCGTTTTTGGAGTCTCCTCTCTGGCTGGCATCTCCTCTTTCCACTCAGAAGGGTAACTGATCTCTTTTCCCCATCCACGGTGTGAAAACAAGAACTACATCCTGATCTTGTGAACCATGGATGTGGCGTCTGCTTTGTGGTCCTTATCCTCACAATATCCCTCCCTTTCCTCCTGCCTTGTTTGCAGATAATGGGTGGTGTAAGGTGATCCACGAACTGCTCAGGCCCATCTGGTGTTGACATCAGGAGAGACATCCCAGCCGTGCTCCTCCCAGTAACCCCTTGCTGAAGAACTAAAGATGTTGACCCTGGTGATTGCTCCGTCGTCATGGTAACCCGGTTAAAAGAGTGGGTACAGGGTGAGGTTCCCACTTGGATTCCGCCCAGCTGTGGTCCAGGGACCTCCAACATAATGCTTAGGGTGTCTGCAAGGTGATTCCACAGCGAAAATGAGAGGGATGTTTTCTTGATCTCCCGAGCTGTGTGGTACATGTGAGCACGAACGAACGCAGGAGGGGTACGGCTTGGGATGGACGGAATTCGTACCACCCTCCCCATGTGGATTCTGGTGACGACTTCCGGGGTAGATTTAGACGTTGGATAGTCCAGTCTCTGAGAAGTGGGGACCAGCCATCGACCTTCTTCCTCGACCTCACCATGGACATCCATCTCGTGACCGGTCTCGCTCTCAACCCATCCCTCGAGCTCC
Source organism: Hormiphora californensis (assembly GCA_020137815.1). Taxonomy (NCBI): domain Eukaryota; kingdom Metazoa; phylum Ctenophora; class Tentaculata; order Cydippida; family Pleurobrachiidae; genus Hormiphora; species Hormiphora californensis. The sequence continues at coordinate 1,307,081 of CM035360.1, read as the reverse complement.
TCTCTCTCAATCTCCATTATCATGAGAGAAGCCCGGACCAGACGGAGTCTGCTGGCCAGGTAGGTGAACCTCTTACGCAGGTTCCTCTGTTTTGAGTTTAGCCGGTGTTTAGTCCTCATTCTGAGGAGTCGGTTTGTTCTCTTCAAAACTTTACCATCGTGTTTCGAGGTGAGAGTGTAGGACCTCCTTCTAGTAGTGGCCACTATCGTCTCTTGTTCCCTTGTTAACCCCGTTCTCTGCAGCCGATCAGAACTCTTCGTAAGACGATGTTTGTTGGTCACCCTGGATTTCGGGTTCTTTAGCTCCACCTTCCCGGGAACAAGGAGAGGAGAGTTGTGAAAAGTACACCCCTGCTTCCATGATCCACCTTGTTTGAACGTAGTTAAGGGTGGGGAAGTTACCCCCAGATCCCCATGGATCTCACTGGACTGAAGGGGCACAGCAAAGGACCTGCCCAGGGAGATAGATCGAGGGATAAAGATCAGAATCATCTTCCTGTCATCTTGGTTTTGTACACCCACACCCATCACAGGTGGTAGTGTTGGTAGGACGCGGTGTCGGGTCAGGAATGAACCCCATCCCGGGACCCCAGGCATGACCATCACCGTTCCAGGTCTAACAGCCCGGGGCATGTCAATCAGGACCATGGCTGAGAGTCGAATAGCGCCCTGGTCCACACAGACGACTCCCTTTTTGTGGGATACGGAGGGATATTTGAGGATTCCTGAATGAGAAATGAGGAATGGTGAGGGTGAGGGTGATGTTGCGTGAGGTGAGAAGTGAGATGGTGACAGGGAAACGGACAAACTGACTATACGAATGGCCCAACTCTCCCGTTTACTCCCTCTCACCTCACGCGTGCGTTTAGCCCTGACTGAGCTTGACACATGATCCACACTCAAAATCACCCTCCTGTCGACCCAATTAACTCTGCTATTTACCCTGCTAATTACCCTGTAATCAATCAATATCAGCCCATACCCGGGCAGTCTGTAACTGTTCCCAACAATAATAGTCCGTCTCTCGGTCGTTAAACCGCTAACCTGTAACCTTTGGTAGGTATCTATGGTAGCCATGGCGATGGGAAATCCGGCTCTTGGCATATCAATAACAATGACTGCAGAGCGGGTTGTGGAAATTGAGGCTGAGGGTTGTGTTCTTCCGACAACATGCTCACTCGTGATAAACTCTAATCGCTGCCGGAGCTGATGATCACCTGAATCAACGGGTAAGTTTTATGTCAGCAGGGGTTGGGGTAATCCTTCTTTCTAGCATTTCTCTCCCCCTCTCTCTCTCTCTCTCTCTCTCTCGCCCTCTCTCTTAACTTTCACTATCTTAACTTTCTCTCTCTCACTCTCCCCCATCTTTCTCAACTAATGTACAACAGTAGAAAAGTTATGAACACCCTTGATCTGTATTATATGTTTCTCTCCTTCATTTCTTACCATGGAAAACTATGGGAGTGTCCTTAGCATTCAGCACTTGGAGGACTTGTAGCGCTACTAGCAATATTATCGATCTGACCGGGGGAAGATCGTTAGTACATGCTGCAGTTTTGTATGTTTACTAAGGCGTTTATCTAATATTTACAACTTTATATTATGATATATGATTACAGCTGATAAAAACTCTTCTATTGAGAGAGTTTAATCTATTCTCTCTGTTCTGATAACTTCGAACTACGATTGTTGAACTTATTACCTGGCGAACATTCTGGTTTTTTGAGAGGTGCAGTTTCACCAACAGTGAGACATTAAAACTTGTTTATTTTACTAAAACTAATTGTGTGTCAAATTGATTGCGAGGTTACCATGGTTACCGTAGTTACCATGGTTACCATGGTTACCAACCAAACTGAAAGTGAGGTTATGGAACTTGAACTAGCAACAAGTCAGCTCCGAATCATAGCACAAACAAACAAACAAACAAACAAGTCAGCTCCGCAGATATGTGGGTTTTTGATGACCAAAAAGCAAGTTTCCGGGAGCAAGTTAACAAATCTGAACAACTTGGCAAACCGATTCGCAAAACCTATAAACTTATAGGTTGCCCAATTAGATCTACTAGCAATCACATGTATAGTGAGGGACTGGAGTGTGTATATCTATACCTTGTAGAGCGGCTGAGAGCTTGGCAGTGAAGACTTTTACCCGCACTCCCTTATTTGGTTGTGGTGGTTTACCATGTATGGACATGTCCCGATGTTGGCTAGAGATGGTACAGGAAACGGGGAGATTAATAACACTTTGTATGTGACGGACTCTAAACAAAAGTAGACAGCATCTTGATTAAGTTGTCGGATAAAAAGTTTTGAAATTCTACAAATTTACGAAATTCTACAAAGTCTTCTTTCACAGGAGAGGGGTTAAGGATAAATGGTTCGGGACGTTCTCATGTCTTCCACTGTTAAGTTCCGCCTGTTAAGTTTCACTAGCTCCCATATTATACTCATATTATACACAGCTGTGTCTACTACCACTAGTCCTTGTTCTGGAACTGTGAACAATGATGTAGCACCTTCTTCTTTTGGAATTGTGATACTGCTACTGGTGGGAGAGTGATCGGTATCGTATAACGGTTGTTAGATATCTCACCGGATCATACTTCCTCAGACACCTTTTCAGGACCTTCCTCAGATACCTCACCGGATACCACTTCATAAACCGCTTCAGATACTTCCTCGGATACTTCATCACAAACCTCTTCACATATCTCACCAGATGTTTAACCAGAAACCATACCAGCGCCAGATACCACTTCATCAGTCGCCCCTACTTAGGTTGCCAATTAGCTACTAGAAATTAGATGTATAGTGGTCAGGGACTGGAGTGTGTATACCTATACCTTGTAGGGCGGTGAGAGCTGATCATTGAAGACTGTTACCCGCATTTCCTTATAAGGTTGTAATGGTTTTCCTTATATGGTCATGTTTGGTGACTGTTTTTGGCTAGAGATGGTACTGGTACTGGTACAGGAAACGAGGAGGTAACAAATTATACAGTTTTGTCAGGTAATAAAAAGTTTTTAAACTTATTAATATGTCTACAAAACTCTACAAATCTTCGATCACGTGCTCAAAATGTTTTTAGTAAGCTATCAATGATACTACACACTGTCCAGAGTAATTTTCTCTCACACTTCCTCCCGCTGGTTACAAAATGATCTCAGGAAGGAAAAGTAGACTCGCAGGCCCAACTCCTCCCGTCGAGATAGCATTCCTGTGGCAGAAAATCCAGATTTCGGAGCGAAGATAGCGGACCGTTTGCCCCTGATTTTGGCGTCACTGGAAAGCAAGTTGAAGTTTAATTCTCCCGAACCAGCGAACCCTGGGACCGGTCGAATTACGTTCGAAGCTGCTGGACGTACTTTATCGAGTTTATCTGTCATCCCATTTATTTCCTCTTTCTTTTCTATCTCGACATCTTCCTCCTTTCCAACATGTTTATCTTTGTATTCTTTAACTTCTTCATCTCGGTCTTCCAGTGTAGTTGGAAGTGCAATTGGGGCTCGGTCACCTAGTTCAGGGTTGGCCAACCTCTCTTCTAACCTGTCGAAGAACGTCCCAGCATATAATTCCTCTTCCTCCTCTTTCTTTATTTCTTCTTCTTCTTCCTCAAAGGTGTCCGTGTTTCCGCTCACCTCCAGTTCAGGGAAATCCATCTCATCATCCTGAACACCCACCTCTAAAACACGCGGCTCTGTGTACCAAAACGTTGATGAAACTGCATTTTCCACTGGTGGTGGTGTTGCCATGGTTTCGTCCACAATCATAACATCCACCGACCCCATTAACTCCCACATCCCTGGTTCTACGATCAGGATCCCTTCTTCTTCTGGAATTGCAGTAACAGCTTCTTCTTGCAAAGCAGTCGGGATCTGAGTGATCAGTATCGGATAACGGTCAGCAGATGCCTCCCCAGATTCCTCTTCAGGAACCTCCCCAGATTCCTCTTCAGGAACCTCTCCAGTTGCTCCCACTACCGGGTCAGTAATTACATCAACATATGGTACCATCATGGTTATTATACCGCCACTCCCTACTTCCCCTTCCTCAATGACAAAGTCTGTTTCGATTGCGTCCTCCTCATTCGTTCCGGTACCATTAACTACCACTTCAGTACCATTTACTATCGCCTCACCACCAATTCCAGATCCAGTCACTACCGCGGTTTCAATGCCAGACTCGGTTGGCTCCTCGTCAAGTCCAGATCCAGTTTCCGTTTCAATGCCAGTAGGTTCAGTAGCTTCCTCACCATCCAATAGAAGATCAATGCTCCCCATGACGTCAGGGTCCTTGATGACGTCACAAACCCAATCCCTATCACCGAGAACATCCTCCCCGTAACTGAGAGTCTCCATCAGTGCCTTTAGGTCAGTTAAATCCAACCTCTCCAAGTGGTGGACATCTTCTTCTACCAGGGTTGGATTTACTTGGAGGTATGCTGGGTTCACTGGAACATCTGTTACTGGAATTACATACACTTTATCCGGGACCATGGTAGGATCTTCTGCGAGTTTTGGAGGTTTTGTTCTCGTCGTATTGGTTGTAGAGTTTCCAGCTACTATTGGTGGGTTTTTCGATGGTGTCACTGGTTTTACAAGACGTTCAGTTGTTACAGGTTTTGGAGGCACTGTTGGAGGAACAGTTGCTATAGCAACATCACCACCATCATCACCATCACCATGATCACCATCATCAACATCACCATTAAGCAAGGAGAGGATGTCATCCAGGTCGGTTATCCAATCTGTATCTGTGCTCCCATCCCACCAAGAGTCAGCATCCCACCATCCACCGTCCATCCATCCACCGTCCCACGTGCCCCAATCATCTGATCCCCAGTTATCGCCGCCCCACCAATTATTTTTCTTCCAGTTCTTCAGCCATTTCTTCTTTTTCCACCACTTCCCAGAACCCCATTTTCCAGAACCCCAGCCCCAGTCGTCGTCGTTATCGTTCCAAACATCATCATCCCACCAGTTTGTCTCATCCCACCAGCCCGTCCAATCCACCCAGTTTGACCCATCATGAATACTGCCTGATAAGTCATCATCATCATCATCATCATTATCATTATCATTATCATTATCATCATCATCATCATCATCATTATCATCATCATCATTATCATTATCATCTTTCACCAATGACCTCAACAAACTTACCGCCTCACCTTCAGGTGACATCGCCGCTTTCTCAATTAATTCTCCAAGTTCATGAATCAGGTCTGAATCATCACCGTCCATCACCCACTTAATGTCATCCCACGATTCCCACGGACTCCACTCTTCCTCCTCGGGGTTTTTATCCTCATCAGTCATTACAAGGTTTCTCCTTCTCATCTGATCCCCAGTTCGCTCCAAGCTTCATCAACATCGCTTTCTTTCTTATTTTCTCCTACCCAGTCACTCCAATCACTTGCTTGTACCCAGTCTGCCCAAGTGGCAGCATTCGCCTCTACCAAGTTGTCCCAATCGTCCTTGCTCTCTGCATTGTCCCATTCGCTCCAATCAAGATGTTTCTCAGTCCAGTCGCTCCAATCTACTACATCTTCTTTCTTTTCATCTTCAAGGGAGCCCCAATTTTCATCTTCACCTACTGCTACCCAGTCGGCCCAACTGTCGATATCTCCATCAACCCAGTTACCCCAACCGTCCTGCCCAACTTCAGACTCTCTCCAACGTTCCTTCTCCTTTTCTTTTTCAAAATTCATCCAATTTTCCTTCTCCTTTTCATAGCTCCAGTTGCTCCAATCCACAAGATGTTCCTCAATCCATTGGCTCCAAGTGTCCTTCTTCTCCGAACTGGCCCAGTAGCCTCTCACATCGTCCCAGATCCGGTTGAGCTTTTCCTGCTGATCCATATAATCCTCATATGCTGGTTGGTACACCTCAGGTTCAGGTTGCGCCTTTTTCTTTTGATCTTCGACCCAGTTATTCCAGTTTTCGTTTTCATAGTTCCACGCATTCGGGTCCTCCCAAATCATAATTGGCGCTGCATGCTGATCCATATAATCCTCATATGCTGGTTGCGCCTTTTTCTTTTGATCTTCGACCCAGTTGTTCCAGTTTTCAGTTTTCATAGGTTCCATTCATTCGGGTCCTCCCAAATCATGTTTAGCGCTGCAGCAGGTTCATAATGTTGCACTGAGTTCATTCCACTGTGCATGTTGTAACCATTGTGAGGTTCACCTGCAGACATGCCTTTTACCATGATTACACCATGGTCTCCGTTGTTGTAGTCTGAATAACGACCTGATCCCCTGCTGTGACGTTTGGCCCCCTTTGATGATCTATCACGATGTCCCCTCCTTCTACCACCCCAGCCACCGTGAGCCTCTGAAAGCAGTAGAAACGCTACGAGAAGAGTGACCAATCGGTACAACGACATTTTGGAATTGTGGCTTCAAAGCCCCTCCTGCCTCTTCTTCTTCTTCTTCTTCTCCTTGGACCCTTTTAGCATGCATTTTACGATTCTTTTATCTGATCAGCTGATAATGTCGCACTGTCCTGATCTCGTATCTCTCTCTCTTAAGTGCGGCACTTTAGGAAACTGGGTGCGGGGCATCTAAAAATGAGACGGTTTGGAGCCGGAAGCACTTGAGTAGAATTAGAATTAGAATTAGTATGTTATGTAATGCATCGAATAATAATATTATTGTAATGCATTTCATATTACACTTTTAGGGGAGTGGTCATTGGAGGGTACTTGTTTTAATGTTTTTGGTGTCCAAAGAGTATATATAGTATACATAGTATATTATATATAAACATTCCAACACCTGCTCAACAGTATTCCACACCCGTTCAGAGAGTAAAAATATCAGAGCTCTCTTTGTCAAGATTCAAGATCGTGTGGTCGTTTTGGGTCTCTCCCTCTCTTTCTCTCTCTCACGCTCTTTCTCTCTCTCTCTCTCTCTCTCTCTCTCTCTCTCTCTCTCTCTCTCTCTCTCTCTCTCTCTCTCACACAATCTATCTAATGTGGTCTGCGTTGGACCTAATCTGCCGTTTGGTGAATAATGAATTCCATGAATACAATATTGCTTTGTACCTCTGGTCTATGGGTAAATCTCTCCTAAAATTTGAATAGTAAACAGACGGTGGAGATGATCTGTCCCAATTGATATACAAGATCGATTGTCGGGAAACGGATCCTGCCTATTTGAATAAGTCATTTAGTCATATTCCATCAATAAATCATTCCTTGACAGTTGCATTAATTGCATAATTGATTTGTTGAATAATATAAATATCCCCTAGCTACTTATAGCTATCTTCTACTTTGAGAGCTGTTTAAAGTTCTCAGCTCACAGTTTCACACACACGTGATCTCTACTTCCGGGATTCTTCTGTATGTTCCCATGTCACGCGTTTTCGCTTTCTAGCTGGGACTAAAACATGAGACACAACATGAGATACAACATGTTCAGTACGTGGCTAGAAATTCAAATGATGATGATGTTTTCCGGGTTAAACCGTGAGAGATAATTAAGAACCGTGGTTTGAATAAATAGAATGAGTTGAGATATATTACAACAGTTATTATCAAATTATTTGTTTTCTTCATGTCCACTGCTAATATTTATTATTCTAATTATTCTGGCGGTAGGTATACAATGGATTGACACGTGTTCATCTGGGAGAGTTGATCATCGTTAACGACCTGTCATATAGCCACGTGCTGCAGAGAAAGGGAGAGAGAGAGAGAGAGAGAGAGAGAGAGAGAGAGAGAGAAAGAGAGAGAGAGAGAGAGAGAGAGAGAGAGAGAACTGCAGCCGATGCACTACTGATAATCTCCTGGCTTCCTGCCTGGATTTCTAATCCTTGACAACTAGTTCGTTTTCTTCAAGTTATTGAGTCGAACCTCGATTTACCATACACCTCTACATACCTTCAATTCAATTCGGATAAATCGACCTTGTGTGTCCTACCATGATATTCTTTCCTTTTCTTTCATACGACATGTCCTTCATTCCTAATTAAAGGCAATTAAATCTCCCGCGTCACGTCATAGTAGCTGCTAAGTACTTGACGTGTGTGATCTGTCCTTCGTTTAGTGGCCCGGTATAAGTGCGTTAGGTCGGGCCAAATTATGTAGTCAGGAACACATTTTGTAAAACCTTGTTTCACTTGTCACAATAGTTCAGCTCTCCGCATCCCCGGATCGAGCACTCTACCAGGATACAAACTTCTAAATCTAACTAGTAGTCAGGAACACATTACTTATTCGTGAACACTGAACATGTAATAATGTAAGGCTAAGTTGATGTAAGTGCTCAACACGTTAGACCATGTTAACCAAACGTGCAACCAAGTCTCTTTCTATCTCCCTTCCCACTCCCCAATAGACATCATTACAGTTCCAGATGACTATTTAAAGCTAATTATAATGACTCATTTCATGTTCACTGTTTATACTATCTGTCCTACAATAGACAGTTCCACGTTGTTACAACCACTGTGTTCTTCAATAGTTCACGGCAATTTTGACAGTATCCTAACCTCAGCAAAAACAATTATTAGATTTCATCATTTGAGCTGTTTTTTTCTGATCTTATCCTTGTTGTCCTTTTCCTGGTTTTGACAGTCTGATCATTGAAAATCACGTAAAATCATTTGTATAGCAATCTAGAGATTGATGGAATGGTCAATGGTTTATTTGATAGAAAGTCTTACTAATGTGTAGGTTGGGAAACACGTCCGGGGCGTGGGAGGTCATAACAAGTCAAAACACGGATATATTGTACGAACAATATATCCGTGTTTTGACTTGTTATGACCTCGTACGCCCCAGACGTGTTTCCCCACCTACACAGTTTCCACCCCGTACACCTGTACCACAATCAGAAAGTCTTACTAATGACATAAAGCCTAGATAATGAGCGATTAGCGGCCCAGTTCAGTAGTATATCCTTTTGTCTACATAATATATCTTGATCGGGCTAGGGCCTAGGGGAAATCGATTAGTTAGGGGATTAAAGGCAGATTTAGGCCCTGACTGGGAAAAAATTTGCAACAAGCTAATTCCTTCACTAATGTGTCCCTAAGGGTCTCCACTAAGCCCCCAGAAAAGTGTAACGCGGTGCGAGGGGTGCAACATGGTCATTTCCGGTTGGGCGTGGCCGTGCATGGTGAAGATTGACACTTTCGTTCCTTTTGGGTTAAATAGTAAAATGAGGACATTAAAATGTGCAAAATCGACGGGTTAGTGGGGGTAGAACATGTCAAAATTAAAATTCCATGATTATTTTATGAGATAATTGCATAATTAGCATAATTAGTGCTCGCGCAAGGTAAATTTAATGGTTAATGGGGTAGGATGGGTTTGGACCCGGAAAAAGATATATACTCCGACCGAAAACATCGTGTTAGTAGGGGTAGAGCATGTCAGATTTTTAATTAAACCATTTTCTAATGAAATAATTGCATAATTAGTAGACTAATTATCGAAAAAGTTTAAAAATTGGAACTTTGGATCCGGAAAAAGATCTACCCCGACCAAAAACAGCGTGTTAGTGGGGGTAGAGCATGTAAAAATGACCCTCAAACCATTTGCTAATGATATGACCCTTCCAGATACCCCTCTGATCCTCCCAGATACCCTTCAGACCCTACCTGATACCCTCAGACCCTACCTGATACCCATCTGATCCTTCCAGATACCCCTCAGAGCCTACCTGATACCCTTCTAACCCTCTTAAATATTCCTCAGACCCTACCTGATACCTCACTGACCAACCTAGATACCCCTCATATCCTACAAGATAGCCCTCAGACCATGCTAGGTACCCCTCTGACCCTCCCAGATAGCCCTTAGACCGTGATAAATACAGATGATGCAGAAAATCTGAGTGGTTTCTAGCATGCTTTGAGAGGTATTTAGCACGGTGTTAGACCCTCTGATCGTGCTAGATACCCCTTTGAGCTCGGTCTGAGGGGAATCAAGTCAAAGGGCTATCTAGTTGGATCTTAGGGGTATCAGTTAGGGTCTTATGGGTAACTAGTAGGGTCTGAGGAGTTTCAGATAGGGTCTCACGGGTATCTAGCACGGCCGGAGCGGTATCTGGGATGGTCAGAGGGGTATCTGGGATGGTCAGAGGGGTATCTAGCACGGTCTCAGGGATATCTAGGACGGTCAGAGGGGTATCTGGTGGGATCAGAGGGGTATCAGGTAGGGTCTGAGGGGTATCTGGGATGGTCAGAGGGGTATCAGGTAGGGTCTGAGGGGTATCTGGTGGGATCAGAGGGGTATCAGGTAGGGTCTGAGGGGTATCTGGGATGGTCAGAGAGGTGTCTAGTAGGGTCTGCGGGATATCTAGCACGGTCTAAGGGCTATCTGGGATGGTCAGAGGGGTATCAGGTAGGGTCTGAGGGGTATCTGGGAGGATCAGAGAGGTATCTAGTAGGGTCTGCGCCCTGCGGGATATCTAGCACGGCCTGAGGGGTATCTAGGACGGTCAAAGGGGTATCAGGTAGTGTCTCAGGGGTATCTGGGATGGTCAGAGGGGTATCTAGTATGGTCTGCGGGATATCTAGCACGGTCTAAGGGCTATTTGGGATGGTCAGAGGGGTATCAGGTAGGGTCTGAAGGGTATCTGGGAGGATCAGAGGGGTATCTGGGAGGGTCATATCATTAGCAAATGGTTTGAGGGTCATTTTGACATGCTCTACCCCCACTAACACGCTGTTTTTGGTCGGGGTAGATCTTTTTCCGGATCCAAAGTTCCAATTTTTAAACTTTTTCGATAATTAGTCTACTAATTATGCAATTATCTCATTAGAAAATGGTTTAATTAAAAGTCTGACATGCTCTACCCCTACTAACACGATGTTTTCGGTCGGAGTAGATCTTTTTCTGGGTCCAAACCCATCGTACCCCATAAACCATAACATTTAGCTTGCGCGAGCACTAATTATGCTAATTATGCAATTATCTCATAAAATAATCATGGAATTTTAATTTTGACATGTTCTACCCCCACTAACCCGTCGATTTTGCACATTTTAATGTCCTCATTTTACTATTTAACCCAAAAGGAACGAAAGTGTCAATCTTCACCATGCGCGGCCACGCCCAACCGGAAATGACCATGTTGCACCCCTCACACCGCGTTACACTTTTCTGGGGGCTTAGTGGAGACCCTTAGGAACACATTAGTGAAGGAATTAGCTTGTTGCAAATTTTTTCCCATTCATGAGCCTTTGTCCCCTAACTAGATACAATATGTCTCTATCCCTGTATCTATCTCTATAACTCTCTATCTCTCTCTCTCTCTCACTCTCACTCTCACTCTCACTCTCACTCTCTCTCTCTCTCTCTCTCTCTCTCTCTCTCTCTCTCTCTCTCTCTCTCTCTCTCTCCCTCATTGCTAGTGATTGTATCCAATATATAATATGCCCCAGATCCGGTGCTATTATCGTTACACGTGTCATATAATAGTGCACACAATGTTATGCACACCTTGTTTCGTTGTGGCGACTAGGTGCTAAGTGTGCTGCACTAGGCTGCTTGGATATATTTGATTGTGAGTGGGGCACAGGGGTGAGCTGTTGCCATCATACTACTTACTATTCAAATTGTCAGTGCTACATCACCTAGCAACTACACCTGCACGTGCAATTATTAGAGCAACTTAGAAACCTCACTCCCAGTTGCAGTTTTGGGTACCAAGGGCCAATTCAATTCTGCACGTGCATTCTTTTACTTCTGTCCTGATGTCTAGCTCTTCCACCCCAAGCGCTATTCGGCAACGGTTATATAGGTCCAGAAGATCTGCTGCTGTCAGGGAGCAGGCTAGAGAATATGACAGATTACGCCAACGTGTTCAAGCGAGCCAATCAACGGACAACGACTACGGATAGCTTTACCCAACGTCGCCCAAGGGTGATTACTCCAGTCGAATATAGAAATCTCCGAATCGGCTACATAGCGGCGAAGTTTTCACGTGATGAGTTTCTGGAACAGCACTGCACCTCCATGACATTGATCTCTTAAATTCGCACCTTGAAATTGTCAGGAAGCCCAGAGCGTACAACAACATGGGTAGGGAGAAAGTGAGAGAGGCTAGGAACGGATGGTGCATGTGATGTCAGCGTTCCCTAATCCAGCTACCATTTCCCCGAAATTCGCCCGTAGGGCGAACGGGCCTACTAGTATATCTTATTGACAATTCTACGTCGGGAGGTTATCAGACTCGTGTCTCCACTAATGATAAACCTAGCTTGCTTATTATAACCCCCTATTCTTGGCTTGTTTTCAGGTTTCTTGATAAAACCCACGTATTTGGTTTCAAATATAATGCAGGTGTTAATGATAAAATATGATAATTGTGTTCTATAGGGTAGAATATAGAATCGATAATACAATCGATAATACAATATTCAAGGCGTTCGGAAACAAGGAACATTAGATGCGTGCATCTCATCTTCCGAAAGAAAGAGGCTAGTTCCGCAAGACTCATTTCTACATCTCATCTTGAGCAATTTTTCTCCATGCATCACGCTCCTCCATCACAGAAGCTATCTCCTGCGTGTCGCCCATACCCGTAGAACGTCCACAAAGGTTTTCGTAGGCCTGCCTCGTTTAGTATAATACGACGTTTAGCTTAGTATAATACGACGTTTAGCTTATTTATACCTTTGTTTTTCAAGTGTGTCTGTTTACAGTCCCGTGACCTAAATAGAGAGGGATCTTTTGTTCTTCTCATTGTCATGTGGATCACAATATATCTAGAGCACTATTATAGCGCTATTTAGTGTGCCCCGGCCTCTAGCTAATTCTTTTGTGTCAATCTGTCAGTCTGTCAGTTTGTGAGAGTCTGTCAGTTTGCCCTCCTGCGGTAAATGTTCCATGGATGCTTTTGGTAAAAACCGGTTAACTCTCCAGTTATTAACTCTCGTATTCGGCAGCTAAATCTCGAGTTCCCACAATAGGCACTTGTCTGCCTAGGATTTTGGTATTGATTACCTGTAACTTTCATGTGCATGTGAGTTCTGTACCAGAACGCCCTAATATATTTACCACAAACCTTGTAATTGGAAGGTGGTGGTTTTAAATTACGTGTTCTGTGGTTCGACATAATATGTTCATGTTACGAAAAAGCTGTGTGTTTTATATTCAGCGACCACCAGCATATTAACAATATTCTATAGTGGGTAAGTGGGAAATGGAAGTGAGTTTAGGCAATATTATTATTATTATTAACAATATTCTATAGTGGAAAATGGAAGTGAGTTTAGGCATTATTATTATTAACAATTCCGTCCGTAGTTAGTATTGCGGTATAAAACGTGTTTGTGTAGACAGACAAAGAGTTAACAAGCACAATTTACACACATCGCGGCGCTATACTATTATAGTACCAGCTCAGCGGTACAACAGTTCATTTGTTTTTCTTCAGTAACAATATATACCTCAACTGTGTGTGTTTTGATGGGTACCATGTGTGTTTTGATGGTGTTACAACACAGTCATGATCTTGTCACTTCTGTTGTCCACTAGATTACTATGTTTAGTGCGGGCCATTACGTACTATAGCTTGTCTAGTCTTTAAGCACGTCAGACGAGTGTCACGTTAGTAATTACTAAGACAGTGACATCCATGACCTGCCACGTGGTACTGGCACACTATAGTTGTGCCAGAATTATGACGTCAGATATAGACTCTACAAACGACGTCTTGGAAGGTTTTTGTGTTTTTAAAGGTCGTTAGTGTCCTGTGTAAAGTCTAATTGAGTAAGCTGGGTGTCAGAAAGAGTTATACCTTTTGTTTTGTTTAGCATCTTGCTGTCGTTGGCCTTCTTCTACTAGAGTACCAAAATGCGGGCACCTAATAAATTATTCAGCAGAACCCAACTGTCCAATTTGTCTCCAATATATTATAGTCTCTCGATGCAAACCCCTCTTCTACAGCTATACTAATCTGCAAACTATAGAACTTTGCCCCCTCTATCACAACATCTTCCGGCTCCCTCTTCCATTCTCCATATCACAACATGGTACACCCAGCTCCCTCCCTCTCCATATATTTATATCTACCCAGCCCTTTGTAAGCTAGCTACTGTATGTAAATTGATAAAATATATGGGGCAAAAAGGAGCTAGGAGGGTGTCATGAATTACAATACCAGCTATCCTTTTGAGTCGCTTGACACTGTGTTCGTGCTCCCGAAAGTATGAACAATTCAACTATCCTTCTCCATATTAATACACAGATTCTTTGAGGTGTTTGTTTGTTTGCTGAGCTCTAGTAGTTGAGTGGTGACATTAACCCATTAGTGCCCAGATATCGAAATTTTTGAAGAAATTTTCCAATTTTTTGGAAATAGTGCCCTAGCAGCACCAATATGGTAAGTTGAAAAGCGGAAGTCTCTATCTTATCGGGAAGTGCTTAAAACAACCTGTTGCGAAAACGCATCACTGGCACGTCCCATTTTCGCAACACTTTTCAAAGTCATTTTACAGCTAAAATTATGATGCAATCATATTAAAATTTCACTTAACATACTTCAACTTGTTCCATGGGCAGAATTCAGCCAAATTTAGGCTGAATTACGCCGTTTAGGCCGAATTCTGCGGCCGAATTACGCCGCAGAATTACGCCTTGTGCACAGGCCGAATTACGCCTAAAAGGCGTAATTCGGCCTTTTTGGTAGCCCCTCGGGAGGGTGTTATTCACACATCTAATTGATCAATGAAATAACTCAGTAGATCTCTCTTTCACACCATGCTTAATTAGGGCGTGAAAAACCATCTCACACGGAGTTTGTGCGGCTGTGTGTCAGTATTTTTCTTCCCGTGGAACCGAAGTGCTCACTTTCAAACGGCAGATCCTTTTGCGGAGTTCTGCCCATGGAACTAGGGGGTTATGAAAATAATTTGTGATATCTAGTTTTTGTCTCCGGGCAAGTTTAAATTTCGTTGCGTTTTCGCAACAACATTCGGAGCCTGTTAACAGCTAAACATTCAATAATTTTTTTCAAACTAAGTTATTAATGGCAGTCTAGTAATAGTAGAAATAGTTTGTGATAGTCAGATTTAAGCTAGGGGCAGCTTAGAGTTTCGTTGCGTTTTCGCAACACCTCATTCGACAGCAAATCTGGCCATCTCGTACAGTGTTTTTGATTTCTATACTACTGAGCAGCACCGTAAAGGTCTTACTACGGTATCTATGGGGAATTTGAAGGAAATCAGAAAGGTTGCGTTTCCGCAACATGCAAAAATGTCAGCAAATAGTGCCACCCTCACACCAATATAATTTCATTATGAAATAGCAGTTAAATTATCACTAAACTTGATTTGAACCGACATTGGGTGAATCATATCGATATTGGAAGGTGGGAGATCATGTTGGATTAGAAAATAAGGTTGAATATTTGTAAATTTGACCGAAAATTCATGAAAATATAGTGTTTAGTGTGGGGGTATAGCCACTTTCAAGCCCAGTGGGCATATCCTTAGCTATTCTGTGTCTCCCAGGCCATAATCACTCACTGGGGCGTCCTCTGAGTTGTCCCAGGTGCTTCCCGGAGACTCCTGAGAGCTCGCTGAGCCGCTCTAGATACTCCCTAAAAAGTCCTATATACTCCATGAAACGTACTGGGACCTCCAAGGTGCTCCCTGAGTCGCCCAAGGCGCTTTCGGGGACCTCTCAAACGCTCTTTTAGGCGTCCTGTATGCCCCTTGAGTCGTCTTGAGACCTCCCAGGTACTCCCTGAGTCGTTCAGTGTACTCGGTGAGTCCTCCTACGCTCCCCTGGGTTGTTTCAGGCGCTCCCTGAGTTGTTGCTGGTGCTCTCTGAGTCATCCCAGACGAACACTGAGACCTCCTGGGTGCTCCATTTGCCGTTTTGGATGCTCCTTGATTCGTCCTGGGACATCCCAGGTGCTCCCTGAGTCGTCGACTTTGCTCGAGGAGTCCTCCAACGCTCCCCTGGGTTGTTTCAGGCGTTCCCTGAGTTGTTGCTGGTGGTCTCTGAGTCGTCCCAGACGATCACTGGGACCTCCTGGGTGCTCCATTTGCCGTTTTGGATGCTCCTTGATTCGTCCTGGGACATCCCAGGTGCTCCCTGAGTCGTCCACTTTGCTCGAGGAGTCCTCCCACGCTCCCCTGGGTTGTTTCAGGCGTTCCCTGAGTTGTTGCTGGTGGTCTCTGAGTCGTCCCAGACGATCACTGGGACCTCCTGGGTGCTCCATTTGCCGTTTTGGATGCTCCTTGATTCGTCCTGGGACATCCCAGGTGCTCCCTGAGTCGTCCACTTTGCTCGAGGAGTCCTCCCACGCTCCCCTGGGTTGTTTCAGGCGTTCCCTAAGTTGTTGCTGGTGGTCTCTGAGTTGTCCCAGACGATCACTGGGACCTCCTGGGTGCTCTATTTGCCGTTCTGGGTGCTCCCGAAGTCGTGCCGGGTGCCTCTAGCTCGTCCCAGATGTCCCACGAGGTCATAGGTTAGACATATCAAACACTAGAATCGTTAATAACAAGATAAAAATGGCCCAGAGTCATTTACAGTACTAAATTGTTTACTTTATAGATGTTGCGAAAACGCAACGATTGGAAACGGTTCATATACACACTTTCAACCAACCACAGTTGTAAAATGTAATGTTTATAAGCATACTGATGTATACTGATGTATAATTTTGCTAAATATCCCACTAAATGACTCAGAAACCGGCAGAAACAGCCAAAAAGTGTGTTGCGAAAACGCAACGATAAATTTTTTGAGTTGATTTTTTTGCTTTAATCGATTTTAAAAAATATAAAAAGGCACCAAAAATAGCCCTATAATTTTTATTTATTTTAAATTGCCCCTTAACATGCTTTGAAAACCTCCAATATATGCCCCGTGCCAGTGTAGCGTTTCCGCAACCCACTTGTTTGAGGCTCTACAGGGCCAACAGGAAATCCGTTTGAGATCTAGTTTTTTTACAGAAACATCTCTGAACATTTCTCTAACTGATCAGCTATGTGTCATATCGGTAACTAGTCGAGATATATTACATAAATGCACATTTATGTGCATTAGTCCGAATGCCAGAAATTGGTACTTTTTGATTGATAATTACGGAAATTAGGGTCAATTTAGAAAACTTTTTAATGACTAAAATTTTAGTTGGAACGATTCTCAAGTGATGTGTGGTGGTTACAGCATTTCAAATGCTCATATCTAGCCGTAATACGCCTCCAAACCTGGGTTGCGATAACGCGTCACAGGTCACTAATGGGTTAATCAACTCATTGTCTTTAAACAAAGTAATACGATATAGGGTGACAAGTTGTCATAGAACAATCTTAAGTGGACTCAACTGTGACCTCCCTCTTCCATATGTCACTCACTCTCACTCTCACTCTCACTCTCACTCTCACTCTCACTCTCACTCTCACTCTCACTCTCACTCTCACTCTCACTCTCACTCTCACTCTCTCACTCTCACTCTCACTCTCACTCTCTCTCTCTCTCTCTCTCTCTCTCTCTCTCTCTCTCTCTCTCTCTCACCCACTGGCCACATTACACTGGACATGATCCTCGCGAGATCATAATGTTTGTGAGATATATTTCTTGTATTACTATGACTATTAAGGAGGGGGTCGTTCAGCTGACCAGTACCTACTGCTGCAGCTGGTTTCATCACCCACCATGTTATTATTCAATTATTGGAGTCAATATATTCCTTAGTCGTTGGTATACTATATATCATACATCTGGAGCGTGAAAAGATCGGTCTCTATCTCTCTTTCTCTCTCTCTCTCTCTCTCTCTCTCTCTCTCTCTCTCTCTCTCTCTCTCTCTCTCTACTTCTCTTTGTAGTAGTCTATTTTAGAGTCCTTCCCTCCTGATGTTATTCAAGCGGCTTCTTCTCACTCTAAACGTCTTTCATTTTGAATTTGGTTTGCTTTCTTTTCCGTAAATGTGGCAAAAGCAAGCAAAGCAGAAGTAAATATTAACACATTTAACCAGGGTTAACCGTTACCTACCCCCACTAGGCGGATAACATGATAAACGGAAGCTACGTTAACACTACCTCCTTCGATGATGGCTTTGAGGAGTTGACCTGGCCAGAGAGGGCCATTATCTTCGTCTACATTCTCGTTATCATGGTCGTATCTACCGTGGGTAACACTTTCGTCCTTATCATGGCCAAGGATTTGAAGGTCAGTTTAGTTATTTAGTTAGTTATTTAGTTCTAATCTTATAATGTTCCCCTTTCGACATTGAAACTTGAGATATATGATCTGCTTTTGGAACTTCCAAACACCCTTGGTGGTTTTATGGAAAAGTTTATTCACTGATTTAATGAATTATACCGAACAGACGTTTTAGTTTGGTATTCTGATTCCAGTTCTCTTCATTTAAACCAAACATGCATTATTTCAGAATGTTACGAAGGACAGTAAAGGAAGTATTCTACTCATCAACATCGCATTCGTGGATCTACTTTTTAATGTCTTTCTTACCTTCCGTAAGTTCTCATCCCCTTAATTTAAGTTACAGACCAACTTACATACCCGAGTGCTTTATGGTTAACATACCCGGGTACTTTTTTGTAAGTTGGTCCCTATGAGGGAATTATTTTACATTTTCAGATCTGTACTACCACGATCTAAAGAGATTGACCAACGCTCATGCTATTAGCTGTACAAAGAGTGGGGGTTATTGGTTAACTATTTGTTATGATCTACCCCTCCTTTGTAAAGGAGCTCGCCAAAAGGGGGTCGAGCTAGGCAATTAACTACCACATATATTTCAGCAATGTTAGTTTCGGTGATAACACGAACCTGGGAACTCGGAACTATATTCTGCTTTCTCGACGCGGTAAGATACATCTCCTTCTTTGGGTATCTCCATTCTCCTTATTTGGGGACCATAATTAATTGGGCCCAATTGGGATTATCATAATATCATTGGTTGGCTGGCTTTCATGGTTTAATGGGACTTGGAGCAATGATAGTCAGGCGATATGATGGCTTATTTCATGCATGAAACATGATCATGTCATATCATGTTCGCGCTAACTTCACCCATAATTATGTAACACTGTTATCTATTTCAGTTTTTCGAGACCTACCTTGGGATTCTGGAGATGGTCTTCGTGTTTCTAGTCAGTCTGCACCGGGCAATTGTCATCAAATTTCCATTTAAACAACACTCAATTGTTAAGACGTACAGAGTGATTATTGCGTGTGGAGTTACCTACTTCCTTTGTCTTTATCCCGCCCTGATGAGGGTCTTCTCCACAATCCAGGTACTTTTTTAGGTGTTCCGTCTTTCTGTCAGTCAGTCAGTCTGTCTGTCAGTCAGTCAGTCAGTCTGTCTGTCTGTCTGTCTGTCTGTCTGTCTGTCTGTCTGTCTGTCTGTCTGTCTGTCTGTCTGTCTGTCTGTCTGTCTGTTTGTCTGTCTGTCTGTCTGTCTGTCTGTCTGTCTGTCTGTCTGTCTGTCTGTCTGTCTGTCTGTCTGTCTGTCTGTCTGTCCTTATGTCTGTCCTTCTGTCTGTCCCATTCACTACCATTTACTATGGGATACCATCCAAGTATGAGCTATGCTTTGTCGCATTGACCACTTCCCACGCTCACCTGCTAACACACACAACCCTCCACAGATATTCGGATACATCCCGGAGGAAATACATTGTGATACAATAACGGTAGCGGAGGAGGGACCCTGGAAAATCTCTCTGACGGTTAGTCTGGTCATCTTCGTTGCCCTCCCCGTATTCGCCACCGTCATCCTCTACATTTACATCATGATATTCGCCATGTCTAAACGTGAGATGCCCCGTTCAGCGAGTGGTAGAACCCGGACAGGCGATGGTCGAACAATAAAATCCCCGAACAAGGCCCTCTCGACAGTATCAATGATTATCGGGGTCTACCTCATATCCATCTCTCTTACAATCATCTTGGTGATTGTGAGGGTGAGAGTCCCCGATGTCCCTAACCGACTGCAACTAACCAGTGTGTGCTTGTGGCTGGTTAACACTGCTACCAATCCCATCATCTACGTCTACAACAACAGAATGTTCAGGAACCACATTAAAAAGTTAATAGCCCGGCGCCGTGGTGAGCCATACCCAACTAGTAGTAGTGTGGGGTGGTCGGTGAGAGAGGCCAGGGCGAGGAGAACAACCCAACAAAGCATGGTCGGAGGGTTTGGTGGAGTGGAGAGGAGTGCTACTATGAGCAGTCTGGTGCTGAACACCCCTGTTGCTAAGCGGGTATCCAGGGTCCAGGGTATGGGACATGTGATTGAAGAAGAGGAGAGCCATTCTGTGAGGAGTGAGAGGTACAGAGAGAATAGTGCAGCAGGTCAGAATGGTGGGCTCAGTGAAGACAGTTCACGGAGCGATAGAAAGAGTGTTGTTATATCAAATCGTGGCGCTGCTGAGACTGACTTGTGAGACAAGTTATAGACTGACTTGTGAGATGTGTGCAATAGTAGGGACATGGTGTAGCGCATTGTCAGATCGACAGCCCATACTTCAGGTGTCAAGTCCGTTTCAAGCGACTTGACCCGTAATTCTTGGAATTTGGCGCATTGCGCGTGTATTTACAAAGGGGAAATCCTGAATTTCCAGGAATCTCAGGTCAAGTCGTTTGAAACGCACTTTACCACTTGAGTGCGCTAGTTACATAATAGATGTTAGATTATTTGTAGTGTAACGATGTTTTAATGTGTATTTTAATGTGTATTATCAGTAAGTTTGAAATGTTTTAACCATTGTCAGCTATTTGTATCAGTTGTCGAATATATTCATTTTGGTTGTTGGGTAACAACAGTTTGGGGGAATCACGCCAAATAGACAGGCCAGGAATCCTGCCGCAGGATAGCGAAGGAAGGCTAAAGACAATAAAACAGTGTGACATGTTTGTTTCCTAGGTTCTTGTGACACAAAACTTGAGATTTTGAGGAACAATGGGGCATTATTGAACCACAATTTTAACATTAAACGAGAGAGAATAGAACACACGGAGAGAGAGTCAGTTCGAAAGGGTGCCAAATAACTTAAAAAGTTTCCAACGCAGCTTTATCACATCGGCGAGGTGGAGCGAGGGGAGCTTGTGACAGGGGAGCCGTTGTGTTAACAGAGGTGTGTCAACAGAGTGTCAATTGAGAGAGAGCCAGCAAGCTTGATATTCCCTTTACAGATGGCAGATAATATCTTCTCTCTAAAGGGGAGGGGGTTTCGTTAAAATTGTAGTTTCCACTCTTTGGAATTCCGTCAAAAGAGAGATTGGTAGGTGATAGTAGTAGTATTATATATAGGAGAGGAATCTACCTAGAAACGTTAATGAACATGTACTGTCTGGCGCCGTCTTAAATCTCAAAAAAGTGCGCTCAGACAGACAATATATATCTACTGCGTGTCGCACAGCTTACCTTTTGGCCTTTATAACATGAGGAACTCTTTCTTTGATAATACATCCTGTAATCTTGGTCTATCGTATTGATAACTGTATCTCTCAGCCTCCAATCAGATATTCTAACTTGGAAGTATAAGAGGTCTTCATCTCTGTCCCGGGTCTGTCCAGGTGTTGCTGGCTCAAGGCAATCATCGAATGGTAGCTGGTTAATATACTGGCACTCACCGTTTGCTAATTGGGAGAGAAAATGTGGAGATTAGTTAACAAATATCCGATGTATAAACAAAAATATGCAGAGTTTTGATTACTCGAAATTTTACTGCAGTAAAAAGAAGACAAAACGATTAGGATAAAAATTGAGTGTGAGAAGACAAAAATAAAGTAGAGCTACTGCACACTTACTGCGGTAGTGGACAGCCTTGAGTACTGCAATAATATTCCCAGGTAGGCCCACTTTCAACCAGCGCCCATTCCGAGATTTGATCTTTGCCAGTCGGACAGTCAACAGATCCTCGTCCCACTCCCACCCACACCCAAAGGTGTCCGGGTCCACTGAAATAGGGTTTTCTATCTAGTATCTAGGATATACCGTAAGTTGGGGTAACTTTGTTTTGCAGGGTAACTTTGGACACTTTCAAAATTTGGATTTAGTCCAAAATTACCAACAGATAACGAGAGATTTGGAAAACTTTTTGGGTGTACAAGTAATTGACCCACAAATGTCTAACTAACGGTACAATTATTTTTCCAAATCTATGCTAATTAGCTCCTAATTAGGGTCAAACATAATTGATGTCAAAATCGCTAAAAATGTTCAAATCAAAATGGGTACCATAGATCTGACCGGGCAAATGATCGAATCAAGTTTGCTCCATAGAGTGGAAGGGTTTCGATCAAATAATTCGGGGCACCATTTTTCAAATCCGACCAATTACTTTAATTGAGACTAATTGGGTTGGCTAATGTTACCCCACCATATTTTGAATTTTGGGGTAACTTTGGACGGGGTGCCAAAGTTACCCCATACTACATGTTTTGAACTTTTGATGTCTGCAGAGTTGCCTTAAACCCTCTCTGACTTGTTTAGAACCATCTGACCAAGATTTAGCCCGATTCATGCCCATTTTCATCGATCTATTCGCTAAGGTAGTAAATAAACCAGAATTAGTTCTACTTCATGGAGCTAATTCATAGAAATCCGACCTGAAACCCATCAAACTTCAATAATGTGGGGTCCCTCATCCATTCTGTAGCTTGGTAGATGGTATTGACCCTCTAGGCGAGTCTATTAGTTCTTGTGGACAATCTATGCAGGAACACAGGC
The DNA here is from genome assembly GCA_020137815.1 of Hormiphora californensis. Classification (NCBI taxonomy): domain Eukaryota; kingdom Metazoa; phylum Ctenophora; class Tentaculata; order Cydippida; family Pleurobrachiidae; genus Hormiphora; species Hormiphora californensis. Next base: position 1,284,401 of record CM035360.1, on the reverse strand, counting down.
ACCAAAACTCCTTTATTTAGCCAGTACCCATAAGTGTTCGGCCACTTCCTGGCAGACCGATTCAGTAAAAAGAACTAATACTGCCGCCTAGCGGGCCAATACCACCTACCAAGCTAGAGGGTGGATGAGGGACCCCCAAATTATTGAAGGTTGATGTGTTTTAGGACGGTTGTTTGTGATTTAGCTCCATAAAATAGACCAAATCCTCGTTTTTTCACTACCTTAGCGAATATATGGATGAAAACGGGTGTGGATTGGGCTGAATCTTAGTCATATGGTCCTAAACAAGTCAGAGAGGGTCTAAGGCAACTCTACAAACGCTCATATCGAAAACCTAAACATTTTATGTTCATCTATTTATCATTGCAAAATGTGTCCAAAGTTACCCCACCCTCATTCCAAAGTTACCCCATGCCCTAAAACCCCACTTACACTAAAATACGTGTTAATTAATCTAATCAAATGAGAGGGGACCAAAAATTTCACTAGTTATATCTGGTGTACTGGGTCTGGAACGGGATTATTTGGTTCAAAAATTTTCGAGTGTGGTTCTAGCAAGGAGTAATTTTAGGAGAATGCTAAAAAGTGGTACAAAGTTACCCCAACTTACGGTATGTTTCAACAATCTAAAAACTACCCCCCTCAGTAACACAGTCAACCGGCGTCCGACTATGATACAATCATCATTCTACTTGTTCTTTTCGCGGTTGCCATGGTGAGGGCAGTGAGTGATTGTGGTAGTAATGTGGTAGTTACTTGGTCTTTTTGGCTCAGCATCATCCAGATAAACGGGTGGGTTAGGGATCAGATCCCAAATATCTTCCTCTTCCTCTGTTTCATTTTCCTCCAGATCAACGTCAGGTGTGGATTTCAGGGCTTCTTCTTCATTCAGGACAAAGGGGACGAATGTAGTCAGCTTTTCATGGATATTCAGCTCGTAAGCACAGGTGGGGTTTAGGTCGTCATAGTATGTCGATACGTTCTTGACACACTTGCAAAGGAACCTGACACCGCAATAGGTTTGAACCTGCAGGTATGGGGTGTTGGTTATACTGGACACCGCAGTAGGTTTGAACCTGCAGGGTTGGGGTGTTGGTTATACTGGACACCGCAGTAGGTTTGAACCTGCAAGGTGGGGGTGTTATACTGGACACCACAGTAGGTTTGAACCTGCAAGGTGGGTGTTATACTGGACACCACAATAGGTTTGAACCTGCAGGGAGGGTGTGTTGGTGTGTTGGTTATACTGGACACCGCAGTAGGTTTGGGGGCCCTGTGTGAAAGGGAGTTGGTATAAACAAGAATATGGAGGTTACCTGGTTGTGTCCCCTTGAGCAGTCAGTGGGATGGGGTATACGACCTTGGACCCGGCCAACAGTTACCAACACCAGCAGGACCAATGTAATCATTGACAGCCAAACTCCCTTCCTATCTCCTGGTCTTGGGGTCAAGCTGACTTCTAGTTAGTGAATTGAGAGTCAGATATAATTATTTGGGGTGGTGAAATTGTGGGAAATGGGAAAATGATTTTCAGCAATTACCACCCATGAGGTTAACACTGGGCATGTTATACTTGAGAATTCTGGTGTGTTGCAGCAGATTCCACAAATGTAAAAGTGAGACAATACATTTGTCGCACTACCAGACCCATAATGAGTTGTTAGCGTCACGCGCGACGACATCCTTATTATGCCTGTCAGTAATTTCGCGCGCAGACTATACACAAATGTACAATGTACATCTGTCTCCTCGCAGCTTGAACAACACAACAGCTGTTGCGATCAGTGTCATGTGAGGGAGTACAAACCGTATCAAATAGCTGGGTTTTCTAAACCTAGGACGGCAGCGATTTGGGCGGAATCATGGAGCAAAAAATGAGTCTACCAAGAATTGCTGAATGAGGCAGGCCGGGGTCCTACCAGATATATCTAGGCGGGTCACATGTATCTGGATTATCAATAATATCGATGCGGTTATGCAACACTAAATAACAACAAGGCAGTGATAACTATTTGATGAAATGAAGGGGATCAGGTGGAGCGATCCATTGCTAGAGAGAGAGAGAAAGAGAGAGAGACGACAAAACGTTTAGAGAGGGGGAGGTATCTGGTTGAGAGCGAGATGGAAAGCACTGCTATAACAGATCACTGAAAGCCGAAAGGTGATGATAAAATAATGGAACGCTTTTATAAAATCATTGTCCCCTTTTTTATATGTCCCTTTCCGCACCTTTCTAGCTCTATTTCGCACCTGGTGGCCGATAATAGTCACGTGATCGTGATGGTCCACTACGATTATAATTCAGAATTTAAAAGACAAATCCGTCATTATCTTGCCTGCTCCAGGTGCTACCCCTTTTATCGTATCGATAATTTAAGAGACAAAATTTAGTAGAGTCGATAACTACATCGACCTCTCCCAATTGTTCCAGTTTTTATCACATCTGTTTGGAGCCTCGACACGACCTCTAAACAGGTGCTACTTTTTCACAAACTGTTTTCATCTTGGTGTAATCAGCATTTGAAATGTTGCTGATCATAACAAAAACCTAACTATTTTTTTTCAACTTGGGGTAAAACCATGGGTGTCAAAAGTTAGCTCTAGGTCCCCTGAGTAACAATCCGGAGACTCTAAGAGATATTTCAAACCGTTCTCCTGTAATCATTAATCCCGATAGAGCACATATTTGAGTATGGACGTACGTGCAATTGCCTACAACCTCAACTTTGTATAACGTTAATGTGCGTCTCTCTCTTTTCTCCCCCTTGAGAAAGAGTTATCTCGCGCGGCGCAACCGCACGTGCGGTTTTTCCAGAGAGAGTGAGAGACATACAATAACATGTAAACAGCCTGCCAGCGCTCACGTACGTCTGCATTGTATTTTTTTCTCCACCGGGATTAATGATTACGCGAGAACGGCTTGAAATATCTCTTAGAGTCTCCGGATGGTTACTCAGGGGACCTAGAGCTAACTTTTGACACCCATGGTTTTACCCCAAGTTGAAAAAAAATAGTTAGGTTTTTGTTATGATCAGCAACATTTCAAATGCTGATTACACCAAGATGAAAACAGTTAGTGAAAAAGTAACACCTGTTTAGAGGTCGTGTCGAGGCTCCAAACAGATGTGACAAAAACTGGAACAATTGGGAGAGGTCGATGTAGTTATCGACTCTACTAATTAGACGAATGATCTGCGGAAAGCAACTGAATTCTCGACTCACTCTACATGTACAATCTTGGAAAATATTAACAGATGCGTGTGCCAAAATAAAACTCCTGCCCAAATCTAAATGCCTAACTATGATACATCCTTCCTGGCGATTGTATGTCTGTACACCCTGTAAAAACAGGGTCTAACGGCGCCAGACAGATGATATTTAACTGAATAAAATAATTTCTCTAGATCTCAATATCTCTTTTACCAGCCTTCTGATATAGCACATAATACACACATTTAGCAACTAAAAGCTTCACTCGCGTCCAAAACAAGATCTTTCTGTGTCAAAAAGTTAAAAACTCTGGCTCTCACACAGTCTGGAAAATATATATCAGAGTCTCAGGAAAGGAAAATGTCTTTGGGAAGAGAGAGTAGGTGATATATATCGCTCTATTTAGTGGTCCTCTTCTTCGACCACTTCCTCCGCTTGTTGAAGTTCTACTGGTTTATCTTCTTTAATGTCTAGGGGAGGGAGGGACGTTATTATGAGCTGTAGAGTTTCTAAATTTAGCCTGGGGGTTCTCCACCCCTTATTCAACAATTTAAAATGGGATCAGCACTCAGCTGCAGCCTACCCAATCTGACAATTGTCAAAATTTCCAGATCATTGGTCACTTACTTTTGTCTTCTTCTACTTCATCTTCTTCCTCCGCTTCATTTCCATTTACAACCTTATCTGAGGGGAGAGAGGGGGGATGAGAGAAAATCGGTAATTAATTAGGGAAACAGGTGGTGATATTGTACAACAAAATCTGAAAACACCTCTCACCAGCTGGATCAGTAAAATAAAACTATAGAACTGTAATTTTCGGAAACAAAGAAAAGAACGCTGAAATAAAATGTGCTAAACCCATTGCTTACCATCATTAACATTGTCCATCAGGAACTGTCCCTCGGTCCCACTCGCTCCTCCTGGTTTCCCCGTGGCGTTGAACACTGTGTCTTGTTGATCTGTAGTGCTCTTTTTGTTAGGCGGGTCTCGGCTTAACGTGCTCTTGTTCGGGACAGCCTTCACCTCACGATCTTAGCACAGCGGGTTAGCAACACGTAATGTGGTAAGTAGCCGGTGGTGTGATGGCGGTGTGATTATGGTATGTGGGGTAATGCGGTGTGACGGCGGTGTGATTGTGCAGCAATGTGGTGTGACGGTGGTGTGATTTTGGGATGACTACTGCATGATTGGAGCGATACTGTGTGATATATTGTTGCAGCGGTTGACAAGTGCAATGGTATCAGATCACGTGAAGTCGTGAAAACAGGACAAAAAGACATGTATCGACCTATCACGTGTTGTGTAGCTACCACCGTCAGGGTTGTATGGCCTGTGCATGATGCAATAGCACTACTGATCGTTGGAGATAAAAAGAATGGGTAATGACTGTGAAGGTGTCAAAAATGGCATCAGCACATTGGTCTTTTAGCGTGCTTTCTCTCTCTCTCTCTCTCTCTTCTTTATACCTGGAGTGACGCCCTGTTCGGCAGTAGATTTTGCCGGAGATCCCTTCTTTTTAACCTGGACTTCCTCCCTTGAAATCTCGTCATCTTCAACTTCTGAAAAACAAATAATAGTTGTGAATAATTCGGGGGAAACTGTGCGTCTTTTACAATTCACAGTCACTGAAGAAATAACGCAGACAATTCACAGACAATATAATGATGATACTAAACAGCAAGTTTCACAGCTGCACAAGATTGCCTTGTTCGATCCCCTATAACAAAAAGGGTTTGAACAAAACAAGCACAAGACACAGCTTCACACAGAAATTCCAGGTATTTTAGGCCGCCCCTTCAACTCCGGAATGTTTGCCATCTTTCGAACTCTGCCCGGTTCCCGTTGTCCCCACAAAAGATAGAAAGAACACTTGAGACACTAAATATAAAACATGCGGATCCATGCAAAGTGTGTCACCTTCTTCCACAAACGGTGTATACCCTCCCATATCATCGTGTCCTTCACTCGGCGGAGTGTTTCCCTCAGAATTCTGGACGTCCGGGGTGTCCTGGACGTATAGGGTGTCCAGGGCTCCAGATGAGAGAGCGTTAGATGCCTGGACGTGTGGGGTGTCCAGGGCTCCAGAAGAGAGAGCGTTGGAGGACAGAGCGTTGGAGGAGAAGGGAGTATCCTGGATACCCGGTGTTAGGAACTCATTGGAAGATAGACCTGGTGTGTCCTGCACCGGCTCTTCTGATAGTTTGAAGGTAAGGACGGCAGGGCTTGGCGTCTCCTCCTCATCCTCTTCATCCTCCTCCCCCTCGACAGGGAACGGTGTGTAGAGATCCTCATCTTCTGCAGCTGGGGTGTCTAGGAGTTGTGCTTCAGGGGTCACTAGAACCTCAATCGGAGCAAGTGAGCCTGTTTTGGGGGTCCGTGGAGTGGGGGTAGTTGACGGTTCTTTCCCAACCACCGAAGTAGACTCTGGTGTAGCCGAGAACATCTCAACTCGTTGTTCAACTGCCAGGGGGCTGCTACTCGCGGGTAGAATGAGAGGTCGGGCACCCACCTCCGCTACTACAGGAACAATTTGAGCCTGACTACCCCTAGAAACTACAACCACTTCTTCTTCATCTTCATCATCTATACCTTTGATTGGAGCAGGGGAATCCTTCTCCGAGCGGGTACTTTTCTTGTTGCCTGGGGGCTTGCCGTTTTGAATTCCGGGCAGTGGGTTTGATTTCGTTCGAGGCTGGAGGGAAGAGAGGGGATTGCTAAGTTAATAAATCTTTGAGGTAACGACTTCATGCCCTGAGAAATAGTTCCAATAGGTGAAGCATTGAAGTGAAAATCGGAGAGATGATATTTAGCAACCTACCGATGCATGCGTTGGATTTTTAAATCGCCTGACTGCCGGTAATCTGAAAAAGGCGGTAAATTAGAAACCGGGTAAAACCTTTAGAAATTGGTTCCTTTCTCTCACTTATCAGTAAACAGACTACAGCTGTCAGCTAAGCTATCCCTTCAAATACCTAGGTCCTAGCTACCATATGTCCCAAGACCCAACTACTAACTTTTGTGGTGCAACTCTAGCCGGTCCGGCTGCCTCGTGCCCATACGCTCCTGGAACAAACCGGCGATGTCCAACGGCCACATACTGACCCCCATCCGTGATTTCATCGGCCCCAACTATCACACCACCATCCAACGTGAACAGCCTGTCAAGAGAGAGATGTGTTTGTCACATATTATATTTTGCTTGTTAGGAGTTTCTCTCACACACACATGATTTATGACTCATCACGTGATATGTGTGTGTTGCTTGTTGAGATTGACCAGCGTGATGGATGGGTGCCGCGCGCGCAGCAAACCACTGCGCAATTTCCAGCGGTCAACTCTAGAAAATAAGGGGCCGCGCGTTACGTCAAGTAGACCGAGAGTGAACAGAGTGGGGAAAATTGCAGCGGTCAGAAATGAAGTCAGCTGAACAAGTTTTGAGTTAAGTTGTCAACCCCCTCTCGATTTCCTACACAGATTTGTGAAACTGTGGTCTGTGTAGAGGAGAACATCAATTTCCTAGTTTGAGAAAAACACCGTGAAAAGACGAAGTGGAAAAAACGGAGGTCGGAGTCTTGTGTTTTCTGAACTCTCATGCTGTTCTGGTACTAGAGGACAAAACTTGGAAAAGGTGGGTACCTACATGATAATAATGTTGAGTACAACTAAAATGCACATAAAAGAATATGTCTTATCGATAATAAAATAATATTAGCCGAGGGGGGAGGGGGGTCAGAAAAAGGTACCGGGTTGCCAAGGCTACATTCACTCATTTTACTCACTGACTACTGACTAGTGACTAGGTAGGTACTATACTTAACTAGTGGTCAATGATTTGTAGGCAACCAAATTAAAACACCCCTCCCTTTGTAGGACTATAACTTAGTTAGCCAGCCCTCTAAATGTGTGACGTGTGTTAAATGAGCCCCATAGTTAGAGCAGGGGTTTAGTGGAAATTTTAGACAGAGAAGAGGATCGAGAAAAAAAAGAAGAAACGAGATATGCCATTATTTATGACAGTAGCCTAAAGGTTTTACCCCCGTGACACCAAATGGGCCCGGGCATCCAAACTAATTTATTTAATTGGTTTTTGGACTAAATGAGCCCCATAGTTAGAGCAGGGGTTTAGTGGAAATTTTAGACAGAGAAGGGGATCGAGAGAAAAAAAGAAGAAATAGTGAGAGACTATAGGATCCCCGATCCTGGATCTATCTATCATATCTCTATCTCTCCATCTCTCTATCTCGATCTATCTTCTCATTTCTCTCTTTCTTTCTCGAGTAAGAGAACACCTTGATCAAAACAGACCTAGCGGGGAAGTAGTGACAAGTATCGAAAATGCCAATCTCTATTTCTTTCTAGATATTTCTCGTGCACGAGAGATATATTGAATAATATCAAGCAGGATAATTAATATAGAGAATGGAGGACTCGACGTGATCTTAATATATATCTGATATCGTGAAATTATATCATGACGAGTTGATATATTGACATGGAGTCCTAGATGAAGTGAGAGAATACGTTTTGGGAAATAATAATGGGTGCGTCCTAAAGACCTAAAAATCAAACCGATACCGAAAATGTGAATTGTATAGAATGTTTGGTGCAGTATGTAGAAGGTGAGGGATAAATGGATTTGAAAGACAATACTTTGAATTCAACATGAAGAACACTGAATATTTTTGAATTCCTTTGGCCAAGACCGTTCTTTTTTTGTTGAAAAATTAGGAATAACAGTTTAGGTTCCAATGAGAGTGTGTTGGTTACCGTGATGGGAGTTAGGCCTATCTATCTACTTTTCTCTCTCTCTCCATTTATCTATCTATCTATCTTTCCTCACTATACTCCTTGTTCCTATAAGTTGAGAAGCTCTCAAGCAGAGAGGATAATAGCGGTCTAAGCTCCTACCCCCAGCAAGAATCTCTCTCCCTCTCATTTTCCTAGCATATCTCTCTCTCTCTCTCTCTCTCGCTCTCTCTCTTTCTCTCTCTCACTCGCTCTCTCTCTCTCTCTCTCTCTCTCTCTCTCTCTCTCTCTCTCTCTCTCTCTCTCTCTCTCTCTCTCTCCTCTCTTCTCTCTCTCTCTCGTCCTCTCTCTCTCTCTCTCTCTCTCTCTCTCTCTCTCTCTCTCTCTCTCTCTCTCTCTCTCTCTCTCTCTCTCTCTACAGTTGCTATGGCGACACAGTGTGGAGATAGACAGATGAGTTTCATCATCTCTGAGCTTTATCACTTTTTCCAGGACATATGTCCTACCTTTTTACTTTTACTTACTTTCTCACGGCCCCCTCCACAAGACGAATTTTAAAGGAAATTATCGATAACACCTGAGGAAAAAGAGGTAATGGGTCATTTGCAGTGTATTTAAAGAGACAGAAGTATAGTAGTTGTGAAGCACAGCGGTCACCGCATTTTATTTCATAATGGGTTCTACATCAAAGAAGTATTATAATACTACGAAGGGGAAAAGAGACTAAACACTTGTAGTAGTATCCCCACCCCCATGATAGGGACCAGATCATACAGAATAGCACACCCCAAAACTAATAAACACATCCCAAAACTAACACACCCTCAAACTAACAGTAACACAAACCGACACTTACACACCCCAACACTAACCGTTTCATAAGACTTCATTTCCCGGGCTTTTAGCAAAAACTTTGATCCCTTTTCACTTGGTAAACCATTTTTGAACACCCTGAAAAAGAGAATGTAAGAGTGTTAGTTTACTGGAGATAAGCTAGCTGAATCACAAATCTAGATTCCACACTCCACAGGAATATTATTTTGCAGATCTGCATAAGTTGGGAAAACATGGTCTGGTAGCTTTTTTTTCGGGTAGCATTTACCGAATATCGTTCAACCAAAAAGTAATTTGGTAGCTTAGTGGTTTATAGCTCCGAGCATGTCTATCTGGAGGTCCCTGGTTGAATTCCCGGTCAAACCCAGTATTTTTCGATTTTCTTCCCTATTTAATTCTTGCTCTGAACTCATTATTCAGAATACTAATTGAATAATTGATCTCTCCTTAACCGAGTTCTGCCCGTTTATGTGTGAGATTCCCCATTAAACTGTTGTACAGAGGGCGTGTGTGTGTTGATCACCAGAAGGAGATCATATCAAAATTACTTCACTGTAACTACTCCCTTCTAACTATCTATCTCTCTACCCTCTAAAAGCAAACACGGGAGCTGATTGTATATGAGTTACTTGGCTTACGCTCTTACTACCCGCAAGGGTAGCGGTTACAAATCGGGCCCGATTATAAATCGGAAACCAATCCTCTGGAGAGAGCGCTTCAAAAAAGATATCAACTTCATTGATATGAAACTATCCTAAATACCCCGTTTATCCTTTTTGACACAGCCTCATCTCTGTCACTACAGAATGACGTCACTTGTATCTAGATGGTTGGGTGTGCGGGAGACTTCTAAACGCAGAGAGAGCAAAGGAGACTATTCAGTCAGTTAGTTTTTCCAACCTTCAGTTACCTTTTCTCTCGGTGTGTACTACCACTCACAACTATGTTCCGATTTGTGTTACTGGCTCTGGTAGCCCTGGCTGTTTACTCCGCACCAATCCCCGATGATGCCAACATTCTCAAGGACAACCCCCTGACCAAGGGTGTTACTAAGGTCGCCAAGAAAACTAAGAACGTCGCCGTCAACAACCCCGTCTCTAAGGCCGCTGTCAACAACCCCGTCTCCAAGGCTGCCAAGAAGGGCGCTTCCAAGGCCGCTGGAGCCGCCAAGAAGGGAGCCGGTGCTGCCGCTGGAGCCGCCAAAAAGGGAGCCGGTGCTGCTGGATCCGCTGCTAAGAAGGGAGCCTCCGTAGCCAAACCCAAGAAGGCTGCTGCCAAGAAGACCGCCAAGAAGACCGCCAAGAAGACCGCCAAGAAGGCATAAATGACTCGATTTGAGTCAACAAACCAAACCGAACTCTGTACAAATTCACTATGTAATGTATGAATTGTATTCATATCACAATGTTGTAATTAAATTGTACAAACCCACTTTTCTAAAACTAACTCGTTTTATTTGATCGGAAAACTTACGTAAATTGTACTGGTTGGCCAATTTTATGGAACTGGGCCGATCTTTGGGCATACTTTCTGCTTTTTCTGGGAAGGACCAAGGGCGGCGGATCGTCTGCCAGGAAACCAGGCTGAAATAGAGGGATTTTAGGATATAGAAGGTTCTTTGTTAGGGAAATTATAAAAGGAGGCCATTAGGGCAAAAGAGGAACTGTTATTTCTCTATTAGATCGGTATGTTAAAAAGTTTGGAAGTCCTAGTTGGAAGTTACTAAAAGCCCTCCCCCCGACAATCATGATAATGGGGTTTTAAGACAGGGCGACACAGTAATGGTAACAAGTTTCAGGGAATCACGGGGTGGCATATTCAATAAGCGAAGGGACTGGGGGAGAGAGAAATAGAGGGAGAGAGAGAGAGAGAGAGAGAGAGAGAGAGAGAGAGAGAGAGAGAGAGAGAGAGAGAGAGAGAGAGAGAGAGAGAGAGAGAGAGAGAATGATGAAAGGGATATTCTGTATTCTGTATTCTGGAACTGTAACAGATGATTCCTAATTGAATTCCGATCACTATTGGCTCCTACTAGGGCTGGTGGAGCAGTCTCCTGGCTCTTTTTACCCACTTCTCACAACGATTTACTAGCCAACTCAGTAGCTCTATCTTAGCTTTATTCACCATTTATCCCTCTCTCTCTATCTTTTTTATCTCTCTCTCTTCCTCCCTCCCTCCATCTCTCTCTCTCTCCCTCTCGTTCTTCTCAGTACATTTAATATTTCTGATTTCACTCTTTCTCTCTCTCACTCTCTCTCTCACTCTTTCTATCTCTCTCTCTCTCTCTCACTCTCTCTCTCTCTCACTCTTTCTATCTCTCTCTTTCTCTCCATCTCACTTTCTCACACTAAGAGAAAGTAAATCGCTGCCTCATTTCTGAGTTTGTGTGTTCGAGACTGGTAACCATGGGGACGTGAATAGGAATAACAAGGCCTTGGGAGAATACGATATCGCAGAGAAAGAGGGGGCGAGAGAATGATAGCGGGTCCAAGAAGCTGGGGTGTATAATTTGTTTCCATGGTTACACAACTCCAAGACAAACACACAAATTTGGCAGTTTGGGGACGCTCAGGCCATTTGACGTAGAACAAATGCACTCTAAGTGGTCAAAAGGGGAGAACAATAGCAGAGTGGTGGGCGTTAGCTATATTGTGCCAGACAATGGGGTTACTAGGGAGGCAAAACATCGTAATAATAAGGTTGTCTCACAAAAGACTGCCCTCTCCGAACCGGGCCGAAGCACAATGAGAGTCAAGGTAAAAAGGCAGGCAAAAATATAAAGTCAAGATCAAAACATACCCCTTTAGAAGATTTATCCACGTTTCGATTGATCAACATGATCCACCTAGACCTCGCACTGAGCTTGATGGATCGCTTCCTACTATTACTACTCATGTAGTACGTGAATGTGAGAGAAGAGAGGGGCGAGAGAGGGAGCAAGAGGGAGCTCCATGGGGTAGCAAGCAAGTTTCGATTGGACTAATCGGTGAGGTGATTAGGGAGCCCAAGTAATTGTGTCATATCACTCAATAGAGACAAGGAGAAAAGGATACAGAAAGAAGGAGAGATAGAGAGGGGGTGGATAAAAACCGATAGACCTGCGTCATAGGACATAGACAGTTGCACGGAAGACAGTTGTCACATGGAGAATTCGAGGAATTTAGCGATGGAGGAAAAGAGAATGACGGGGAAAGGAACAAAAGAATTGAAAAGTAGACACGTGCGACAAGCATGATCTTGATTGGAATTCTATAGAACTTTGTGGAAGATATGAACCATTATATTATGGAAGAGGACTGAAGAAATAACTTGACAGTAAGAGACTATGAAGTTAGAAGCGTCAACCAAATTATCGATAGTATGATCTTAGAATTAATGAGAGCTCGTTAGAAAAAAGAACTGAAGCAGAGTAAGTCGCCACTCGCCAGCAATTGTTCCAATGGAATAGTTAATGAGCACTTAGAGATAGCAAGATGAAGAGAGACAAAAAAGAGAGGGACAACTTAAGGACATCGACTTGGTAAAATACAGTACATAATTGCCAACGAACCCAAGTTGTAACTAGAGTTTAGAATAAATAGAATAAACAGTGATGCGGAGAGAGAAAGAGAGAAAGATAGGGTGGAGAGAGAGAGAGGGAGAGAGAGAGAGAGAGAGAGAGAGAGAGAGAGAGAGAGAGAGAGAGAGAGAGAGAGAGAGAAAGGGGATATAAATAGAGAGAACAACATAGTAGTTTGCGGAAGAAAGAGAGGGAGTAAGATTAGTATAGCAGCTATTTTGTTGCCATGGCAACATTTGAGCTCAATGCCAAACCGGTAAACCATTATAAGTAGACAAAACGATGAACCACTCTCACTTTAGCTACAGTACCATGTTCTCTAATCTCTACTAAAAGGTAGGCTATTCTAATAGTTACTCTCGTTTAGCTTTTACGGTTTAGTTATAACCTATAGATCTCTCCGAAAGGCCATTAATTATCGACTATTTGTTAGAGATATAGATGGCTGTAACATACCCTATGTAATGAGTTAAGTCCCCAGTTTCGAAGCGCTTCCTTGCTGGGACTGTAACTGAAACAAGACTGAAAGGAAATGTTACTAATGTTACCATTTGGAGTAGTACTTCCAAGTTAAGTTTGTGTTTCTAATAAAGATATGAGTTCCAAAACTTCAAAACTTACTCGATCCGTTTGAATCTCTCGGTGCCTCCTGCCACGTATGTCGCCCCTCCTTCTACATCGTCGATAGATCGGAGTTGGCGACTCCCTTTCGGGGTGTACAGGCGTCGAACAGCGCCAAAAGGAGCGCTGATTTGAGTCGTTATGTCGGAGAGAAGGGAGTCAAAGGTTCGGTAACGGCGCTTGCTGACAACAAACTTGCGACCCTCATACTTGTTGTCGCCGTTACGGAGGACCGTGACATGTTTAGCGGGCGTTGTATCGACTGATAGAGCCATCAATAGTCGTCATATCTATGGGACCCGAACCATTCACAGTAGGATTGTAGCTAAGGGCAAAGCAAAGATGAATTTAGGGTAGAAAGGGGTAAAATGGCACACGGGGTAAAATGGCACATGTATGGGGTAAAATGGTCCTAGTTATTACATGTAGTCACGTGACTTTTTCTCCAGCGGAGACCTGCTCGTTCTGTTCCGAATTTTTGCTTTAAAACTGCTGTAATTTCTGTTTGAGTTGGCCGATTTTAATTTTGCAAAAACTGCCAGTTAGGGTTTTTATCCTTCTAAAACTTGGTATAAAAATTTTTCAAAAAACCCACTATTAAGTTGATTAAATTGTCAAATTAGTCAAACTGGGGTAAAATGGTTCACCCTCGCTGGGGTAAAATGGTTCACCCTGGGACCAATGAAATCGAGCCTCCAATACCACGTGATACCAACTGGGGTAAAATGGTCCAGCACACTGGGGTAAAATGGTCCAGCAGAACAGAAATTACTGAAGATAACATGGACCATTTTACCCCAGTGCTCTAACAACACCAGGCACGTGATAAAAATCGAGCAATGCTATTGGCTGGACCATTTTACCCCAGTGCAAAATTTCCAAAAAAAGCCCTACCAAACTTTTTGAATTGATTAATTAAGCTATTAAATAAAACTTTCAGATTTTAAAATTTAGCTCGTCTGAAAGGAAAACGTTTCATTGGATAGCCTATATAATTCTTTTTCTTCTTGCTGTATAAATTGAGTATTTTAGAACCTAAAACGTTAGAAAGTGTGCCATTTTACCCCTTTCTACCCTAACAAGCAAAAAGTGATATTACGATTATTCAAGATTCAAACAAGCAAGAAATGAGTCTCGTGCGTTTGAGGATTTTAAAAGAGCTGATGATTTACCGTTACGTCAGATAATTCGTCATGTATGAAAGGCAAAAGCTGCTGTAAGTAAGTTTAAACTTAGAATCTTTCGGTATCAACCTGACCAACAACAGAGCATAATCGATAGTGCTTAGCAACCAACTTGGGCATACGTCGTATCGAAATTGGAGTTCCACATGGCCGGTAATTGCCCACGGAAGTAGTAAGCCAATGGGCTGTGTCAAGAGGCAAACTTCTCATCACCAAAGGTTACGTCATCCAACGCGACTTTTGTCCTTATTTTATCCCGCGCGAACGCGCAAGTTTTCATTATGTAACGCGCAATTCAAACGCGCGCGCTTGAAACCACCAACAACGAGGCCCAGCTAATTTATTCACGGTGATCTGTCATCGGATGGTCCTGCTCCACAAGCGATAAACCTCATCATCCCCTAACAAATATCCTGACGATTTGAAAAATAAAACGCTTTTATAGGGTGTTTTAAAATTGAAAAAACATGGTGACATCTACAGAACAAGACATTGACAATATGAATAAATTACCCCTGCTACGCCGGAATCGTCCTAGAATGAACGGTAACACATAGCCATTATTTAGTTAAACATACTTTACACACAAAAATCTAAAAGTTCTTCGTATAAAAACTCAACCAAACATTGGATTGTTTTTAGTTCTCCTTGGCCGTTTCGATGGCATCCTTGAAGGACTCAGCGACGTATTTAGCATTACTTTCAGTGACACCACACATACTGATTCGACCAGATTTTAGGAGATAAATGTGATGTTTTTCAATCAACACTTCACACTGGGCCTTCGTCAAACCTGAAACAGATCATATTAGAATTCAATCAAAATTTTATCGTTTTCCTATTTCCCACTTGAAGAATGAAGTTGACAAAGAATCAAGAGCAGGCTTGTTAAGTAAGGGTTGAGACAAGACACGGGTATATAAAGTATGCAGGCCTCTCAACACCAAAACACGACTACTCACCGGTGTAAGAGAACATTCCATTTTGAGAGAGGATATGATCCCAATTTCCTGGCACGTTTGCCATCTTCAGCGCCGTGTGAAGGTAAGTCCTGGCTCTTCGGATCCTGAGGAAGAGTTATTGATGGAAACCAAGAGAAAAGCCTCTTGGCCAGGACCTCAACCTCAACTCAAGAAATGACGGCCTCCCATCGGTGACTTACCTAGCATGCATCTCCTTCAAGCATTCCTCCCATTCTATTCTCAGATCCCGGTTATTTAGGCACAGACTGGCAATCCTGGCTCCATGAGAGGGAGGATTGGAGTAGATGGACCGGACAATAATCTTCATCTGGTAGGGGGGTTAAAAACAGGTTTTTAACATGATTTAAACATGATTTTAAACAGGATTTAAACATGATTTAGGAAGCTGAGGAATGATCCTGTAAGTAATGAGAAGTGGGTATTGTGGCGAGCCCTGCCCTAATCCCCCATTTTGTACCTGGCTAAGACACTTGTGTGCAATTTCACTGGTTGCTCCTACAAAATGGAGCGCTCCAACTCTCTCACTGTATAGTCCCATGATCTTAGCAAAGCTCTGACAAACAAAGAACTCCATGCCTAGGTCTGCGAAGTATCGGATACTCCATGCATCCTCGTTGTAGTCACCAGACGCGTAACCTAGCAACGAGGGAAGGGTTAGAGTTTGGTAACCTAGCAACGAGGGAAGGGTTAGAGTTTGGTAACCTAGCAACGAGGGGAGGGTTAGAGTCTGGTAACTTAGCAACGAGGGGAGAGTTAGAGTTTGGTAACCTAGCAACGAGGGGAGAGTTAGAGTTTGGTAACCTAGCAACGAGGGGAGGGTTAGAGTTTGGTAACCTAGCAACGAGGGGAGGGTTAGAGTCTGGTAACCTAGCAACGAGGGGAGGGTTAGAGTTTGGTAACCTAGCAACGAGGGGAGGGTTAGAGTTTGGGTTGTTTTTTAGTCATCAAGTGCCGCGTTACTTAGCAACGAAAGGAAGGGCGATGATCAGGTAGAGGGATATTGCCAGTATGAATTAGGTAGGGAAGAACTCTCTCTCTCTCTCTCTCTCTATAGAAATGGGTACAACATGCGATAAAAAAGACTCTTCTTACCGAGGTAGGCTAAATCAAAGATAACCAGAAGATTCTTCTTTTGGCAGACAGCAGCTATCTTTACCCAATCGTCCCTACTTGGATCAATGCCTGTATAATAATAGGGGTGGTATCAGGGTGAGTTTGTTACTCTAACTAGGGGAGAGATTAGGGTGAGATTGTTACTTTAACTAGGCGAGAGGGTAGGGTGAGATTGTTACTTTAACTAGGCGAGAGGGTAGGGTGAGATTGTTACTTTAACTAAGGGAAGTACACACCTGTTGGATTGTGGGCACAAGCGTGTAGTAGAACTACACTACCCTCAGCAGCCTCCTCCAGAGTTTTGCACATGGCATCAACATCCACAGCCATGGTCTGAGAGAGATTGTAATTACTAATTTAATTGAAATAGGTATCTCTAATATTAGTTGGAGATTTAATTAGAATTGGAAATTTAATGGGGAAGAATGCAGCGAGGGATTCGATGAAAAAAGACGGGAGAGAGATGAAAACGGTTATAGGGTTAACAAAAAGGGTGGGGAGAGTTCTCCCCTATTTTTTATTTGTATTTGATATTTGTACCTGTACTTGTACTCTGTATGTTCATGTTCATGGAACACTGAACACATCACAGTTGAGCATGGTTCAACTGTAATGACACTGTATTATATAACACTGTAGTAACGCTGTATAGATCATGGATCCATTACGTGCATTTTGAAACTGTAAAGATCATGGATCCTTTACGCATTTTGAAACTGAGGAAACAAGACGGGAGCAACATTGGGCCATACGGTAATTATAATGCACTCCCGACCTACTCCAACAGTTTCTACCGGGTAGTTATGAACTAACACCGGCGCCCATACAGGGCTGTTAGGATGGGTTCATGCCCCTTTATATACCCTCCAAACGGGATAGCGACAAACCTTGTGAGTTTGGGTAATAAGACACCAGCCTCCCTTCGCATAAAATCATAATGATTTAATATGGTGTGGTGGTAGAATATTGCCTCTCTTACGAGAAGATAAGAATCGCCCAAGTAGCAGCTGGGCTAAAAAACACAAATCCCTTTTCCCAGCAAGAGAATTAAAGTAATCGGAGATTTCTTGTCTCACAAAAGAATGCCCTCTCCGAACCGTGCACGTCGCACGACATTGCAGTCATGTAGTATGACAAGACTTGTCATACTAATTGTCATGTACTACATGTCATTGACAAGTAATTTCATACCTGAGAGTTGTAGTAAGGGTACTGTTTAAAGTTAACCCCGGGAATCCTATCAATCATCAGCTTGTGGTTACCCCATGATGGGTCACTGACATAGATATCTTTACAACCGCCATAGAACTGGGCGATAAACTGAAAATGAGGGGGGGGGGGTGTTAGGTGGTCCCAAAACAGAAAATGGGGGGGGGGGTGTTAGAACTGGGCAATAAACTGAAAATGGGGGGGGGGGGTGTTAGAACTGGGCAATAAACTGAAAATGGGGGGGGGGGGGGTGTTAGAACTGGGCAATAAACTGAAAATGGGGGGGGGGGGGGTATTAGAACTGGGTAATAAACTGAAAATGGGGGGGGGGGGGGTATTAGAACTGGGCAATAAACTGAAAATGGGGGGGGGGGGGTATTAGAACTGGGTAATAAACTGAAAATGGGGGGGGGGGGGTGTGTTAGAACTGGGCAATAAACTGAAAATGGGGGGGGGGGGGGGTGTTAGAACTGGGCAATAAACTGAAAATGGGGGGGGGGTGTTACTTAGTAGGTAGGCCACAACGAACTTTAAACTAAAATATTGAACAATGAAATGAAGTTCGTAGTTAATCAGATGAATGAACAATTCCATCAACATTGAGCATTGAATCGTCACAAATCACACAAGATGACGTCACACGTTATGACGTCACGCGTTATGACGTCATCAGTACCTGGAAGCAGATGTAGAGAGCACCAGTTCCACTGAGGGTCTGGAGCGCTACAGCTCGATCCTCCTGAATCACAGGACTACTCTCACCCAGCACCAGCCTCATGGCCGCGTCACAAAGAGACTGGAGACCCGACATGGAGAGGTACTCCTTGTTAATAGTTTCATCTGATGCTAGGATACTTTCAGCCTGAAGCACGGGGTAGAAGATATTTAATTGAAGGGCAATTATATCTCAGGACAAACTTGATATTTAGTTTGAGTTGATTAACCCTGGACTGTGTCACGGGCTCCAAACCTCTCCCTAAATCATATAGAATATTGACCCCAGGGCGCCTGCCAGCGCTGTGATTTACCTGTCGAACACATGGTAGTACCCAAGGTTTTCCAGCTTCGGTCCTATACGCTCCAATGGTCAGGTTAACTTTATTAGCATCTGTGTCGGCTGCAAACCTGCCACTGAGATGAAACACAGCAGGTAGTTCCACATAGGATACCTCTCCGAAATGTGACATGGCTGGCTATAATAGAGAGAGGGTATGTTAGGCAGCTTGGGTGCCAGGGGATGTTAGAAGCAGGGGTATGTTAGGGAGCAATGTTAGGCGGGATGTTAGGGGGACTTGGGTAGTGTTGGGGGGACTTGGGTAGTGTTGGGGGGACTTGGGAAATCATAGATCCGTCGCTTAGCAACGCCCAATTTCGAGTGTGCATTATAGCTGAGTTGAAGGGAGCTGTCCTCAGAGCTGGCTAACAGAGTACAAAACCTGTGAAATAATTGGATTTAGGACTAAAATATAAAATTCAGGTATCGAACAAGAAACTCAACACCAGAGTAGTCGAAACAAGGATGCATGTAACAACACACGGTCCACGGAGAAAGAAGAGAGTATGGGATGATATTTTAGAATATTCCAGAAGGAAAGAAACGTGTGTGGAGAGTTAATTATGCACATAATCCCAAAGGAAACTGCCGTCTAGACATACAATTCTTTGTTAGAACATCTTTAGGATGCAGTTATGGGAAGTGTTTGGGTGTCTTTAGAGGACGCGAGATAATTATTGGATTGTTCAGTTGAGTAGGAGAAATTAATTAGTATCTTGGCAGTTGGCAAAGGGCGCCATACCATGCCATTCATTTTCCTTTGTTTTGAAGTTGAATTCTACGTTTGGGATGTATTGGCTATTGCACCAATTGCTTGTCTTGTGTTGCATCGATTATTATTGTTTGCTTAGCAACCAGTCATGACAAGTTATTTCTGGGGCATGACGTCATACTTCCATCTATCTACCGCTACATTCAAACCATCTCTCTATAATATTCCATCTCTCTCTAACAGGGGGGTGCGACATGTTAATTTTGTTAACTTTGTTAATATTAACATCGAGAAAACAGGTGATTTATTAACAAAATTAACAAAAAGTTAACAAACGTTAACAAATGCCATTTATGCCATCTAAACCCCCTTTAGCCCTTTTTTTGGTATTTAACACTTGTTCTGCGAGCAAAGTTGTTCCTTTTGCACGATTTACATACCACTACTACCTCTACTACGGCTTTTCTACAGCGATTTGTTCCATTGTGTAAATCTTAATAAAAACAAGCCAAACTATACTGCAATGGAAGTCAAATGACCCTAATCCACATTTTCCAACCCTAAAAACTAAATAAGACTCATGAATTTACCTTAAAACGAAAAATATCCCAAAAATGTATTTTTCTAAAAAAACACAAGGATTTGTAGCGAAGCAAATTTTCAATCGTTGACCGAAAAATTGATTTTGGAAAAATTTTATTTCTTTTTCCAACAGAAGCGTTGTATACCATCTTATTAAGCACTAAGAATCGATTACCAATGAAAAAAATTACGTTAAAGTGAGATTTTTTACGCTAAATTGAAATATTTGTAACTTTTGGATTTTTATCGATTTTGAGCCAAAAAACCTGTATGTCGGACTTGGGTTATCGGAAAAGGCCTTGTTTGGGTTTATATGTGTTAGGTAAGTCATTAAACTATAAAATCAAACCAGTCAAAGTTGTATTATCAGCCAATAAGAACAGTCTTTTCGCATTTGTTAACTTTGTTAATTTTGTTAATTAACGTTAATTAACAAAATCGAAAAAAAGAGGTGATTTATTAACAATTAACATGTCGTCCCCCCCCTCTAACACTTCTTTCTGTCTCTCACGATTCAGACCAAAGCGGTGAGAGAGAAACGAGAGAAAATAGCCGTTTGTTAAAGATTATCTCTCTCTCTCTCTCTCTCTCTCTCTCTCTCTCTCTCTCTCTCTCTCTCTCTCTCTCTCTCTCTCCCTTCCTTTTTCTCTCACTGGCACATTCATTTCTCTCCTTTGCTCTCTATCTTTGCTATTAGATCATGCCGCCTCTCCCACACGACCCCAGTGCTTCTACCAGCACGGCAGTGCAGGAGGCGCACATCACGTGACCATCACAGCGTGCTGCTACAGCGCAACAAGCACACCACGTGATCACCACGCACACAACGTGATCACCACGCACACCACGTGACTAGCCCTCATTATATAAGCAGCTGTACAACACACACAGCCTCACTCTCTTGTTGCCCCATCTAGTCTGACTTCTACACGATAAGTCGGGTAACTGCCCTCAGCCACGCCGAGATGAAGATGGCCTGGTGTGAGGTTCTGTCGTGGTTTCAGACAACACAACTCTGCTATGCTCAATGATTACTTCGCTATAGGTGGGGAGCATGCCTGAGCCGGGCATGCTACTCTCCTCCGATTTCGGGATGTGTGGGGGGAGGTTGAGAGAACATATCTCTTTCTCTCTTCCCCTGCCGTCCCACCGCTTTGTGTACCGGTTGCACCGTCCGAATCAGCCACGCCATCCGCTATCAACAGGCGGCTAGTGGTCGGGCATCGCCTTCCGGTCACGGGCACCAGGGCACCCAGCTGGAGCAGTCTCTTTCTTAGTTTGTGGAGAGAGAGAGAGGAGAGAGAGAGAGGAGAGAGAGGAAAGGGGGAAAAAATTTTTGGGGGTTTTGGGTTTTTTTAAAAAAAAAAAATTTTCCCCGCCAAAATTTTTAAAAAAAAAGGGGTTTTTTTTTTTTTTTTTAAATTTTTTAAAAAAAAAAAAAAAAAAAAATAAATTTTTCCCCCCCCCCCCCTTAAAAACTTTTTTTTTAAAAAAAAGGAAAAAGGGGGGTTTTTTTTTTTTTTTTTTTTTTTTCCCCCCCCCCCCCCCCCCCCTTTTTTTCCCCAAATTTTTTTTTTTTTTCCCCTTTTTTTTTAAAAATTTTTCCCCCCCCCCCCCCCCCTCTTCCCCCAACCCCCCCCGGGGGGGGGGTTTTCCCCAAAAGGGAAAAAAAAACCCCCCCCCCCCCAAAACCCCCAAACCCCCCAAACCCCCCTTTTTAAAAAAAAAAACCAAAACCCCCCCCACCCCCCCCTTTTTTCCCCCCCCCTTTTTTTGGGGCCCCCAAAAAAAAAGGGGGGCCCCCCTTTTTTGGGCCCCCCCCCCCAAAAACCCCCAGTAAAAAAAGGGGGGGCCCCCCCCCCGGGGGGCCCCCCCCTTTTAAAAAATTTTTTTGGGGGTTTTGGGGGGCGAAAAAAACCTTTTTTTTTTTTCCCCCCCCCGTTGGGGAACCCCCCCGGGGCCCCCCGCCCCCCCGGGGGGGGGCCCCCAAAACCTTTTTTCCCCCCCCCTTCCCCCCCCCCCGGGGAATCCCCCGGGGGGGAAAAAGGGGGGGGGCGGGGGGTTTTTCCGGGGCCCCGGGTTTTTTTGGGGGGGAAACCCCCCCGGGGGGAAGGGGGGGAAAAAGAAGGGGGGGGGAAAGGGGGGAGTACCAAAAAGGGGGGAAAAAAAAGGGGGAAAAGAAAAAGGGGGGGAAAAAAGGGGGGGGGAAAAAAACCCCGGGGGGAAAAAAAAAAAAGGCCCCCAAAAAAAAGACCCCCGGGGAAAAAAGGGGGAAAGGGAAACCCCGGGGGGGGGAAAAAAAAGGGGGGGAAAAAAAAAAAAGGGGAAAAAAAGGGGGGGGGGAAAAAAGGGGGGGGGGCCCCAAACCCCCAAAGGGGCCCCCAAAAAAAAAAAGGGGGGGGGGGGGGCCCCCCCCAAAAAAAAAAGGGGGAAAAAACCCAGGGGGCCAAAAAAGGAACCCCCGGGGGGGAGGGGGAAAAAACCCAAAAAAAAAAAAAAAAGGGGTTTTTTGGGGAGAAAAAAGAGAGAGAGAGAGAAAGGGGGACCCCCCGGGGGGGGGGGGAAAAAAAGGGGGGGGGGAAAAAAAGGGGGGGGGGGGGAGAAGGGGAAAAAAAATTTTTTTTTTAATGGGGGGAAAAGGGGGCCGGGGGGGGGGGGGGGAAAAAAGGGGGGGGCCGGGGGAAAAGGGGGGGGAAAAAAAGAGGGGGGGGGGGGGAAAAAAAAAAAAAAAAAAAAGGGGGCCCCGGTTTTAAAAAGGGGCCCCAAGGCCCCCCGGGGGGGGCCGGGGGCCCCTCACAACACAACTCCTTATATGGACACAGCCATATATGGAGTTGTGTTGGGAGGCTAAAGAACCTAGAACCATAATTTCTCTTTCCATTCTCTTCAATTTCCCAAAATTCAAGCGAAGTAATCAATTGGTCCTGAGTGGGATTGCGTTATCTGTTTTTATGATAGGATCTCACACCAGGCTGTAAGGTGAGTGTGGGAAAAAACAAGAAGAAAAAAAAGAAATAAGAAAAAAACAAGAAGGAAATAAGATAAAAGAAAACGAAGGGGGGAAAAGGAGGGAAGGGCGAGAGGGGAGAGAGAATTAAAGGGGGTTTTGAGAAAAGGGGAAAAAAAGGGATGTGGGGAAAAAAGGGGGGGTCCCCGGGGGGGAGAGCGGCCCCCGGGAAAAAAAGATATTAGGAGAAAGGGGTTTTGTTACCCACTGCCACCCCAGTAAAAGGGGTACTACAGAGGTTTTCTTTTCTAAACCGGATTTAGTTTTAAATTTGGGATTTCTATAGGCCCGCTGGGGGGGGGTATACAATTCGTAAGGAAAAAAAGATAGACGGGGGACCAAAAATAACCCGAAACCAAAGGTTTCCCCGATATTAAAGGGGGAAACCCTCCCGGGGAAATTGGGGAAAAGAGTAGATAGGGATGTGGGCACGGGTATTCCCTATTTTGTTTAAATTACCCCTTTCCCCAAAAACACAATTTTGGGACTTGTCCACCCAAGGGAAAGTATTTTAAAACCCGTCGAAAAAACATGGTAGTACCCAAAGGTTTTCCCGCTTCGGGGCCTATAAAGTCCAATGGTCAAACAGATTGTTTTTCGGTTGCCCCCCAAACCCCCGCCAAAATGAGATGAAAAACAAGCTGGGAGTTCCACATAGGGAATTCCCACCTTTTCCGAAAAGAGCCATTGGGTGGGGTATGGAGAAAAGGGGGTAAATATTTTTAAGGGAGCTATGTTATTTGGGAAACCCAATTTTGGGGGGGGAATTTGGGGGAATGTTAAAAAAAAAGGAGGTTTAAAGAGGGAAAAAAAAACCCCCAAATTTGGGGGGGGAAATGGGGGGGGGTTAAAAGTTTAAAACAAGAGGGATGAAAAGCACAAAGACCCGCCGTTTTCAAAAAAAAGCAAAAAATGTGCTGTCAATAAAGAAAAAAAAAGGGGGAGAGATATTATTTGAATCGGGGGAATTTTTCTTTATTTCTCCCCGCCCCCCTCTAAAAAAAAAAAAAATTTTTTGGGTTAAAAATTTGTAAAGGAATTGGAAAACCCACCCTCCAAAAGTTTCTGAAAAACCTTTTTCCCGATACTTCAAGGTACTGCCAGGAAACCCGGGCCCCCCGATTTACCCGGGGGTGCTTTGGGGAAAAAAAAAAAGGGACCCCTTTTCCCCCCGGGAAATCGGGGCCCCACTGTTTATAAAACTTTCTTTT
This sequence comes from Hormiphora californensis, assembly GCA_020137815.1. Classification (NCBI taxonomy): domain Eukaryota; kingdom Metazoa; phylum Ctenophora; class Tentaculata; order Cydippida; family Pleurobrachiidae; genus Hormiphora; species Hormiphora californensis. The sequence goes on along the minus strand of CM035360.1, from coordinate 1,260,379 downwards.
TTTCTATCAGAAACGAATAAAAAAAACAATTTTTTCCCCCCAAAACCCTCTCTCCCCACAAAACCCCAGAAGGGGGGTCAAAAATTGAACCCCCCCCGGTTGGTTAATCTTACTGTTATACTCCGACTTTGGGGCCCAAAACCCCTATCCCAAAAAAAAAAAACATTCCATCCTAAGTTTTTACATACTTTAATTTTCCTGTCTACAAAATATGTAAAAATATTTCCCAAAAAAAAAAATTGAAATGTCAAAGGGTTTTTTAAAGTAAAAAGCTTTTTCCTTAAACGATTTAAAAATTGGGGTCATAAAATCGATTTAATTTTACAGGGATAAAGGAAAATTTCACAAACGGGCCAGAAAATCATGAGTATTTTGGGGAGAAAAAGCAATGAAAAAGTTTTTTGATTTTTAAAATACCCCTTTTAAAAAAAGCTCTATAATTTGTCATACTATCACCCAAAAGTCAAAGAAACTACAAAGACTATTCTGGAAACTGCATAAAAATAAAACCCCCAAATCCCTGCTTTTTTCCCAACCCCCTCTGTATTTTTTTTTCCCCCCGATCTCGAGCTAAAATATTCGGGCCCAAAGATCCCCAAAAAAAAAACATCGAGAAAAACCCCAATAAAATTTCCCTTTTCAAAAATTTTATAAAAAAGGGTTGCATTTGAAAAAACGGGCCCTCTTTTCCCGGGGCCCCCCTCGGCCCTCCCCCCCCCCCCGGGTTCCCCTTCCTCCTCCCATCCTCCTCCCCTTTTCCCTTCCCCTTCTCTCTCCCCTTGCCCCCCTCCCCCCTTTTCCCTTTTTCCCCCCCGCCACCCCCCCCTCTCATTTTGCCCCCCCCTCGATCGTCTCTCAAAACTTTTTCAGTATTACAAAGGGTTTTAAATTCAAATAAGAATTAAAGGGTTTGCTGAAAAATGAATTTAAAAAGTTTTTGGGGCTTTATTCCTTTTTGTGGACAAACAAAGGAATAATCAATTGGTCCGAGGGGTTTTTGCGTTATTGTTTTTTTATAGGTCCCACCAGGCTGTAAGGTGAGTGTGGGAAAAAACAAGAAGAAAAAAAAGAAATAAGAAAAAAACAAGGAGGAAATAAGATAAAAGAAAGCGAGAGAGAGAGAGAGAGAGAGAGAGAGAGAGAGAGAGAGAGAGTAAGGGAGTTAGAGAAAGGGAGATAAAGGGATAGTGGAAGAAGGGGAGCTCCCGGGAGTGAGAGCGGCTGAGAAAGATATAGAGAGAAAGAGTTTTGTGTACCTAGCTGCCACCCAGTAGAGTGTACTACTAGAGTGTACTATTCTATCCGGATGTTAGTATTTAAAGTTGCATGCTATAGGCTGCTGGGGGAGGGGTATACAATTCGTAAGAGAGACGATAGACGGGGGACATATAGACTCGACCAATGGTGCCAGATATTAGCGACCGTCAGGAACTGGGAACAGAGTAGATAGGGATGTGGGCACAGGGTATTCCGTATTGTATAGCCCCTTTCAACACACATTTTGGGACTTGTCACCCAGGAATGTAGTTTACCTGTCGAACACATGGTAGTACCCAAGGTTTCCCAGCTTCGGTCCTATACGCTCCAATGGTCAGCAGATCTGTGTCGGTTGCAAACCTGCCACTGAGATGAAACACAGCTGGTAGTTCCACATAGGATCTACCTCTCCGAAATGAGACATGGCTGGCTATGGAGAGAGAGGTAAATATTTAAGGGAGCTATGTTATGGAATCGAATGTTGGGGGAATTGGGCAATGTTAGAAGGGATGTAAGAGGACTGAATAGATGGGGAAGCTGAGCTACCGCTTCAAAATCAGAGGAGATGAACGCACAAAGACTGCACGTATCAATGAAAAAGCAGAAGATGTGCTGCAATAAGAGAAAAACAAGGAGAGAGATATATATTGAATCGGCCAATCTTCTGATTTCTCACGCTCTCTAAAAAACATTGATTTGTTGAACAGTTGTAAGAGAATTGGACACATCACAGCTTTCTATACTTCACAGATACTTCACAGGTACTGCAGACGGACCCTGATTTACCGGGATGCTTGGGGAAAAAAAAGGTACCTTTCCCGGTAAATCGGGGACCGACTGTATATAATCTTTCTTTTTTTCTATCAGCAAACGAATAACAAAACATATTGCTCGACCCTCTCTCACACCGCAGAGGGTCAGAACATGACACGGTTGTGTATCTGTACTGTTATACTCCGACTCGTCACACACTATCCCACAACTAATAAACTATTCCATCACTAAGTTTTTACATACTTTAATTGCCTGTCTACAATATATGTAAAACTATTGCTAATAAAATAATTGACTGTCAAGGTATTATATGTAAGAGCTTTCCTTAAACGATAAAATTGGGATCATCAACTCGATTTAATTGACAGGGATAAAGATACACAAACGGGCCAGAAAATCATGAGTATTTAGGGAGAGAAAAGAAGCACTGAAAAGTATTATCTGATTATTACGCTACTTTAACAGCTCTATAATAGTCTATACTATCACTAAATGTACAAAGAATATACAAAGACTATTCTGGAGCGTGCATATATAATAACTCCCAACTCCCTGCTTTTCAACTCTCTGTATTCTTTCCTCGATCTCGAGCTAAAATATTCGCCAATGATCCCCAAAAACAAACATCGAGACACAATGAAATTCCCTTACAAATTTGATCAAAAGGCTAGCATTTTGAATAACTGTCCCTCTCTCTGCTCTCTGCTCTCTGCTCTCTGCTCTCTCTCTCTCTCTCTCTCTCTCTCTCTCTCTCTCTCTCTCTCTCTCTGCTCTCTCTCTCTCTCACACACACTCCCTCTCTCTCTTTCTCCCTCGATCTGTCTCTCTATCTTTCTCAGTATTTACAGGGTGAAATCTCAAATAAGAATTAGGGTCGCTGAACTGAATTTACGTTTTGTCTTTATTCCTTTTGTTGCACTACCAGGTGGCTTGTCACCAGGAACCGACCGAACCAAGTTAACAACCAATCAGAGCTCGTTATTTAGGTCACGTGACTGGCTATCAGCCAATCAGAGACTAGTATTTCCTGATTCGGTCGGTTCCTGCTTGTCAAGCATGATTCCACAAGAGAAACAGAGTGTAGATCTGCTAGAAAACCGTCTGAGATTGCTAGCTCTGATTTCGGGTCAACTCCCGATAAAATAGCGAAACCAAAGGTAGTATGGCATTTTACAACTCTACCACGCATCATACAAATCTCTGATCCCCTCGTTATCTCCCAGCCCGGAGAAAAAGTCAAAATTTAGATCTGGACTGGCGGGCATACCAAATGACAACTTTCTCCTAAAAGGTGACTTGTAGGGTGACACCTTGTACGGGGAACTGAGGGGTGACTTGAACGGTGACCTGAACACCGAGAGGGGTGATGGAAACTCGAGGGAATGCCGTGACACCTTGCCCGGAGTCTTGACTGGCGTTGCGGTGAGGGTCTGGGTTGAGAGGACTCCCCTTTTTGTGGGGGTCATTGAGGAGGATGAGGAGGAGGCGAGGGAGGGTTCTGGAAGGGATCCTGGGGGAGGTGCCAAGGGGGCTGTTATTGAGGGCTGAGGGAGATGGTGGTGATGGGGAGGAGGAAGGTCTTCCAAAGTTGGGAGTAGTGGTTTAATTTCAGCAGGACTGAGCGGGTAGATGGGCTCGTAGACAACGAAGGGCGTGTCTTCGCTACTGATCCTTATCTTGATATCCTGAGAAAGGGGGATATATGTAATTTCACCTTTTATCGGGGGGGGGGGGGGGGGGGGGGGTTGTACAAGTAGGGATTCAATCTAAGTCACATTATAAGTCAGTCTAAACTCTTACCGTTTGTCCCGGTTCCTTGTCAACAACTTCCAATTTAGCCTGTTTTGGAGCTGGGATGGGAATCACCATTTTACTCCAAAACTCTGGTATACTGTTCAGATCATCATTTGTTATGTATTTGTAGCATTTTCTATGGGGAAGGGGCGTGTTAAAAGCAAGATTCAGTACAACTCTGGATCAAGAAATACTATTATATCATTCTTGTTGGGTTAAAGATAGATCAGGAATCAGGGGGCTGAATATTTGGGCAGCTTACGTTTGGTTTTCTTTTCCTAATTCGGGTGAGATGGAATCCAGGTCCGCTTTCAGAGAGTCCATTATCTTTTCTAGGTGCTGGTCCTGATAGGGGGGGGGGGGGTGTGATGGGAAACAAACAAAAGTACAGGGTGGTACCATCTCTGAATTGAATGTTGTACTGTCCCAGAGGTAAGATAGATGAACAAGCTAAGTATTCATTAGTAATTGAAACTAGTACAATTAAATAATTAATAGCTACCTGTAACTGCAAAGAATAAATTTCTGACTGTAATAATGTGATATTTTTCTGTTTTTCTTTTTCCGCAGAAGAGTTTGCACTTTCTGAATCACCTGAGTTGTCCCTGGGGGAGAGTAGAGTGTTATGTTACCTTTGGTTGCCATGGTAAAAATAATAGCATTATCATAAAATGAGCTTGGAGGTGACGGATTGAATTTTATTCCTCGATTAAAAAATCCCAAAAGTTCCCAAAACTCACTTCCATCTGATTAGATTCTTGGTAGTTTTCTCAATCAGACCAACACCCTCTAACACGTTTGTGATATCATAGATCCGTCGCTTAGCAACGCCCAATTTGGAGCACGCATAATTGAGATCAAGAGAGCTGTCCTCAGAGCTGGCTAATAGGGTACAAAACCTGAGGAATAGTTGGATTTAGGACTAAAAATTTGTGATGTTCTAACCCTCCTTTACATCTGCGGGCGGGGCGCGCGAAACACAGTCTAGCTAGGCAACTAAAAATATATTCAGGGAGAGATGAAGATAACGAACAAAGCAAATCAACACCAGAGTTATAATAATCGACACAAGGACGCATGTAACAACACACGGTCCACGGAGAAAGAAGAGAGTGGAAAAAGAAAAGAGTATGGGATGATAGTTTAGAATATTCCAGAAGGAAAGAAACGTGTGTGGAGAGTTAATTATGCACATATAATCCCAAAGGAAACTGCCGTCTAGACATGTTGAACAATTATTTGTTAGAATATCTAGGAAGTTATAGGAACTAGGAAGTGTTTGGTGTCTGGAGAAGTGAGAACGGGAGATAATTATTATTTTCATTAATGAATGTTGGATTGCTCAGGTGAGTGGGGGACTTCATTTCAGTCTCTTGTACTGCCGAAGGGCACCAAACCATTTTGCTTTGTTTTGAAGTTGAATTCTACATTTAGCATGTATTGGCTATTGCACCAAATTCATCTTGGGGGGGTGCAGCCCCAAAAAAATTCAAACTTTTTCCGAAACCCAGGGTATGGTTGGTTTTTTTGGTCGTTTTTGGTCGTTTTTGGTTGAAATTTCTTTGATTTTTTTTGGTCGTTTTTGATTTTTTTTGGTCGTTTTTGATTTTTTTTGATCGTTTTTGATTTTTTTTGAATTTTTTTGATCGTTTTTGAATTTTTTTGATCGTTTTTGATTTTTTTTGATTGTTTAATGTTGAACAAAAAGTTCAAAAAAAATCAAAAACGATCAAATAAAATCAAAAACGATCAAAAAAATTTTAAAAAAATCAAAAACGATCAAAAAAAATCAAAAAAGATCAAAAAAATAAAAAAAGATCAAAAGAAATTTAAAAAAATAAAAAAAGATCAAAAAAGATCAAAAAAAATCAAAAAAGATCAAAAAAAATCAAAAAAAATCAAAAACGACCAAAAAAAATCAACACTTTTGAAAATCCAGGGTATGGTTGGTTTTTTTTGGGCTGCACCCCCCCCCCATCTTGTTGCAGCGACTGTTATTGTTTGCTTAGCAACCAATCATGAACAGTTATTTCTGGGGCATGACGTCATACTTCCATCTATCTCTCTCTCACACTTCTGTCGCTCTATAATTATATCTCTATCCTATTTCTTTCTGTCTCTCGCTATTCAGACCGTAGCCAGCTGTAGCGGTGAGAGATTATCCGTTTGTTCAACAGTATCTCTCTATCTCTCCCTTTCTTTTCTCTCCTTTGCTCTCTATCCTTGCTATTAGATCATGCCGCCTCCCCCACACGACCCCAGTGCTTCTACCAGCACGGCAGTGCAGGAGGCGCACATCACGTGACCATCACATTGTGCTGCTACAGCGCAACAAGCACACCACGTGATCACCACGCACACCACGTGACTAGCCCTCATTATATAAGCAGCTGTACAACACACACAGCCTCACTCTCTTGTTGCCCCATCTAGTCTGACTTCTACACGATAAGTCGGGTAACTGCCCTCAGCCACGCCGAGATGAAGATGGCCTGGTGTGAGGTTCTGTCGTGGTTTCAGCAAACACAACTCTGCTATGCTCAATGATTACTTCGCTATAGGTGGGGAGCATGCCTGAGCCGGGCATGCTACTCGCCTCCGATTTCGGGATGTGTGGGGGGAGGTTGAGAGAACCTATTTCTTTCTCTCTTCCCCTGCCGTCCTACCGCTTTGTGTACCGGTTGCACCGTCCGAATCAGCCACGCCATCCGCTATCAACAGGCGGCTAGTGGTCGGGCATCGCCTTCCGGTCACGGGCACCAGGGCACCCAGCTGGAGCAGTCTCTTTCTTAGTTTGTGGAGAGAGAGAAAGAGAGAGAGGGGGAGAGAGAGTGAGAGAGAGAGGGAGTGAGAGAGAGAGAGTGAGAGAGAGAGAGAGAGAGAAATCAGAAAAAGAGATAGAAGGGGGGAAGAGAGAGAGAACATTAAGAAAGAGAGTGCTCCTACCTAGGTTTACCTCCACGTGGTGGGGCCCGGGCAACTCACAACACAACTCCTTATATGGACACAGCCATATATGGAGTTGTGTTGGGAGGCTAAAGAACCTAGAATTATAATTTCTCTTTCCATTCTCTTTAATTTCCTGAAATTCAACGAAGTAATCAATTGGTCCTGAGCGGGATTGCGTTTACTGTTTTCATGATAGGGTCTCAGACCAGGTTGTAAGGTGTGTTGGAGAAAAACAAGGAAAAAAAAGAAATAAGGAAAAACAAGAAGAAAAAAGAAATAATAAAGATACCAGAAAGACAGAAACAAAAAATAAAAAATAACGATTCTCACCTGCCAGTAAGGGATCCTAACGATTTAGAGGCTCTACATCTGCTTCCACCGCTTAGCGTCGGAGTGGTATCTGGACCTGGGTTGGGAGGGGAGGGGGATCACGGACAAATAGAGGGGTCTGGGATAGAGAGAAAGTGAGCACGGGAGGGAGAGAGGGAGATAAAAGGATAGTGGAAAAGGGGAGATCCCGGGAGTGAGAGCGAGAGAAAGAGAGATAGAGAAAGAGTTTTGTACAGTTCTGTACCCCTTTTGGGGCACTGCAGTGGGGTAAGAAGGGGAGACACATGTTACCACGGGCAACTAGGTTATGTAATGTGTGGGAGAAAAATAAGGGACCCCATGATACCCAAGAGTGAGGTATCAACTATCACATGGTTACCATAGCAACGCACTCAGTGTGAAACATCACGCAATGTAAATGCATGTTAAAAACTGGTTACATGCTATCTTTGTTTTCTAGATTTACTCTTTTTCTCTCTCTCCCTCTATTATCTCTAATATATAACAATTGAAACCGCCGTCACTTCACCACTGCAGTTATTCTCTCACAACCTCCACTCACCACACACACCACTATAACAACTTTACTACTCAAACCAAGAATCACAACACCTTCTACATACACTCACTGCACTCAGTTATGTATAATGTACTCAATGTACAATGTACATATACTCACTGTACAATGTACTCACTGTAGAAAGATGAATCAAGGTTAGATGAGCAGCTCTCGTTTCTCTGCCGTTTTGTAGATCTTGGTGTGGAGGGGGGTACCCTGCCAAAGGATGTTGAGGGTGTATCAAAGGATGAGGTAGCTGGGGTGTAACTTGTCCTGGGAGGGAAGGGGGGAGTTTAGAAATATAGAAAGTTGAGTCCTTTCTGCAGACCCCGATATATAATGGGCAGACTTGTGTTTTTTAATGCCTACAGCTCCCTTGAGTTGCCTTACTCAACCCTTCCTCATGTTAAGGAGAGTTAGGAGGGCTTACAGAGAAAGAAAGCCAGGTACCGTTCTCTAAGAGTACAATATCAGGTTACCTATTATTGCTGGGGTTTCATGAAAAAAGGTGGGCCCCAAATACAGGACGAGATCAGTAAGAGGTGGGGGGGCGGCATGAGTACGGTGGGGGGGGGGGGGGGGGTATTGTAGGACTTCGCAATGGGCTTTTCTAGTCTCTTTATATTTGGAGATGAAGATCGTCGGAAGGGTGTAGTCGTTCGTAGGCGGTATCTAGCGACAGCCTGGCCCCCCTTCATAAAACACTTCATATGACCAAAGCCTGTAAAGAGTTATTCACACTTTTGGAACTTCCAGTGGAGTTTGTTATATTTTCGAATGAATTTCAACAATTCAGTGCCATGGCACCGTGTTATTGACGTTTGAAATGGGCGAAAAGAACCATCCGGCGAAGCCGGATGGGTTATCAAAAAGCCCTAACTTGAGGCGCACCCAATGGGTGCGCTAGTCTCTATTATAATTTGGAGATGAACGACGTCGAAGTGATGGCCGTTCGTTAGGCGGTATCTAAGCGAATGCCTGCTCCTTCATAAAACAATTTATATGACCAAAAGCTGGTAAGCGTTGCTTGCTCACACTTTTGGAACTTCCAGTGGAAGTTTGTTAATACTTTCGAATGACTTTAAACATGCCAGTCCCCATAGTTACCACTTTAATTGCCATGGAAACCGTGTTATTGACGTTGAAAGGGCGGGTGGGTTATCAAAAAGCCCTTACTTGAGGCGCACCCAATGGGTGCGCTAGTTTGTTGAAGTATTCAAAAAGAGTGCACGTCACAAACTTTAATTTGAATCTATATACAATGAGTTTATTGTTGGACAATTACAATTATGTGGCTTACTTTTGTCTTCTTCTTCACACAAATTTTGTCATCTCATGCCCCGCCAATCTTGTGGCAGATTAGAAGGCAAATTAGATGATCTATATAATTGAATTGTTCATACTTTATTTTTTATTTCCGAACTTGTACCTCCATTTAGCTAACGAAGCTAAGTAAGCTTACAGTGCTGCTTGCAGTCAAAATACGGTAACGCAAAATACAGTAAGGAGACGCGCACGGTGCATAACGCGCGGCAAAAAGTTCATTTGTCAGCACGTACTAGCGCCCTGATTGGTCACGGTTGCGCGTCGTCTTACTGTATCTTCGTTTTCCATTACCGTTTTCCCACTACAAGCGACCGTGTAAGGAAGCCAAGGGGCACCATTCTTTCACACAAGTGATTGGGATAGTCAGTTTGTATTGGGAGTCACCGCGTCACACCGCTTAAAGAGCTTGGTAGAACGTCGGCTTAGTGTCACCAACCAACCAACCTTCCGAGATAGGAGCATAATGGAAATGCTCCTATCTCGGAAGGTGTTTGAGTAGTATAACTAAATGGAGGATAGTTCGGAAATAGCACAGGTTGGAAATTCTTGAAGATACAGTGCTGCTTGTAGTCAAAATACGGTAACGCAAAATACAGTAAGGAGACGCGCACGGTGCATAACGCGCAGCAAAAAGTTCATGTGTCAGCACGTACTAGCGCCCTGATTGGTCACGGTTGCGCGTCGTCTTACTGTATCTTCGTTTTCCATTACCGTTTTCCCACTACAAGCGACCGTGTTCCAACCAGTAAGTGTTGCAACATAAATTTACTGTGAGTCCGAGAGTCTTGCGAGGAGGAGTGTAGAGATAGACCGATAGAGATGAGAGTGGAGACTGGAGGAGTTGGAGAGTTCAGAGTCTTTGAGTTGTCTTTAGATAATACATAGATAGATCTGAATATTTGAAATACTATTTATTTTTTAATTGGTTTTGAAGATTCAGATAGATTCTTGTACACCTTCTTATATTCATAACCGTTGTGGTCCCACTATCTCCAGAGTTTGTATTCGTTCAAGGTTAAATGAAACGTTCCTTCTCGCCGATATAGGCACAATACGACAGATAGACTTCTATGTCATACAGACGACAGACATATTATTTTTTTTACAACTCTCTTTAATCGGTCGTCGATCCCATTTCCAATCCAAAGCTGAACTTAGCAAATCCCATTAGCTCTCCCTCTCCATTGCTGATTCAGACAGACAGACCTAGACGGTTGGCGGTGTTTTCTTGTTATTATTATTATACTAGAAAGCCCATTGTTAAGTCCTATAACAGCCCCCCCCCCCACCCGTCTCTATGCCCCCCCCCCTCTCATCTTCGTCTCTCCATGTCGGGGTAAAGAAATACGGAGGTTGGTAGTGGTAGAGCGCTGGTGAATAAACATCAAGGAAAATCCCGCTGAATAACATGTAGAATCAGGTGATATGAAATCCGTAGAATTGTAGCTGTGTAGAAAGTCAACAGGGTACGTAGGTAGAACAGCTTTGCAATCATGGCGGCCCAGCAGTAGATCCCAAAACACCACGAAACACCACAGAACCACGCAATAAACAACAAACAACATGCACGTGCAGTATCCCCCTCCAATACCCTCCCAAGCCCCTCCTTGGCAACCCCACCATTGCACGTGATGATAGTGACATCCTCCTCCTCATCACGACGTTTCATTTGTACTTTATAATAAGGATCTAGAAAGCCCGTTGGTTGAACCCCGTTGTTGAACCCCGGAGAACAACTGAGAGCTCTTCTCGATCCTCCGATGCCTCTCGGAGTCGCTCTTCTCAGTCTCTGCTTTTCTACTGTGGATATCTCTCTCTCTTCTCTGAGTCTCCTCGTCTCTCTCTCTCTCTCTCTCTCTCTCCTCTCTCTTCTCGTCTTCCCCCCCCTTACTCATCTTTTCTATTTCTGTCTACCTCTCTGTCTCTATCTCTCTGTCCATCTATATCTCTCGCTGTCCCTATGTCTATATCTCTCTCGATCCATCTCTCTCTGTGTCTCTCTAGCTTTCTCCCTTATCCCCCTTCTCTGTCTCTCTCCTTTTCTGTTCTCACTCTCTCTATCCTCTTTATCTCCTTGTGTCTTTTATCTCTCTTTCATCTCTCTTCTTCTCTCTTCTCTCTCTCTCTTCTCTCTCTCTCTCTCTCTCTCTCTCTCTCCCTCTATCTTTCGCTCTATCTCTCAGTCTCTCTCTCTCTGTCTCTCTGTGTCTCTCTCTCTCTCTCTCTCTCTCTCTCTCTCTCTCTCTCTCTCTCTCTCACTCCATCATGTCCGTGTCGGGCTGAAGAATATGGAGGTTGGTAGAGTGGTAGAGGGATGGTGATGAACATCAAGGGTGATCAGAAGAGAGCCGCTTGAAACGTGTCGAATTAGGTGATAAACATCCGTAGAATTGTAGCTGTGTAGAGTAGTTAACGGGGGTACGTAGTTAGAAACGCTTTGGTATTCATCGGGGCAGCAACAGTAGATGGCAAAACACCGCAGGAACACACAACAAACAATAAACAACATGCACGTGCAGTATTCACACCCTTGCCCACCAACCATAACAACCCCTTGATTTGCACGGGCAAATGGGGCAAATTGTTGCACGCTAGTGTTGCAAGCTAGGATACTCCATCATCATCATCATCACGCCACTCATTTGTACTTTATAATTAAGATTTCTACTGATAACGTTGCGCACTGGATGTCTCTTTTTTTTAGGAAAGTCGCGCTATCCCCTGTACCGGTACGTGATGCGCTTCGCTGCCAAGGATGTCTCTTGTGCGAAGAAAGCACATAATTATGTGCACATAATTATGAAATCCGTCTACGCATTGACAGATTAATGATCTGTCAATGCGTATACGGATTTCCCTGGCTCCATTTCCTAGCTCTATTCGAGGTGGGAGACGGGAGTTCTGACTGGGATCCTTAATAATAATATACTAGACCAAAAAACAAAGGAAATTTGTTTGGAACACCCGTGGCCTTTTTCGATACTTGACGCTGCGGGAAATGTACCCATAATCTGAGCTATACTACTAGGTATCGTTGTGCCATCGCTCTCCAAGTTCTAACATACGCACACTTTCTCTCACTCTTGCTCTGACGAAGGGTGCATTTCCCGCAGCGTCAAGTATCGAAAAAGGCCACGGGTGTTCCAAACAAATTTCCTTTGTTTTTTGGTCTAGTTTCTCAGGGTTTTGTAAACAGGTAACATAAATATGCAAATACGGCTAAACGGTGCGAGATACACTTTTTGTCCGGGGGACGACCCCCCATAAATCGACTATTCTACGTCGAAATATGTCCATGAAAACATTCTAGGACCAGCTGAAGTGGAAATTCAGAATATGCATTAAATCATGAATCAGTGCATAAATATCCATATAACGGCTAAACGGTGCGAGATACGACTTTTGTCCGGGGGACGCCCCCCATAAATCGACTCTTCTGCGTCGAAATATGTCCATGAAAACGTTCTAGGACCATTTGAAGTGGAAAATTCAGAATATGCATAAATCATGAATCTGCGCATAAATATGCAAATAACGGCTAAACGGTGCGAGATACGACTTTTTGTCCGGGGACGACCCCCATAAATCGACTATTCTACGTCGAAATATGTCCATGAAAACATTCTAGGACCAGTTGAAGTGGAAATATTCAGAATATGCATTAAATCATGAATCAGTGCATAAATAGCATATAACGGCTAAAGGTGCGAGATACGACTTTTTGTCCGGGGGACGACCCCCCATAAATCGACTCTTCTGCGTCGAAATATGTCCATGAAAACGTTCTAGGACCATCTGAAGTGGAAATATTCAGAATATGCATTAAATCATGATTCTGCGCATAAGTATGCAAATAACGGCTAAACGGTGCGAGATACGACTTTTTGTCCCGGGGACGACCCCCCATAAATCGACTCTTCTGCGTCGAAATATGTCCTTTGAAATGTCCTTACAACAACCAATACCGAGATAATCATAAAATTATACATAAATTATGCATATTAATGACTTCCCATGCTCAAATCAAAATTTTACATAGCCTACGACATGTAGATAGTCGATTTATGGGGGGTCTTCCCCGGGACAAAAAGCTCTAAATCCAGCCGTTTTGCTCAGTTTGGTTGTAAAAAGGTCGTGCGTATGTATGTATTATGTATTATACCAAAACTAATTGAAATTAGTAGGCCGAAAGGTTGCCTTACGATTTGAGCTACCTTAGGCACCGTAACTTTCACGGGGTATAGACAGGTTACAGATGCTTCGGTTATCTTCAAAAGGGAATGAACCAGTGCCAAAGGTAGCTCAAATCGTAAGGCAACCTTTCCGGCCTACTAATTTCAATTAGTTTTGGTATAATTTGCATCATTTTTGGGATTTTTTATCCATGTAGATTTAGTAGAATAGGTACAGAGAGGTTAGAATCGCGAAATTGAGAAATTTTCATTTTGACGTCATTTTGACGTCATAAAATGACGTCACGACGTTGTAACGTCAAATTATGACGTCATATTATCGGGACCACCTAGATGAAGATACTGACCAAGTTTGAGATCGATTGGATGAGATTGAGTCGCTATAGCGAGAAAACCCATAACGTCATATCTGTTTTTAAACAGTCATAACACTTCCGACGCGTTTTAAGACCCTTATACGTCTGGTTTTCAAAATTCACAATATAGTTTCTGAAAGTTCAGACAATTCTCTTTCCATGATATAGTCTTAAATTTTCGATTAGAATCCGTCTTCAGGGTGTTAATTGAGCTCAAAGAATTTTGGTTAGAGTCTGAAAAATGACGACTTTAAGACGTTCTGTAGGACGTTCCTGGCGATGAAAAGGGACCCCACTACGACTAATGCACACACATCCAGTAGATCTACCAGCTGTGAAAAGATGAAGTCTCTATCTCTTTCGTTGGCGACACATTCACTTATAAAAAGCGTCTCTCCTACGCGCGTGCGCGCGCGCATGCCTGTTACACTGAATTTAGGGCAAATGGGACCTGTCTGTAACTTCGGTTCCAGATGAGATAGAGACTTGAAATTTTGAACTTGAGTCAAAGACCCCAAGCCGGGTATACATTCCAAATTTCAAGCCAAACGGATGAAAGGGAGCCACGCTATAGCCTTCTGAAATCTGGATTTTCAGCACAAACACCCATAAAACGATAACTAGCGTTTCTGGCGGCGCTTTTTGAGGGGGGGGGGGGGGGAATGGCAACCTTTGCGCTTGCCAGCGCAGTGATGTATGATGTATATACAGAGCAAGCGTTTGGGACCCCCCTCGTAACTTTTGAACGAAACCATCGATCCACTTGACATTTTAAACACTATAGATATCAATTGAGTAGCTTTACATACAACATTCAAGCGTGCTAGCTTGTCGGGAAACATGGTTAAATAGACGCTCGAAAAGGGGCGAAAGTCACATTCAGTATATGGTATACTGCAATGGCCCCGGATCGGCGAAATTAATTTTCCGCGCCGAGTTTATCCTTTCAGATTGATTTTATAATGTTCTAGGATGACCTTAGAAGGGGTGGATGTTTTTCGTGCTGGGGCTTTGCCCCCAGACCCCCATTAGGCCAGGGCACTTGCCAGTGCAGTGATTACCGCGAGGGCACATACTCAACTCCGCTGTGCGCGGACCATTGCACGCTGAAATATTGCACGTGCTTTCCGCGGGAGCGTGCAGAGATAGAGGGAGCGGGATATAAGTAAGAAATGTGTTCTCGCGTGTTTTTACCCCTTATCACACAAAAACACACAGAATATGACTGACAAGTACTACACGACACAAAGGGTCTGTCAAATTACCTCACTCTCCCTTTTCTCTCACCTAAAATCCCTATCAGTTTTGTTGTTGCTATTTCCAAGAATTCCATCTCCCTCTCTCGCACCTCTCTTATCTTCTCTTCTTTTCACTGTTTCAAACTATCAGACATTGTTTCCCTTGTGTGTAAGAGTTGCAGTAGTGTCTGTTAGTATTTTTGAGTGTGTTTTTGCTTAGTTTGGACCTTGTTTTGTCACATCTCTGTGTGTGTAACCACCCAAAATTATGATTGTTTTGCTTGTCATGTGTTTTCTCGCGGAATATATACTCAATAACGTCCTGCACGGCATGTGCAAGCGCCCCTATATCGCACTCGTTTCACTCGTGCAATATAGGTGTGAAATGCACTCCAGCTCCGCTGTCGTGCATTTCACCTCCATATACGCTCTGCAGTGCAGAGCGTATATGGCGCGCTTGCACTGCGTGCAGAACGTTATGTACTATATACAATCTAGTATACTAGATAGTAGTGTCGCAGTGGGGAGAGGAGAGCTAATGAGCTATAACACTTTGGTTGTAGTTAGTAGTTAGTGCCACTACATATTCAGTTTGTCTCAGGTCTCAGTGGAAAATAGCCGTGTACTTGACCTGAGGTTTGTAGGCACGACTGTTTTCCCCCTGTGCGCTG
This sequence comes from Hormiphora californensis, assembly GCA_020137815.1. Classification (NCBI taxonomy): domain Eukaryota; kingdom Metazoa; phylum Ctenophora; class Tentaculata; order Cydippida; family Pleurobrachiidae; genus Hormiphora; species Hormiphora californensis. The sequence goes on along the minus strand of CM035360.1, from coordinate 1,244,932 downwards.
ACCCTAATGAGTTTATTGTTGGACAATTACAATTATGTGGTTTACTTTTGTCTTCTTCTTCACACAAATTTTGTCATCTCATGCCCCGCCAATCTTGTGGCAAATTAGATGATCTATATAGTTGAATTGTTCATACTTCATTTTTATTTTCTCAGACTCAGTATCCCGACTCAGTAGTATCCCGACTTGATTCTCAATGCGCTCAGATGGGGTCTGCGGTGCCGGACAGCAACACAGCATTGACTCATTGAGTATCAAACAGCATAGTTGATTTCTCTCTCTTCCTTTAAAACACACAAAATGCAAAAATGCTACACATTTTGATACCTTCACTTTTTACCTACGGATGTCGGATACCCAGATTTAGTAAAGGTTTCACATGCTTCCTGAAGGCACCATTTAATTTTTCAATTGTTGCATTACATTTCGTTTCACTTTTTTTTGTCCCAGGCATGCGTCAAATATAATATGGCCCTCACTAAAATGGAACTATAGTTCTACGTACCTTATTATACTATCCATTTTATTATTTTAGTTCCAGTTAGTCTTTATTATATTAATTAAATAATTTATCCCATTCAATTGTTAATAGGTTTTATGGAACATGTCCTACAATATTAGTTATAACGACTGTGTCAATGATACCATCCCTGTTTGTAAATTCAGACTTATTAATGTGAGTACAATTTTAATCTTTATAATTTTATCCCTTCAATTTAAATTTAATTTTCCTCTCTCAACTATTATAGGGTGCAGTAATAACTGGTATAGGGCTAACGGGTACAGTTGGGGCTGCCTTCATATCATTCAACATAATTACAGCACGGTTACGATTACCAGGCAGTCAGGTAACTGGTTTAGTTAATTAATTGAGTTGTTATTTTCAAAATTTAGCTGATCTGTTGTTGACGCGGCTAAATTTTTGTACCAGACTTGATCAGCCAATACCCCCCCCCCGGCCAGAATCTCTACATGTAAGATGCATCTTACTGCTTATGCTGACGAACGTGCTAGTATCGGTAGTGGGAACTATTCGTGGTATAGGCATTCTAACCAGTGATATTTGGGATATCGAGGATGGCAAGACAACTTCAAACAACTTTTGTAAAATCTATACCCTTTTGGGACATTTTGTATGCATATGGTATTTACAGTTACACGACGCATTATTATTCCAACAAATCATTCTTCAATTGATATAATGTCGTGATTTTCCCTTACTGTCTAGTATAATAGCCCAACTTCCAGATATCAATAGTTCCTAAATTAACATATCTTGCAGGGGTAGTAGAGTGTCGGATTTTGAAATAATCTTTCCACTTCCATCTTTACTAGACGTATTTTTTCACGCTGATTCCGAATCTGTCATTTATTTTGATCTACGACCACGTCATCCCCTGGAGACGCCCTCCTGAATGAATTGCTTGTGCGTCGCGTTGCAGTGCTGTCACTATGCGCTCTCTCTCGCCAATTAGCTGCGCTTGCAAATTTACACACAACTGTGCCACCTGAGCTGAGATGGATCTCAACGAAGCTGCTCAGCGGTCAGAAATTTTGAGTTTAAACGCCAAGACAATTAAGATCCAATCCATCATCAATTGATCATTTGCTAATGAATTGGACCTGTTGCTTGGTTCGTAATTCCAGGTTGAGTTTCAGGAAATATCGATATTTCCTGAAACTCAACCTGGGCTGGAATCACGAACCAAACAACAGGAAAAAAGATCTAAAAGGAGAAATACCCAGTTAGGCCATCTAATATAAAATCATTAGGGTGAGTAGGAAGTGCCCAATCTCATTCACTTTTAGCGGGGTTATGTCTTCAACACGTGACAAATCACGTGCTTCGAGAAAGAGATTCGATATTTCGATTGTAAAAATGGTAGTTATTATGGTTCCACACTTACATGCCAACAACCTCCATACCAACATCCCCCATACCACATAGGTATGGAGGGTGTTGGTATGGAAGCGTTTTGTGAGGTTCAGTGACCTCCATACCAACTCATAGATTATATTTAGAGAGTTGGTATGGAGGGTATTAAAGTCTCTATAACGCTTCCATACCAACTCGATGCAGCCATAGCCCATACCAACTTGTGAAAATCCTTGATATCTGGGTGTATGGCACTGTCAATTAGAGCTGGCCCGATGTACGATTCAATTACACGATTCATATATATCACGATACGGAATTCAAGTGGCTTAGCTTTGAGTGGGGTGTGCCTTTCACGTACTGTGTGTGTTTAGTTTAATGCAATACAAACGTAAGATATCACTGTGGTCTGTGTCTTACCCTCAACCAACAGCCAACAATTCCTATTACAGTGGCCTGTCTAGCTTAGTATGTTATCATCATATTGTAGTACAGGGTGTTCTACTGTCCTTGCGTGACCTGCGATTTTGAGTCTTGACGGGGCTCCATTAAATTGATCATATTTCATCAAAAAATAGGTCAAAATGGTTCTAACAAAAACAGTGTTGTAGATAATTGTCAGGCAAACATTTTTCCTGACAATTCTCTAATCTCTATGTAACACTGTTTTTGTTAGATTAACCATTTTGACCTATTTTTCGATGAGATATAACACGTGGAACGGAACGTGGCCCTCACATCCAAGTGTGTCGACCGCATCACCGGGCATATGAGGCAAGTGGGTATGGCCCTGGCAATCAAACGGAACCGAGAGGAGAACCCAGGGAAGGTTCGTGTAGGAAAACTACAACGTCGCATGGATCAGGCAGAGGGACTTTTATAGAACATAGAGACAATTTTAACCTATTTATGTGTAACATGCGTGACAACATGTATAATTTACAACCTGTTTTATTTAACAGATTACAGTTTTTAGCTTCTGTGAAGTTTGCTTGAGAGATGAGATTGAGATATTACTTTATTTTATGCCACCAAGTTACAAGTGTTTGTTCTCGAAATTACCGAACTGAGAAGACAGCAACTCCGTTGAGATCCATCTCAGGTGACACAGCTGTGTGTAAATTTGCGAGCGCAGCTAATTGGCGAGAGAGAGCGCATAGTGACAGCACTGCAACGCGACGCACAAGCAATTCATTCAGGAGGGCGTCTCCAGGGGAAGACGTGGTCGTAGATCAAAATAAATGACAGATTCGGAATCAGCGTGAAAAAATACGTGTAGTAAAGATGGAAGTGGAAAGATTATTTCAAAATCCGACACTCTAAGGGGTAGTCAGATGCTGGTTATTGTACCGATATCGGTAGACAGGTTTTTAGCGGTGGTAATGCCCTTAATACGACACCGAAAATTAAAGGGTTCATGGGTTTTTGAGGTGGTAATGATAACAATTGCATATGGACCAACCCTTGTTATGACCGTTATCAGGGTAACTACCTTGCAACTTGGACTGTCCAAGGTATAGTCTCTTTTTTCTAAATTTCAACCACTCCCCCTTCCCATTTCAAATAAACTACTCGCATATTTGTTATGTTCTAACCCTTCTATTATATATTATATATGTGCCCTGCGGGGCGCGGTGAAACAGTACAACTACAAGCGCAATCCCATACCAGATACACCAGAAAAATCCTCCTATAAAATAAAAACTCTTTATTTTTTCACAGTCTAACTGTAGATAAAAAATCCGTTTTTAGATATAGAGTCCGCCTTGGATTTAGATAAAGAGTCCGTTAGCAGTTTAGCACTAGAGTCCGCCCACCAAAACGTGCATCCCCCAGATTTATCAAAACCCCCCTCCCTAGATAATCTACAAACAGAAGTACCACCGATGTGTTTGGGATGGATCACTTATCATCAACACCAGTCTAATCCCCATCGTCATGGACATCATACCATTCTTCATCTCCATTCTCCTCTACTTAGCCATCTTCCTGACTGTCTACTTCAACGGGAGGGCTTGTGCTAAACTGTTAAAACTCAGTTTCCTGATTTGTCTATCCAATATGTCAACTGCAATTCCGGATTTTTTACTTCAGCAAGGTATCCAATTCAATTATTTTACTGCACAGGTTATCTTAGTGACCTGTTACTATAGTGTACCCCTGTGTGATTGTGTTGTTTATTATTTTGCGAACCCATCTGTGAGAGCTAAAATAGTTAACTGGATTAGATCATGAAACAACCAGTTTGCTGTATTTATTATAGAGCCTTATATCATGATAGAGCCTTATAATGGAGCTCAATGTTATTAAGAGGTCAACGTTAGCGAGAGGATGCTAACCAGACGGAATTTAATTGATTAGTTGAATTCTCGGACATTATCAGTTTATCCTGTAGAAAACAATGAAAACGAATAAAAAGTAAAGTATTTATTTAGATATCACTGATAGTGATTATGCATGCTGTTATTATTTTTTGAGTACTCAACAAGTTATTATATAATATTATCTAGTATCTTTGTTCTTCATGGGTTCCAACCAGTAAGTGTGACAACATGAATTTACTGTGAGTCCGAGAGTCTTGCGAGGAGGAGTGTAGAGATAGACCGATAGAGATGAGAGTGGAGACTGGAGAGAGTTGGAGAGTTTCAGAGTCTTTGAGTTGTCTTTAGATAATACAATAGATAGATCTGAATATTTGAAATACTATTTATTTTTAATTGGTTTTGAAAATTCAGATAGATTCTTAATGTACAACCTTCTTATATTCATAACCGTTAGTGGTCCCACTATCTCCAGAGTTTTGTATTCGTATTAAAGGTTAGATGAAACGTTCTCCTCTCCAGATAAGGCACAATACTGACAGATAGACTTCTATGTCATACAGACAGACAGACAATATTATTTTTTACATCTCTCTATTTAATCGGTCTTCAATCCCATTTCCCACAAGCTGAACTTAGCAAATCCCATTAGCTCTCCTTCTCCATTGCTGATTCAGACAGACAGACAGACGGTTGGCGGTGTTTTCTAGTAAATTATATTTCTACTGATAACGTTGCGCACTGGATGTCTCTTTTTTTTAGGAAAGTCGCGCTATCCCCTGTACCGGTACGTGATGCGCTTCGCTGCCAAGGATGTCTCTTGTGCGAAGAAAGCACATAATTATGTGCACATAATTATGAAATCCGTCTACGTATTGACAGATTAATCTGTCAATGCGTAGACGACCGATTTCCCTGTCTCAATTTCCTAGCTCTATTCCAGGTGGGAGACGCCAGACGGGATTTCTAACTGGGATCCAATATATACAATATATCCAATATATCCAATATACAATCAAGTAGTAGTGTCGCAGTGGAGAGGGAGAGCTAATGAGCTATAACACTTTGGTTGTATATTAAGGATCCCAGTTAGTGCCACTATTCAGTTTGTCTCTAAGCAGTGTCTCAATTCCTTTCAAAACACAGCTGTGTAGCATCCTATAATTGCGTTTCTACTTTCTTCTGTGTCTAGCTTGCTGAACGTCCTAAAGACTCCTTAATCAATGAGTATGAGGGATTTAAGACTAAGAGTTGCTGCGATAATATAATCCATTAAGCACTTCGAAGTGCTTAATGGATCGATTTGTTTAATTTGAATCTATAGAATGAGTTTATTGTTGAACAATTACAATTATGCGGCTTACTTTTGTCTTCTTCTTCACACAAATTTTGTCGTCTGCCCTGCCATTGCCAATCTTGTGGCAGCCGCAGATAAGATGGCAGATTATATGATCTATATATAGTTGAATTGTTCATACTTCATTTTTATTTTCTCAGACTCAGTATCCCGACTTGATTCTCAATGCGCTCAGATGGGGTCTGCGGTGCCGGACAGCAACACAGCATTGACTCATTGAGTATCAAAAACAAATAAAGTACACCCCAAACTACTATGTCCCTCACTCGGGTTTTGTGAAATTTCCCACGGTCATAACTCCACTCCCTGATGAGATAGAGACTTGAAATTTGTTTTGTACGAAGAACTCAATATGATCTCCCTACAAAACAAATTTCAGGTCTTTATCTTATCAGGGGGTGGAGCTATGGCCGTCTAAAATCCGGTCGCGCGCAGCAAGGGACATAGTAGTTTGGGGGGACCTTTAGTTGATTTCTCTCTCTCTCTTCCTTTAAAACACTCAAAATACGAAGATGCTACATACACATTTTGATACCTTCACTTTTTACCTACGGATGTCGGATACCCAGATTTAATAAAGATTTCACATGCTTCCTGAAATATTTAAGACTATATAGGCTGGCCTAGCCTATAGGCACCATTTAATTTTTCTTGTTGCATTGCATTTCGATTCACTTTTTCTTGTCTCAGACATGCGTCAAATATGGCCCTCACTAAAATGGAACTATACGTTCTACGTACCTTATTAAACTATAGTTCCATTTTATTATTTTAGTTCCAGTTAGTTTTTATTATAATGTATTATTATTATAATGTATACATTAATTAAATAGTTTATCCCATTCAATTGTAAATAGGTTTTATGGAACATGTCCTACAGTATTGGTTATAACGACTGTGTCAATGATACCATCCCTGTTTGTCAATTCAGACTTATTAACGTGAGTACAATTTTAATCTTTTTTGTGACTTTTATGACTTTACCACTTTAAATTATCTCCTCTCAACTATTAACAGGGTGCAGTAATAACTGGTATAGGGCTAACGGGTACAATTGGGGCTGCCTTCATATCATTTAACATAATTACAGCTCGGTTACGATTACCAGGCAGTCAGGTAATTAATTTACTGTTAATTAATTGAGTTGTTATTTTCTTTGCTTATAAAGGGATTGCTGGTTGTTATTTTCAAAATTCAGCTGATCTGTCGACGTGGCTAAATTTTTATCCCTAGTTCAAGTAGCTTAGACTTGATCAGCCAATACCCCCCCCCCCCCCGGCCAGAATCTCTACATTTTGTTGCTTATGCTGACGAACGTGCTAGTATCAGTAGTGGGAACTATTCGTGGTATAGGTATTCTAACCAGTGATATCTGGGATATCGAGGATGGCAAGACAACTTCAAACAACTTTTGTAAAATCTATATCCTTTTGGCACATTTTGTTTGGTAATTTAAATGACGAATTATTATTCCAGCAACTCAGTCTTCCAGCTATGTACCAAGTATCAATATAAATTAACATTTCCTGCAGGGATAGTCAGATGCCGGTAATTGTACCAATATCGGTAGACAGGTTTTTCGCGGTGGTAATGCCCTTACGACACCGGAAATTAAAAGGTTCACGGGTTTTTGAGGTGGTCATGATAACCCTGGCATATGGACCAACCCTCATCATGACCCTTATCAGGGTGACTACCTTGCAACTTGGACTATCCAGCGTAAGATTTATAAATCAATCGGCTATTATTTAGGTGCCGGCAGGCACCTCCGACCCGAAGAAAACAGAAAAAAACGGGGGAAAAATTTTGATAGTAGATTATGGACAACTGAGACAATGATTTTATTGCAGGAAATAAATCACATGACGGTTTCGTCGAACATCGACATCATCAGGCTGCTCAAATGACATAAGCCTGTCAAAACGTGTCGATTTTTGGCCAAACCTAGAAGTCACAAGAGGCAAGCCAATTCCGGTTGTAAATCCTAGGTCAGTCTCAATTATTTGGGGGAAGTTGTGTAATTAGCCCCTAATTGATTGGTAATTGAGCATAAGGGGAAAACAGCTATATCTACCCTTAGGAAAGGAGTAGAGACAAAATTAAGGGCACCAAAGTGTTCAGCGTCCTCGCATTAGTGGGGGTAGGTGCCGGAATGAAGTCTCTATCTCATCTGGTTAATTAGATAATTAGATAATTAGGTATGCGCATAGCCGTTTGATGGCCATATGGCTATAGCCATGTTAGGAAAGGAGTAGAGACAAAACCGAGGGCAGCGTCCTCGAATTAGTGGGGGTAGGTGCTGAAATTAAGTCTCTATCTCATCCGGTTAATTAGATAATTGGATAATTAGTTTTGCGCATAACCGTTTTTAGGCTATATGGCTATAGCCACTTAGGAATGGTTTAGAGACTTTTCATTGGTGCCATTTTGTAGGCAATAGCCAAGTTATGGGGGGTCGACGTCGGACTTTTAAGCTCTATCTTCAACCGTTTAGCTGACAAGCGCAATCCCATACTGTCGGAGCATTGTCTTGACCCTATTCTCATTTCCCTCAAATAAGCGAGAAATGTGGTCAGAGCATTGGCCTGACAGATCCCATACCAGATACACCAAAAAAATCCCTACAGAAAATAAAAACTACAGTCCCCTCCCTAGATAAACGGCTTATCTGAGATCAAACAAACTCCCCTTCCCAGTCCCAATCCCCAGCCCAGATAAAACAAAACCTCGCCAATCGCCATCCTTTTGGTGACGCAGTCACCCCTATAACACCCCTTCCTGCGATGGCATCACCAAACCAATAAACCATCTCCAGATTAACTAAAACCACTCCCCACATAACCAAAACATGCATCCCCCAGATAAATCAAAACGATCCCCTCCCCAGATGACCTACAAACAGGAGTACCACCGATGTGTCTGGGATGGGTCACTTATCATCAACACACGTGTAATCCCCATCGTTATGGACATGATACCATTCTTCATCTCCGTTCTCCTCTACCTAGCCATCTTCCTGACTGTCTACCTAAACGGGAGGGCTTGTGCTAAACTGTTAAAAATCAGTTTCCTGATTTGTCTTTCCAATATGTTGACTACCATTCCGGAGATGATACTATATCATGGTGTCAAATTTAGTTACTTTACTGCACAGATTGTCTCAGTAACGTGTTTCTATAGTGTACCCCTGTGTGACTGTGTGGTTTACTATTTTACTAACCCATCTGTGAGAGTTAAAATAGTTAACTGGATTAGATCGTGAAACAACCAGTTTGCTGTATTATTATAGAGCCTTGATTGATGTTGTGGTTGAGAAAGAGTGATGTTTATGGAGCTCAACGTTAGCGAGAGGATGTTAACCAGACGGAATTTAATTGATTGGTTGAATTCTCGGACATTATCAGTTTATCCTGTAGAAAACAATGAAAACGAACAAAAAGTAAAGTATTTACTATTTAGATATCACTGATAGTGATTATGCATGCTGCACGTCATTATTTTGTGAGTACTTAACAAGTTATTATATCTAGTATCTCTGTTCTTCATGGGTTCCAACCAGTTAGTGTGGCAACATGAATTTACTGTGAGTCCGAGAGTCTTGCGAGGAGGAGTGCAGAGATAGACTGATGAGAGTGGAGAGAGTTGGACTTGGAGAGTTTTAGAGTCTTTGAGTTGTCTTTAGATGATATTGATTTAATACAATAGATAGATCTGAATATTTGAAATACTATCACTGCACTGGCAAGTGCCCCGTGGCCTAATGGGGGTCTGGGGGCAAAGCCCCCAGCAATGAAAAACCATCCCACCCCTTCTAAGGTCATCCTAGAACATTATAAGATCAAATCTGAAAGGATAAACTCAGGCACGGAAAATTTAATTTCGCCCGATTCGGGGCCAGTGCAGTATACCATACGGATGTGACTTTCGCCCTTTTCGAGCGTCTATTTAACCATGTTCCCGATAAGCTAGCACGCTGAAATTTTGTATGTAAAGCTACCTCAATGATATCTAATAGTGTTTAAAATTTCAAGTGGATCGATGGTTTCGTTCAAAAGTTACGAGGGGGGTCCCAAACGCTTGCTCTGTATACATACATACATACATACATACATACATACGCACGACCTTTTTACAAACCAAACTGAGCAAAAACGGCTGGATTTAGAGCTTTTTGTCCCGGGGAAGACCCCCCATAAATCGACTATTCTACATGTCGTAGGCTATGTAAAATTTTGATTTGAGCATGGGAAGTCATTAATTATGCATAATTTATGTATAATTTTATGATTATCTCGGTATTGGTTGTTGTAAGGACATTTCAAAGGACATATTTCGACGCAGAAGAGTCGATTTATGGGGGGTCGTCCCCGGGACAAAAAGTCGTATCTCGCACCGTTTAGCCGTTATTTGCATACTTATGCGCAGATTCATGATTTAATGCATATTCTGAATATTTCCACTTCAGATGGTCCTAGAACGTTTTCATGGACATATTTCGACGCAGAAGAGTCGATTTATGGGGGGTCGTCCCCGGGACAAAAAGTCGTATCTCGCACCGTTTAGCCGTTATTTGCATACTTATGCGCAGATTCATGATTTAATGCATATTCTGAATATTTCCACTTCAGATGGTCCTAGAACGTTTTCATGGACATATTTCGACGCAGAAGAGTCGATTTATGGGGGGTCGTCCCCCGGACAAAAAGTCGTATCTCGCACCGTTTAGCCGTTATATGCATATTTATGCACTGATTCATGATTTAATGCATATTCTGAATATTTCCACTTCAACTGGTCCTAGAATGTTTTCATGGACATATTTCGACGCAGAAGAGTCGATTTATGGGGGGTCGTCCCCCGGACAAAAAGTCGTATCTCGCACCGTTTAGCCGTTATTTGCATATTTATGCGCAGATTCATGATTTAATGCATATTCTGAATATTTCCACTTCAAATGGTCCTAGAACGTTTTCATGGACATATTTCGACGCAGAAGAGTCGATTTATGGGGGGTCGTCCCCCGGACAAAAAGTCGTATCTCGCACCGTTTAGCCGTTATATGCATATATGAAACCCGATAGTTGATTTATCAGTCGTTTGAACATTTTACGCACACACGTTAACTGCGAGATGGGGGATTTAACACCCTGCTCGCTCTTTATCAGACCAGTGCCCATTTTCACGCGTTTCTCTTCATTTCCATAACATGCGTGTAAATTTCCAAGTAATGAAAATGTGTGTAAACACACAGTTCTGTCAATAACAGAGAGGGGAACACATCTGCAACACTTTTCAATGTTATCTCTCTCATCAAGAGGCAAAATAGTCGCATTCCATTCGTTTCTCTCTCTCATTCTCTCTTTTACTGTTCAATATCTCTCACTGTGTGTTTTGCCCCTAATCTTTCTCTCTCTTTCTCAAACATGTTAGGAACAGTAGACACTAAGTCTACACACATTTTGAGAGTGTCTGTTGACTATTTGCCAGTAGTCCTTGTGTGTTACCCCTTGTGTTGTGTCTCTTATTTGTGTGTAATTACTATCGGGTTTCATAAACTATGAACGTTTGTTAGCCTATCGCGTTATAGGTTTAAATCACCTCCCCCTCACCCTCGGCTGGCGCCTCGGGATCGGCGTCGGGATTTAAATAGTACATAACTCCCTCCCGCGCGGGCATCTATTCAATAGACGCACTGCACTACTGCAGAGCAGTGCGTCTATTGAGCTGTAATGCACGGGTCCCGAAGGGACCCGTGCGTTACAGCCCTGTAAATCCCGAGCGTCAGCGAGGGGTTTACAGGTATATCTGCACGTAAGGGAGGGAGTTGTGTTCTATAGACCCCGCTGGCGGGCACCTAGAAGCAAAACAAGCACAAATTAGGTGGTTGACACAGAGAGAGCTCACACAAAACGGGTCAAACAGTTAGAAATGAAGCTACAGAGTGCCTCTCTACATTCCTACACACTCGTAACAATCGTTGTAACAGTTTCAAAGCGTGGAATGCAGAGAGAGATTACAGTTAATTGTGGGTCATGAGCAACAGTTGCAACAGACTGGCGGGCGCCAAATCTAGACAGAGAGCGTTGTAGGTTGTACACACACTCCCTCTTGAGTTACCAAGTCATTTTATCGTGTTTCCAGTGATTCTTTGTGATCTTTACACAAATCTGTCAGAGGGCGTGCGTCTATCGAGAGACAAACTCACGGCAGTGCACGGCCCAATAGACCAGTGCAAATTGTTTGAGCGCGCCGTGCGTCTATTTGAGCCGGCGGGGTCTATACCAGTTTAATCGCCCTACCGGGCGATTAAACTCCAGTTGGCTGTCCCCAGCTTGCGCTGGGAACAGCCAACTTGATAACGCGCCAGTCTACAAACGTTCATAGTTCATTTATGCACTGATTCATGATTTAATGCATATTCTGAATATTTCCACTTCAGCTGGTCCTAGAATGTTTTCATGGACATATTTCGACGTAGAATAGTCGATTTATGGGGGGTCGTCCCCCGGACAAAAAGTCGTATCTCGCACCATTTAGCCGTTATTTGCATATTTATGTTACCTGTTTACAAAAACCCTGAGAAACTAGACCAAAAAACAAAGGAAATTTGTTTGGAACACCCGTGGCCTTTTTCGATACTTGACGCTGCGGGAAATGCACCCTTCGTCAGAGCAAGACGCGAGGAAGAGTGAGAGAAAGTGTGCGTATGTTAGAACTTGGAGAGATGGCACAACGATACCTAGTAGTATAGCTCAGATTATGGGTGCATTTCCCGCAGCGTCAAGTATCGAAAAAGGCCACGGGTGTTCCAAACAAATTTCCTTTGTTTTTTGGTCTAGTTTATTTTTAATTGGTTTTGAAGATTCAGCTAGATTCTTAATGTTCAACCTTCTTATATTCATAACCGTTAGTGGTCCCACTATCTCCAGCGTTTTGTATTCGTTCAAGGTTAAATGAAACGTTCCCCTCTCCAGATAAGGCACAATACTGACAGATAGACTTCTATGTCATACAGACAGACAGACAATATTATTTTTTTAAACTCTCTCTCTCTCTTTAATCGGTCCTCGATCCCATTTCCCACAAGCTGAACTTAGCAAATCCCGTTAGCTCTCTACTGCTGATTCAGTCTGCTTCACTCTGCTCTCCCGCTCTTCCGTTTTCGCTCAGGATATCAAGATGATCTTTTGGATTAGACCGATTAGTTTTATGATTGGTCTTAATCACCAATTACCTGATCCTGGTGAGTCTGGCACGATAGTTTTGTGCTATACGGGCCACGGGTCAACGGGTGCGGGCGGGGTATGGCGGTGGAGGCCATATAGCAGTGTAGCACGTAGCCTCCTCTATTTTTAAAGTTTTAATCTATCTTTATTGTTAGCTATTTAACATTTTACAATTCTGTGGTTTACCTAATATAACTGTCTCGCGACTTCTTCTTCACACAGATTTTGTCGTCTTCTTTGCCGATCTAGATTGATCTTGTGGCGAATGCAAACAGTAAACCACATAATCATTTAACTGACCTATATTGCTGATTTCTTTCTATTCCTTCAAACTAAAGTTTAATTTTAACTAATCGCTCAGATAACTCTTTTGTTATAATGCACTTCGTTTCTCTTTCGCTAATTCATATATCCTGCTAATCTGGATCAGCAAATTAAACTAATTTTTAATTATTAACACTTTTTTATTTAAAGTTGGGACATGTCCTACAGTATTGGTTATAACGACTGTGTCAATGATACCATCCCTGTTTGTAAATTCAGACTTATTAACGTGAGTACAATTTTAACCTTTTTGGGAACTTTTATATGAGGCATAAACTCTGGCCACTGGTACGTTATTTCAGATACCTTTCTCCCAGCGCGCCGCTGGGAGAAGGTAGCTGTAGTTTATCCGCCAGTGGCGGATAAACTGGTTTAAATCACGACGACGATCCCGAGGCGGAGCCGAGGGAGAGGCGGAGGGGTTTAAACCAATAACGTGCCATTGGTCAGAGTTTATGGGTTATATACCCTGCTTTAGTTGTTTGTTTCAAGTATTACACACTAACAAGAGAGAAAACACTAATCAAAACACACAAAGAGAACTGAGAAACAGTCAAAAACATCTCTCAATTGAGTGTATATTGTTTGGTAACAGTTACTAAGGAGAGAGAGAAAGAAATAACAAGATATGGGGCATGCCAGACATAACACAGAGGAATTGAGATAGTGAAACAAAAGGGGAGATAAAGAGAGAGAAATTGACGGAATGTGTTGTTTCTTTCTCTCCAATGCAGTGTGTAACTCTTGCAAACAGTGTTCCCTCTGTATTTCAGTAAGAACTGATCATTTACACACACTTTGAATGTAACATAGGAGTTAATAATAAACAGCCAGCCAGTGGGAAATAATCTGCCGCTGGACTGGCTGTATATTGAGAGCGCGCCAGTGGGACTTCTGGCCACTGGCGGGTTATTTAAGTTAGCAGGGTATATAACTTTACCACTTTAATTTAAATTTAATATTCCTCTCTCAACTATTATAGGGTGCAGTAATAACTGGTGTAGGGCTAACAGGTACAGTTGCGGCTGCCTTCATATCATTTAACATAATTACAGCTCGATTACGATTACCAGGCAGTCAGGTAATTATTAATTAATAAAGTTATTGTTGTCTTCTAAATTTAGTTACTTTACGTTTAAATTGATACAATATATTGCCGACACGACACTTGAACGGCCAATCATATCCCTTCCCAGAATCTCTACATTTTACTGCTTATGCTGACGAATGTGCTAGTATCGGTAGTGGGAACTATTCGTGGTATTGGCATTCTTCACAGTGATGTTTGGGATATCGAGGATGGCAAGACAACGTCAAACAACTTTTGTAAAATCTTCAACCTTTTGGCATCATTTGTATGGTAATAACATGGTATTATTCCAAAAACTCAGTCTTCAATTGCAATAAATATGTCGTAATTTACATTTAGTCCAGCCTAGCTTCCAGCTATACCAATACTAAAATTTCCTAAATTAACAATTCCTGCAGGGATAGTCAGACGCCGGTTATAGTACCGATATCGGTAGACAGGTTTTTTGCGGTGGTAATGCCCTTACGACACCGAAAATTAAAGGGTTCATGGGTTTTTGAGGTGGTAATGATAACAATTGCATATGGACCAACCTTTATCATGACCCTTATCAGGGTGACTACCTTGCAACTTGGACTGTCCAGGGTAAGAGCGATAAAACAATCGGTACACCGATCGTTGTTTTTTGTGTGCTGATTGATTTATCGATGTAACAACGTAACACGGCCGCTTGTAGTGGAGAAGCGGTGACGCGTTACCGTAATGAGACACACACACACACACTTTACGTAGCGTGCATGTTGAAGCAGACAGGTAGCAATTATAGTACCAACACAAAGTGTGCGTCTCATTACGGTAATGCGTTACCGTTTCTCCGGTACAATTGTAGCGAGACCTTAATCCGGTAGACAAACGCCACTCCCCAAACAAACCAAACATACCCGGGTTCTTTTTGTAAGTTGGTAAAGAATCCCTCTCCTCCTTCACAATACTCAAAAATCCTCTCCCTAGGTAATCTACAACCAGGAGTACCACCGATGTGTCTGGGTTGGATCACCCCTAATTAATGCCACGCTAATCAACATTGTCTTCAGGATCCTACCATTCTTCATCTGCGTTCTCCTCTACCTAGCCATCTTCCTGACTGTCTACCTAAACGGGAGGGCTTGTGCTAAACTGTTAAAAATCAGTTTCCTGATTTGTCTATCCAACATGTTGATTGCCATTCCGGAGGTGATACTTCACCAAGGTGTTCAATTTAGTTACTTTACTGCACAGGTTGTCTTAGTGACCTGTTACTATATTGTACCCCTGTGTGACTGTGTGGTTTACTATTTTGCAAACCCATCTGTGAGAGTTAAAATAGTTAACTGGATTAGATCGTGAAACAAACAGTTTGCTGCCGTTCAATTTTTCAATCTCAGCTGATAGGTGAATTTGGATAAAGAAATGAAGTATTTTACAAAAAATTCACTGGTTGCTATGGCAACCAACTTCGTTGCTACAGCGAGTCACCATAGCAACGGAAATGAAGGACTGTCCGAGATAGTAACCCTAGCCAACTGACCACTAACAACTGTCATATGCATAAGACTCATGCCAGTTACTGGCCTTGTAAGCCCTTGTAATTAAATTTTAACGTTGTCATTTCTGTGTTTATCAATGTCAATTTAAAATCATACCTGCTGATTTAAAAAGTTGATTTTTTAAGGAAGATACATAACTTTATGAAATTATTAATAAATCAGAGGTCTTTTCATTTTCTGTCAAAAGAAATTCTTGTTTTAAGTTACTTTGACTAAATTATTTTATGAAGGAGCATTTTGGAAGTTTGCACAATTCACATTCCTCAGTTCTCAGTTTGCCTTTATAACCTTTGTTTCTCGTCTCAATATGTTTGGAAAGTACACGAAAGTAGTTTATGGAACTGCCGCCGTTGCCGGCCTGGGTGGATTCCTCTTGATGGCTAATGGAAGTGGAAATGCCAGCAAACCTTTCCCAGAAATCTTGTCCGCCCATTCACTAGTGGCTAAACATGTAACCAAAGATAAATGGGAAAAGCTTTCCAACATCACGACCAAGACATCCGGATTCACACTCGAGAAAGCCATCGCTTGTGCCGTTCAGTTCGATGACCAGCACTGCGGAATTTATGCCGGTGATGGAGACTCTTACAAGGATTTCGCTGCCGTTTTCGACCCCCTGATTCAGGAGTACCACGGTATCAGCCCCAATGCTAAGCACACTTCCGACATGGATGTTTCAAAGATCCGAGGTACAATCAACCCTCTTGCCCCCGTGCATTCAGTTCGAATCAGGGTCGGGCGATCTTTCAACGGATTCGGACTGTCCCCTGGAATCACTCGAGAGCAGAGGTTAGAACTTGAGAAACTCATGAAGAACGCTCTGGAATCAATGGAAGGTAACCTAAAGGGAAACTACTACCCCCTCCTGGGAATGGATGAAAAGATCCGACAGCAGTTGGTTGATGATCATTTCCTTTTCGTGTCTGGAGATCGAAACTTGAAGGCTGCGGGTATGGAGCGAGACTGGCCCGAGGGTCGAGGTATCTTCCACAACAAAGAGAAAACCTTCCTCGTGTGGGTGAATGAGGAGGACCAGACCAGGATCATTTCCATGCAGAAGGGAGGAGATGTGAGGGAGGTCTTTGCTCGCCTAGCTAAAGGAATTGAGGCTGTCCGAGTATCTGTCAACAATGCCTCTGGAAAGGACTTCCTTTTGGATGAAAAATACGGTTACATCCATTCCTGCCCCACCAACCTGGGAACCGGAATGAGGGCCTCTGTCCATATTGACCTTCCTGGATGGACTGCTGAGGGAGTTGACAAGCTGAAGGCTCGATGCGAGACTCTGAACCTCCAGCCCCGAGGAACCCGAGGAGAGAGTGGTGGCCAGACTGGTGTCACTTATGACATCTCCAACAAGCACAGGCTGGGATACAGCGAGGTACAGCTAGTCCAGACCATGATTGACGGAGTGAACACCCTGTACAAAGAGGACCTAGCACTTCAGAACAAACACCGAATCTAACTTTCAAATTCCATTTCACTGAACTTCACTAAAAATTATGAAACTTGTTTTTCTTGTAAATCAACGAATTGTACGTACATGGATATTCCTAATGCAGCAGTGTACGTCTTCACTAGACTATTCTTCACTAGACTAGACTTCATCAATCATCTCTCCGAAGAAAGGTAATCAAATTGAGAACCACACTGAACCTAGTACAACTGCTGCAGGTTCAGCTTTAGTGGTACCACGGTAAACTAATCAGTGTATTAATATAAAACAAGGGTTGGTAGTCAGCCAGTGCATGATAAAAGCTCTGCAAGGGGTGCTGTAGAAACTAGAAGCCTCTTGATAGATAAGACCGAAAAGAGAATCTATATCATGCATGTTATTGCCACCGAGACAGGCAAGAGAAAATAGAGTTGTCCTATAAGGAGGTTGTGACTTTGTAATGTTGTATTGTCATGTGCAGTAGGAACAGGTGGCCTCATGTCAGTCACTGCATTCTGGCCCTGACAGCAACAGCACACCTCTCAATAGCATGCATCCTGCAGTAGTATGAAGTGCCTGCCCCGGTCCCCTCAGTTTCAAAAACTTCTGAGAATGTTTTATTGTTTCAATTTCTGCATGGTTTGTTTCAGTTTGAATTGGTACTACTGCAGTTCTTCTTGTGTCACAGTTTAGGTCCGCCAGACGTTTTTGACACCTATTGTTAGTTCTTGCAGGGTTTCAATTTCATTTTCACTTTCAGTAGAGAGTCTGTTTTCTCTGCTTCAGTTCTTGAGAAATTGAAAGGAGAATAAAGGTATCTCCTTTCCAAATTCTTCTATAGTTTCATGTCAGTATTTCTATCTTCTTGTTCCCTAATTTGTTTCTAAATGCCCCACGTCTAGTAACCGTGCTACTCGACTACACAGCTGTCTTGAAAGTACACGCATATCATGGTTCACATGTATGTCATAATATGGACCACTATTTTGATTTCTAAAACACTCCGAGAGGGACCAACTTACAAAAAGTAACCGGCCGGTACAGACATCTCCTCACAAACATGCTACTATACGGTAGCAGCTATTTCATTTGCATGACAGCGTTGCTTGAGTGCAGCTAAACACAAAGCCAAATTAATTTCAAGTCTGGATATGATTAGGGCTAAAAAGTAATTAGGAATAGGTCATTTAGGTGAAATAGCGTACTCTAAACCTAAATTCCTGTCTGGCGGCGCCGATCCGATCCGGCGAGTACACAGCCAAAACGGTGTCTGGCCGGAGCCAGACAAATCGAACCTAGGCTGCAACTCTCTACTCGGCTACTTGGGCTACTTGGGCACGTCGCGCCCCTCATGTTCGCGCGCCCGTAGGGCGATCCCCTACGACCCCAGGATCCCTACGATCCCTACGGAGCTGAGTTTGCCCGCTACGCAGCCTAGGTTCGCTACGCAGCCTAGGTTCGATTTGTCTGGCGGCGCGAGACAAATCGAACCTAGCTGCTGCAACTCTCTACTCGGCTACTCGGCTACTAGAATTGACTCTTGGTACCATTGCCATTCTTTTCTCGAGTATGTGCCATCGGGACAGGGTCAGTGGCGTGCGACGTCGATCTCACACCAGTTTCCATGTCACCAAAATTGACTCTTGCTAATATTCTTCAGAATTCTCTAGAAGTTTGGTATTTGTATTATTGACTGTCAATAGCATTCATTGAATGTCAATATTTGACATATAACAATATGCTGCGTTGTCATGCTTCCATACCATTGGGGTATGGATTATGGAAGCATGACAATGGCATATTATGATAATGTGACACTGTCATGCTTCTATAGGTTTCCCAACAGTCGCAGTTTGAGTCAATATAACTGATTCTTTAATTATTTGAGAATGAGTTCTCTTCGCGTCGGTCGCTTTCCTGATAAAACGAGTGTCACAAAATCTATTATAGTGCAGCAATATATTCGAAAACCTCCACATCCCGATACCAAAATAGTACGTGTTATCAGTTGTAGCACAATGTGATTTAATGCCGTGACAGCTGTATTGGTACTCAGATTTCATTCTCTTTCAATGTCCTTTTGATAAAATATAATCCACCCAAGAAGAGCGTGAGTTGCATTATCTCTGACAGAAAAGGCAGGTTTCTCTTAAATCACGTTTCAGAAACGTGATTTGAGAGAAACGTCGTTTCCTTTTCGCAGCTCCCTAGGCGTTCTGAAATCTGAATAAATGCTATAAACTATTCATTGCATTGTGTGCCAATTCTGAAAGTCTGCAACAAATTATGCTTTAATTTTAGGCTAATTTAATAATTTAGTATGGCATTTGATAAGTCTGTAGGTTCTAGAATGAGTTTAGGCTAGGGTTATAGGGCCGCTCAGTTCGGTTTAGGGATATGATAATTGAATTTCGATAGATCCAGAATTCAGAATTGTACTTTTAGTTCACAGCTTGATATATTTCTCCAAATTATATATTGAAATGCTAGACATAATTTAATTGCCTATTATGTAAATATGTTTCCTTTTTATTTTGTCACATTCCTGTTGTTCATTATTTTCATCTGAGTCATGAGTAACAACGGGATCATCTTACTAAAAACAGAGAGGAGGAGAGAGACTGAAAGTGATGTAGAGAGAACATTAAAATTGAATTGAGAAGTGAAAAGTAGAAATTCCTTTGAAAATCACATTTCGTCTCTTGTTCCTCTTCTGTTCTTCCCTCTCTCTCTATTTCCCCAGTATTATATCAGTCTGGCTCAAAGTAGTGTATCACAAATCACGGTACAGCTGCAGAGTAGTGTGATAACGAACTTTGTGTGACGGCGGCGGCACTTCTCATTTCTCATTTCACGGTGGTATTTTAATTCTAAACCTCATGACGGCAGTCTTTTTCATTTTTCCAAGTCCCCCCTCGACTCTCCCTAGAGGCATCCATCCAGCTTCTATACATACTATTTTGATTTTACCAATTCAATTTCAACGAAATATGCAACTGCGTCCGTGTTTACTATTCAGTTTTTGATAAACAAATGCCTATATACTTGCTATATATCACATAGCTCCCTAGAACCATATTGGTATGATTATAATCACTATAGAGACTACATTGAAATTGCTACGGTAATTTACACTCGAGGCATTTAGTGATCTTGATGAAGTAGATATACAGCTGTGGTGAACTTGCTACACTCTGACCTTGTACATTGCAAGGGGAAACAGTCGTACCTGAATCAGGTTCAGGTCATGGCTATATTTACCACTGAGACCTGAGATGTCCTAGGGCTCAGTTAAGGCTTTTTCCTAAGGTTTCAAGGAATAGCCAAGAACAGTCCTGAAACCTCAGGTATCAGGTAATTTAAATAGCTGTGACCTGAATCTGAGGTTCAGTTACAACAGTTTTCCCCCTGTATAATAGCTGTAGACCGTAGGGCCTTCGAAAATACGAAGCTCAAGCTCCGTCAACTTTGTCAAATTAATTTGCTACTCCAAAGCGCCTGGAAATTAAATTCAAGTCTGTGCAATGCTGCAGCACACAGTATTTTGTTTATTTAACTTCTCTGGTGTACTTTCCGTGCTGTTTAAAAGGTGTTTTCTTTTGCCGCATTGGCCCTGTGCCATCCCCGTGAAATCGCAGGAGCCTGGTGCAGCAGTGCAGCAGGAATCTCTCTCTCTCTCTCTCTCTCTCTCTCTCTCTCTCTCTCTCTCTCTCTCTCTCTCTCTCTCTCTCTCTCTCCCCCCTCTCTCTCTCAATCTGGTTTTGTCCTTTGTGCGCCGTCCTCCTATAACAATAAGTGTATTGAGACCTTTCCAGACGAATGATATCTTTTGTACGTTGCCGCATAACAGTGCAATAACAAGGCTAAACAATAGGTTTATCGCCCCATTCCATATAGTCTGCCCTCCAGTAACTAGGAGATAAGGCATGTGATTCGGTAATTTGAGATGCACAATAACTCATGATTATCATGATTATCATTACGATCACAGTCATAAAGCGCCTCTTATAGTGTGGCGGCTCATCATCTGTATTCGGGTATTTAGAGATGATATTGATAGCCCAGTATATGACACTCAGTCGCCATAGTGACGCACGTATTCGTACATTCTTTAGGTATTGATATTCTCTCCTCCCATATACCCAACTCCCCCGCCTTGTAACAGTCCGTCATACACATTTTTATATGGAATTTTGTGCTCGTATTTTCTGTCAGAATCTGTATAACACGCACGTGGATTTGAGCCGCGGCGCGGCGCATCTGCACGTGCGGGTTTTCAAGAGAGAGTGAGAGACAAACGTACAACGTTAATGTGCGTCTCTCTCTTTAATCTCGCACGTGAATTTGAGCCGCGGCGCGGCGCATCTGCACGTGCGGTTCTTCCAGATAGAAATTCCAAATAGAAATCCCAGATAGAAATGCCAAATAAAAATGTGTATGACGCCGTGTAACCTAGCTGAATAATTAGAAGAGACACGTTGTGACAAAAAGATCAATTTTAGAGATCTGCTGCAGCTAGTCTAGATTATGTGTGGGATTAGGACACATGTGTGCAGCATTCCCCAGGACATATTTTCATGAAAAATGCATGTTTGTTGTCCTAAATATTTCGTAGATATTTGAATAATTAAATCGCAGGTTTCATGAAGCGATGATATAACTTCATGGCTTATAATAAATAATGAAATGTGTGTTAAAGGTAGGACAATATATAAATTCCATTACCTCGCGCAGCTGTGTCGTGTAAACCAGCTGCTAGCGTTTTGTGACGCGGTATTGTAGAGAAAGATAAACGAGAGTTTTCTATTTTTACTAGGATAAGATGCAGCGGGTTACGGGGCCCCGAATGAATAGATCTCCCGAGGCAGGGTCAATATTTCCCCGGCCCCTATAGTTTTAGACCTGTAGAACGTACCATGTACGACTTTGTATAGGAAAGAGCTACAATTAGATTGAGATACACTTTCAATACTCAAGATCATGGACCTGTTTACTACAGCTGACCTATGCTATTCTGGTTTCAAAAGTGAGCGAACTCATCCTGCCGAGTGCCGAACGCGAAGTGAGGTCCCTAACTGGTTGGCATGGTTGGTCTAGCTAGATCCCTAGCTGTCTACACCCACTCTAGGACAGTCATGATCCACTATGTAATCTCCTTATATTTAGTATGTTTTTCCTGCTTTTTGTCTATCTTGTCAACATGTCACGACAAATTGTCCCCCTCTTCCTCATAGCTTCTTCCCCTGCTCTTCTTGCGGGAAATCTCGATTGAAATATATGTATCTATCCAGTTTTTTGTTGCAGAGCTAGTCCGATGACAGCTTGTTACCAGTAAGTAACTCACACAAATACAAGTACACATGTTCACCCAGCTGCCAATGAAGGTGTGACAGCCTCGAACTTGTATATTAATTTGCATTTTGTAATTTGGTAAGTTGCAACATGTTGATTCGGTGCAATTAAATTTGGTTAGTTGTTGATTCGGTGACATCACAATACTGCATTGTAAGTTTGTCAACAATTGTAAGTAGAATCTGAATAGGATAAACAGAACTTACTTAAGAATCGAGATCATCTAAGAGAGGAGGCTCTCAGTGAGAGAAAGAGGACAAATGAGAGAACGGATGAGAGAACTTTAAAAAGAAAACTAGGAATGTTGGAGCACTTGTGTGAGAGAGAGAGAGAAAGAGAGAGAGAGAGAGAGAGAGAGAGATAGAGAGGCCTGTGTGGTATCACCCAACTAGAAGTATGGGTATTTGTGCTGAGCATTGAAACCACTGTCAGCTGTCTAAACCTAGAGACGTGCACTATCACTTAGACAGGGATCAGGAGTGAGAGAGAGAGAGAGAGAGAGAGAGAGAGAGAGAGAGAGAGAGAGAGAGAGAGAGAGAGAGAGAGAGATTTGAGAGGTATTGTACAAGGTCAAGGTAAGATATTGCATCAGCATTGTCAAGGCATTAAAGTAATGAATAGTATAACAGGTCTTTGTATCACACACATAATATCTTATTCAAAAGATAGATCTCTTTGACTTGAATTTGAATTTACTACCATCTAACATTAGCACTCCAGATAAATCTTGAATCTTTATCTTCAATAAACCAATAAATAGACCAATAAACCACTGTTTTTTTTGTATGCCTAATCGTGATCTTCTGTTCCACAGATGGCAAACTGACGTTAGCAAAACTGACGTTAGCACAATATTATAAAATTTACCGCCCTAATATTGAACTTTTCAACACTACTTTAAACAAATTAATTTGAGGTGGTACCTCGTGCCCCTCAATCCCCCTGTAGAAATGTCCGGAGCACGTGATGGAGCAGTAACAAGAGGTGCAGCAAAGAGGGGTGGTACACGTACCTGCCTGGGGTGCAAAGCAGAAGAACAAGACGCAGACAACACAGATGTGAGTACTGGAAGGGGTTGGTGTTGGTTGTGCGAGGGATGCTATGGTCGTGTTGAGGGTGGTTGTTGTTTAGCTGAGGTTAGTAGTCCAGTTGAGGGTGGGGCGCCTACTGAGGCGGATGCTGTAGGGGTGGTTCTAAATGACGGGACCTGTGAGAGAATAGCATCAATGGTTGTTGCGGCTTGTGGGTTGAAAGTTGACTGTCTGGTCAGCAAGATAGCTGACAAACTGGTCGATTATAGTATGGAAGGGAGTGGTTTAGAGGATAGAGTTGGGGCTGAGCGGGGTTCTTTTGCAGATGTAGCAAAAAAGCAAACGACTGGTAAGATTGTGGTGAAGAATGGAGGAGAGGGTTTTGTTCATCGTGCCTCGGAAGCCCTAAGTAAGACCCCTTTAACGTACCTTAGACAGGAGAAGGATGGGAGTGTTATCATAGCTCTTCCAGATGAAGAGACTCTGTCCTCTGCAGAAAAACGATTGACTGAAATTATCCCAGAGAATGCACAAGTTACCAAATCGGTCCGTCACCCGAAAATAACCATCAGAGACTTTCCTTTGCCATCGGCGGTTTCTGCACGGAATGCTTCTGCACGGGATGCTTCTGTACGGGATGAGCTGAATGCGAAGATCACAGAGGCTGTTAAGATAAAGAACCCTGATCTGAGAGATTTGATTGAAAGGGGTGACAAGTTCGATGTGGTATATGTAGGTAAGAGCGGAAATAGGGAAACTGCACCAGTGGGGGTGAGAGTGTCATGCGACATTAGGGACTTGCTGACACGTAAGGGACGTGTATTTATTGGAAACAGTTCCTGCAGGGTTGAAGACCGTCATTATATCCCACAGTGTTATAAATGTCAAAGGTATGGTCATAAGTCTAATGAATGTGAACAGACAAGTTATACTTGCAAGTTCTGTGCCGGATCCCATGATACCAGACGCTGTCCGGACATGTCGAGGGTTTGTTGTGCTAACTGTATGAAATCGAGGGATACACAACTACGAGGAAGAGCATATTACCATAATGCGGGATCTTTGGATTGTCCAGTATACCTCCTCAAACTCAGGAACTCCAAAAACTAAGAAACGATAAAGGACAACTACTGAAAAACAGGACTTTGAAGGTTGGTCTGGCAAACTGCTTCTCGCTAAGGAATAAGGTGTACTCCATTATCGAGTTAATGGTTCAGCATAATCTTTCCTGCTTAGCACTAACAGAGACCTGGCTCAATCAAGATGAATCGGCATTGGCTGTAGAGTTTAAAGAGTTTGGCTTTACATTGGTTAATACTGCGAGACGTAATGGGAAAAAAGGGGGAGGAGTTGGTTTCATTTTCCGGGATGACATCAAGTTTACTACTTATAACATCAAATCTACTTCATTTGAGTGTACCGAGGCATTTGTAAAGGGAAGGGTAGGACTTCGCTTTTCAGTTGTCTACAGAACGGGGAATGAATATGCCCAATTCCTTACTGAGTTTAGTGACTATCTATCCTCATTCGTATCGAAAGGTGGTGTTCCTGTGATCCTTGGAGACTTTAACGTTAGGTTCCAAGATGAGGCGGATAGTTTTACAAGGAGATTTAAGGACATCATTGATTCAGAGGGTTGGTTACAACATGTGGTTGGCCCGACTCACACCAGGGGTGGAACTCTAGACCTGGTACTGACAAGAAAAGACGAAGACATTGGTTTAAGTGATGTTGAGGTATATCGTTCTCCGGCTTTACCAGATCATTCCCTTGTGAGCTTCTGCCTGGAAGTTTCTGGTATAAGTTCCACATCAGACTATAGGACGGTCACTAGTCGAATGATGAAAGACTTCGATATAGAAGATCTAAGAAGTGACATACTTGGATCGGATATGTGTGGGGAGCTACCTGATGATTTAGATGACTGTGTAGCGCTATTCAACACTGAAACTCGATCATTCATGGACAAGAGAGCACCATATGTAACCAGAAGAGTGAAAACTAGAAATGAACAATGGTATAACCAGAACTATGATAAATGTCAATCAGCCAAGAGGATGCGAAGGAGAAAGGAAAGAAAGTACTGGGGTAAATTGGGGAAATCAACAGATCCAATGGAGTTGTTGAATTTGTACCAGGATTCTGCTGAACAAGACAAAGAGACTGAGCGGGTGTTACGGAGTGTGAGAGAAGGATTTTTTGCAGCGAAGCTGGAAGGACAGCGGCATGATCCACGGGGAACATGGCAAACCACCAACTATCTCTTGGGTAGACAGAAACCAGCGGTTGTACCTACTAACATAGCACATACGGATCTAGCTGATTCTTTTATGGCTGCTTTCAAAGGGAAGGTCGAAAAGATCTACAGTGCGATGGATAAGGAACGACAAGACTTGCCCCACTTTCAAGACCCCACTACACATTCCAACACACCGCCTGATTTCGAGTTTACAAGCATCTCTGATGAGACACTCCGAGCAACTTTATTTGACATGGGGACAAAGCATTGTGAGTTGGATCCTCTTCCCACATCATATGTGCGGAGTCTCTTTGCTGAATTATTGCCTATCCTTTCTAAAATCGTCAACTCTAGCTTAACCACAGGGGTCTTTCCTTCTGAACTCAAGACTGCTCTGATTCGACCCCTCATCAAGAAAGCTGGTCTAGATCCGGATGATCTTGGTAACTATAGACCCGTCAGTAACTTGCCTTTTCTTGGTAAACTTATCGAGAGATGTGCAGCAGATCAGTTTGTGAAGCACCTTGAAGACCATGCGTTACTGCCCAAAAACCAGTCTGCCTACCGTGCGAACAAGAGCTGTGAGACGGCGACTCTCCGCATTCTGGATGATCTACTAATGCTAACAGACGATAAATCGAAGGTTGCACTTTTACTCTTAGATATGAGTGCTGCATTCGATACTGTTAACCATTCTGTCTTGCTGCAACGACTTAAGAAGTTGTATGGGGTGAAAGGTACATCTTTAGCATGGTTTGAGAGCTATCTCACGGGGAGAACTGCGTCAGTATCGGTTGGGCAGGTTAAGTCGACTCTTACAGCAATTGGTATCGGGGTGCCTCAGGGTTCTATTTTGGGCCCTATTCTTTTTATATGCTACACTGCAGAGCTGGAATCGATTGCCTTAAGGAATGGTGTACATATTCATTTTTATGCTGATGATACCCAGATATACGCCGCTTTTTCGACTGAGAACTTTGTGGAGACCGAACAGAGACTTCGAAAGTGTGCCACGGACATTCAGTCTTGGCTAACAGCGAGCTTCCTGCGTCTCAATCCATCTAAAACTGAGATCCTGATATTATCGCCTAAAGACTCCAATACTCAAAACTCTTTCCAGCTGGTTGAGGGCGCTGAACCTTTACCTGTTGCTACTTCTGTGAGGAATCTGGGAGTGTATTTTGATGATAGGCTATCTTTTGATGAACATGTGACCAGAATCGTCAACTCCTGTAATGCTACATTGGTGAATCTATGGAGGGTAGGAGGTAAACTTTCAAGGAAACTAAAGACTACCCTTGTGGCGAGCCTTATACACTCTAAGTTGGACTACTGTAACTCCCTGTTGACTGGTATTACGAAGAAGAATTTAGACAGACTGCAAAAGATCCAGAATGCTGCTGCAAGGTTCATTTATGGCCAGAGAAAATGGAGGGGTACTACCAACTTGAGAAAAGCACTGCACTTTCTCCCAGTAGCTGAGAGAATTGAGTTCAAAGTATGTGTACTGGTGTATAAATGTGTCAACGGTGTTGCACCTGGCTACTTATCTGACCGAATTCAAAAAAGAAGGAGGAAATCTATGAGTCTCAGAAAAGATGACGACAACCTTCTCTTGGAGACACCAAGGGCTAGGTATAAACTAAACGAAAGTGCCTTCAGTGTATGCGGCCCGAAGTTTTGGAACCAATTGCCAAGAAGACTTAGATCTGCCGAATCCTTAAACAGTTTTAAAAGAGATCTGAAGACGCATCTGTTTGGAAAGGCATTTGGGTAGTTTTGGCGTTAGAAGTCTTCTGTGTGGGTTGTGGTTTGTTTTCTGTCCTGGCGTTTGTGTTAGGCTTTAATTGCATCGGGGGTTTGTAGTGTGGTCTTCCGGTGGAGTCTGTGAAGTGGTGGTGGGGTCTGTGAAGTGGTGGTGGAGTCTGTGAAGTGGTGGTGGTGGTGTCTGTGAAGTGGTGGTGGAGTCTGTGAAGTGGTGGTGTCTGTGAAGTGGTGGTGAGGTCTGTGAAGTGGTGGTGGAGTCTGTGAAGTGGTGGTGAAGTTTGTGAAGTGGTGGTGGAGTCTGTGAAGTGGCGGTGGAGTCTGTGAAGTGGTGGTGAAGTATGTGAAGTGGTGGCGTAACATGTGATGTGGTGGTAGGGTCTTTGAAGTGGTGCCTCTTTTGGCTTTGAAGTGAGGTTTTGAGGTGATCTGCTGAGTCTCGGTTTGGAGTTTTAGATTCATCGTGGGATAGGCTGTGGAAGGCTGTGTTGTGGTGAAGTCTCGGATGGGAGGTCTTTCCTTTTACGTCCTACATTCCTCTACTGTGCTACATTCCTATCATTACTACATTCCTATTTTGACTACATCCCCTATAACTACATCATCATCTGAAGTCCTTTCCTCCAACATATGAGTAGAGTAGGGGTCTGATATCATGTCAAGAGTGTCGAGTTTTTGAGTATATTTTCTGGTTGTATTGTGACAGTGTGTGTTGAGTTTCTTTCCTTTCTGGCTAGAGTAGAGTCATAGGTTCTTTGAGCGAGCGAGTGAGCCAGCCTGAACAATGTTCAGTGAACATCACGGAGGGTATTACGTTCTCGAAGACATCAAGACGATAAACATACATGGACTTTATACGAGTGTGTGTGGAGAATAGACTCTAGAGTTTCTAAGTTGGGCAGCTCTTAATTTTATATCTTCTCTATCCTAGTTACCTTAAAATTACTTTAAATTAGAACCTAAATACTTACGTCTAGTACAGTTATCTATCTTACAGCTTACTATAATTAGCTTAACGTTTTTATCGTACATTAAATTTTAAACCCAACCGCATTAATTAACTTATTCTGACTGGCCATTGCACTGGTCTCCTGCCTTTTTATTTTTTTACCGCTCCAATTAATTAATTTATTAACAGCTTTGTATTTAACCTATCTGACTGACCTCTGGTCTCTTGCTTTTTATTTTTCTACCTCGTTATTCATTAATTTATTACCAGCTTCTTTAGAATTTTCCATAGGCCATTTATTAGATCATAACCTTATATAGCAATTAATATGGTTAGTGTGTATTACCTTATCGGTTATCCTGTTACAGTTACTTTATCCATTAACTAATTACTTAGCTATTCGCCTCCTTTTTAGATCACTAGCCTTTTACTTGAATTAATTATTAAACTATACTACTTACTTAGTATTTACACTATGTACTTATTAATCAACAGTTAATTATCTAACTAGTTAATTATCTAACTAGTTAATTATCAATTATCTAACTAGTTAATTTCTCAATTATCTAACTACTTAATCACTCAACGAATTAATTACGCTATTTCTTAATTAGATATTTTACTAGATCCAAAAACCAAACAAGTTTGGTGGATAGCCGGGGCCGCAGAAATTTAAAAACGTGCGAAAGTTTTGATACATGAACTTTCGGGGCCTGGGGTGCTGTTAAATTCGCGTTTCCATGATTATAACCAGCAACATTTTCAAACTATACGCCAGGAAAACTATCGCAATGATTGCAAGTTATCACTATTTTTGATTCCACATTATCATACAAATAGCTCCACACATATCATGCATATAATATACTGCACGCAGTGGATCGTTTCAGAATCTGTTTTACAGAATAATACAAGTGTGTTTTGAAAGAACGGCTGACTATCATGGAAACGCGAATTTAACAGCACCCCAGGCCCCGAAAGTTCATGTATCAAAACTTTCGCACGTTTTTAAATTTCTGCGGCCCCGGCTATCCACCAAACTTGTTTGGTTTTTGGATCTAGTATCAGGCATTTTGTTATACTAGATGACATGCATTTTTTAATACAAGCTGCATGTCATCTAGTATCTTGGATATCAATTGCGAATAACGAATATGATAGTAATCGCGGACAACCGATCGCAGATAACTGATCACGAATCCGTTATAAGTTATCGCGATTAATTATCGCGATTAGCTATCGCGATTAGCTATCGCGATTAGCTATATTTGCGATTAGCTATCCGCGATTGGTAACTATCATATTACTCATTCGCGATGAGTTGTCGTGGTTAGTTATCCGCGATTACTATTATTTATTAGTTATCAGCGATTGATATCCGCGATTGGTTCTCCACGATTATTCTCTGATTTTGATTATTAGTTACGGATAACGATCACGGATAAGCATTGATAATCAAATATATCTGTTACAATCAGGTTCTAGATGCTAATTCGCTCTTTTCTCGGTTTTTTTAAAAATCGTCTTATATTTAAGACAGTCATAACTCTAGATATGACTACTCATTATAACTGAAAATGCGGCAGTAAACCTTATTTTATAAAATAAATCTGATTCAATATTAATTTAGACTCTGAAACGCTTCTTTCTAGGCGTTTTTAAAATCGTCTTAAATTTAAGACAGTCATAAATCTAGATATGACTTCCAATTATATCTGAAAATACAGCAATTGACCTACGTTGGCAAAATATATGTGATAAAATCATGATTTATAGTTTAATTTGCTCTTTTCTAGGTTTTTTGAAAATAGTCTTAAATCTTAATACAGTCAGATGCCCGTAACTGAAGAACCGTAACTCGGATTTGCTTGAAATTGTGATCGTGTGTTCAAGATGTCGAGACAACATTACGTACCAAGCGGCGTATTCGTAGAACGACGGGAAGGCTGTCTTAAACCCCAAAGAAAACTTAAGACAGTCATAACTTTTGTTATGACTGTCCGTTTTCTCTGTCCAAGCTTTAATACAAGGTACACCACGAGATCTACCGACTCCCAAAGTTTCATGGTGATAGCTTTAAAACTGTGGCCTCTATTATGTACGCAAAAAGGTGGTACAATCAAGGTCGTTCGTGACCCTAAAAACGGACATTTTGTCTAAAATACGACCCTCTGTAACGTAAAAACCATAACTCCGATTTGTATGAAATTTTGAACGTGTGCTCTAGGTGTCAAGGCAACACGAACTACCAAGCGGCAAGTTCGTAGGACAACGGGAAGGTTGTCTAAAATAAAGTTGAAATTGCCGATTTCAGACAATAAGTATAGTAGCGCTGTCAAAATTTTCAAAAATTTTCAAAAAATTCAAAAAATTTTTTTTTCGCAATTTCGATTTTCCATTCACTGGAAGCAAGAATGCTTGGAAAGTGGACATTTTTAAGGGAAGGATGGTTGGGGGGGGAGGGAGGATTGGGCCCCGGGCGCTTGCCAGCGCTATGATAACCCTTATTTTCTACATACATTTATATATATTATATCGAATGACTGCCGACGGTTTTTTAAGGCCTTTAGGATCTTATAATCCTATAAGAGCCGCTTTAGAAGGCTTGTTAGTGGTGGGTGCGTTGCTTCAATCGACTGATTGAAACGCGTCCTCCTAGCACTAACAATGCATAGGCCCAAAAGCGGGATATAAATTATAATTGTATTTGTATTTGTATTTGTATGCTTTGTAATCGAACACTGAGTAATTTTATATTTTCAAAACAATCTATGACGTGTGACAAATGTCACGCAAAGCTTAAAACATGTTTCTTACAGTGGTCATCCGACATAATTGCCACATCTCGACGTGAACTTCGACGTGGAATTCGACGAGAAATAGCAGGCGTTTGTAGTTATGAACGCCTGCTGTGCGGCGCACATTGGCACGTGCGGCATGGGCAGCAGGCGTTCATAACTACAAACGCCTGCTATTCCTCGTCGAATTCCACGTCGAAGTTCACGTCGAGATATAGCAATTATGTCGGATGACCACTGGTATGCTAACGCGTCGAACTCGAAGGGTTTGTATCGACAACGTATACTTTCTGGAGTGATACGTTAGTGCATAGGGCCAAGGCAGTACTACAGGTGATATTATCTGAGCGTGTTTGATTTTAAATGTTTAGTTCTATTGTTGGAGAAAAGTTAGTTGAATTTGAAACCTTAGTTCTAGATTGTCGATCGACTGAAACTTTTATATCGCAGCTATCTTCCATGTGAAACCTAAAACCTTTCAATGGTAATCTTCACTAAAAGTAAACAGCCGGGAATGAATCTTGTGTATTTCAGACTCTACTATGTTTCTCTCTGTCTGGCGGCGCCAGACCCCAATTTGATTCGACAGTGCGCTCAGATGGGTCGCGGCGCCAGACAGGTTTCTCTCCACTTTGTACTTGTAGATAACCGATATATAACCTTTACAGTTCTAAAACAACTTGAAGTGCCCAAAAATTGGGTTTTAGGTCCTTTATTGTTTTGTTTACACAACACAACTGCATATTATGCATCTTTTTTCAGATCATTTCCAGCTCTCCTATATATATTTTATCCCAACTTTAGAACCAGCCGTGCCACCTGGCTTCTGTACCTCTCTCTCTCTCCTGGCATCTATATTCCTCTCTGTCAGCATCCTGTGTCTCTTTTCATCTTCATTTTCCATTCATAACTTTCGAAAAATTTATCCTTTCCTTTTGTCCTTCCTTGGCCTTTATGGAACTGCTTTGTTTGAAACTGAAAATTGAGCAGAGCTGGTGGTGTTGTCTTTATTCCTAGCTATTAGCTTTTGCTTCAATTTCAGAAATGTCGGTTTTTTTTGCAGAGATTTTATGGTAAACTATCTTTAAAAAGGTTAACTTTACCTCACTCAAGGTCATATTTTCCATTATTTTTTCTCAGCAGTGGAGTGCCAATCAAATATTCAATTAATCATTTCATTACATATTGATTTGTAGACCACTTGATGAAATTGCCTTAAGCCTGGAGAAGATAGATAGATAGAAAGATGGAGAGAGAGAGAGAGAGAGAGAGAGAGAGAGAGAGAGAGAGAGAGAGAGAGAGAGAGAGAGAGAGAAATAGAGAGAAAGAGAGAGAGAGAGAGAGAGAGAGAGAGAGAGAGAGAGAGAAATAGAGAGAAAGAGAGAGACTAGAGAGTGAGACTGAGACTGAGACTGAGAGAGAGATAGTGAGAGCGTATGTGTTAAGGAATGTACGCCAGCATTACGTATGGTAATCGAGATGAGGTTCTCGAGTTTTTAACATCGACCTCCCTTGCTTTCTCTACTGTTTAGCTTGTACAGCCTGGTCCGTATAATCAGCTGATACTTGGATCCATCGCATCCTATTCTCGCTCCGCGAATAATAGGATCCCGGTCCGTTGAGAGCAAGAACTCACGTGCGCGCCATGTAAAGCACGTTTTCAGCAGTGGGACTGTCAAATCGCGCGCGATATACTGTTTTAGCAGGCATTTTTAGCCGACATAGCACTACCAAAACCCCAATTACCGCCTCAATTGGTACATTGATGTATCGGCGGGTATTTTCCCATACTCACAAGGCCATGACGATTCACCCAGTACCCGCAGATTGTCCCAGGACCGAGTAGGAGCTTGCAGCCAGGTCTTTAAAGAATTGCTCATGTTTAGCGTCAATTTTGACCCACTATTCCTCAAATGCTGATACTCGCGGGTATTTTCCGTAAAACTAGAGACAATTATCTGCCAGGAGCAACAAACGAGATGCAAATCGGTTCAGTAGTTCCTTGCAGCCAGGTCTTTGAAAAAGTTTGCTCTAAAATCAATAACGCGCCGGAGGCCTAGATGTGAGATCGATCTCGGTCGCTGCGCGACCTCGATCTCACTCAGTATAATCAGCTGATACTAGATATCAATACTCTTGCAAGCTGCAAATAACACCCCCTCCCTCTAAACAGCTGATGAAATTATGAGTGAGATGGATAGACCTACATCATCTCCTGGATCGTTCAACACTGTAAATGATTCATACATTGAAGATGAATGTGACGATTATCATGGTGCCATCCCCGTTCTGTCAATTGTGGGAATCCTCACAGTTATGGGAAACTCAATGGTGAGTTAGCTAATTAGCTAATTATTAAATGATAAGTTAGCTAATTAGCTTATTATTAAATGGTGAGTTAGCTAATTAGTTAGTTATTCAATGGTAAGCTCAAGTTAGCTAATTATAGTCTGCGAGCTCATTCTCATAACTATGTTGATGAAGAGGGATAATTGAGTTCTATCGAAATACATTCTTTTGGTCCTCGTTGTAACCATGCACACTTTCATATTTCGACAGCTGCATCCATTTTATCATTGCACCGTCCACTGTACTTATATTCGTAAAGAAATCGCTTCATTATGTTCATTTTCGTGCAGCACACAGCTGTCCGTAGTGACATGCTCCAATGCACATTTACCTAACTATTCAATGGATATATCAGGCAATAGTGTCAGATTTCAGAGGTTCACCTGATTTTCTTAGGAGAGATTTAGGTAGCTAGGTTTATAAAGCTAGCAGTGGCTAACCTTACGTGAAATCAATGGCTTGATCCAACAAACAAAAACGAATCTCTCCCTACAGGTTCTTTTAGCGTTTATACGAAGTAAATCTCTCCGGACACCCAGTAATTACTTCCTCATGTCCCTGGCTATAAGCGACATGATAATGGGTCTCTGGGTGATACCCAATATCATCAACAATCTGTTCAACTGCGATACTTGGATGAGGGTAAGTAGCTTAAGCTACAATTACACAAGTAATATATGACGTGATTTACTTATATATAACATATTGGTGATATTTGTTTAGGGTTTAAGATCGACTGACAGGGGAACTGCGTCATCGGTATAGAGTTGCGATGACAATATATTGTCTCTACTAGCTAGATTTTGAGAATAAAAACATAGGGTTGGGTATTAGAAACTCCTACAAATGACTTAAGGAGAAATTCAGAACCTCACCCGTGTCATTTCATGTATATATTCTATATAGAATCTGATATTTAATCCTGCCCTAAATATAATAAATTCCAGGGGTTTGTATGCGAGATAAGCGGGTATATAGATAACGTCATTCTGACAAACTCCTTGATGACCCTGGCAGCGTGTAGTTATGACCGGTATCTTCTGATCACCAAACCTCTGATTTACAAGCGTGAAATGACGGGGAAGAAGATACTTCAGATTCTCTTTGCTACCTGGATTTTATCCATGTCCGTCTCTCTACCACCTTTCTTTGGGATCGGAAAGTTCGAGTGAGTAATATTCCTTCATTGTTTTTGGTATCTTTTATTTATTGGTAAATTTTAGAACGTGTAGTTTTTTACTTTTTCCACCTGCTCCAGGCAATATATTGTACAGCTGCATGAAAGGGGTGCAGTAGATCTTTTGCCTTTACGTATTTAGCTAAGGATTTATAACCTAGCTTTAAAATAACAGCTGTACACATATAATATGTAAAATGATATCCACGCGATGTTCGAAAAGCTAAAGACAGAGAATGGGAGAAGGGATAATGGGGTATAAGCGATAACAGCAGGATGGGAGTATCATGGTTTGACTTTGCATTAATATTATGGATAGATTAAAATGGCACAACATTTAACATTACTTCAAAAGGCCAAGCGTAACTAAGGGTTACTAATAAATCTATATTTCAGCTATTCGACATATTCACGGACATGTGCCCTGACTTTACAATCGATGGAAAGTTACCAAGTAACACGATTTAAAGTCTACTTTGTAATCTACATTGGGATCTCTTTTGTTCCTCCCCTATCAATCATGATCTTCTGCTACTGCAAGATCTTTCAAACCGCTAAAATGGTACGCATATATGAGGCATAAACTCTGGCCACTGGCGCGTTATTTCAGATAACTTTCTCCCAGCGCGCCGCTGGGAGAAGTTAGCTGGAGTTTATCCGCCGCTGGCGGATAAACTGGTTTAAATCACGACGACGATCCCGAGGCGGAGCCGAGGGAGAGGCGGAGGGGTTTAAACCTATAACGTGCCAGTGGTCAGAGTTTATGGGTTATATACCCTGCTTTAGTTGTTTATTTCAAGTATTACACACCAACAAGAGAGAGAACACTAATCAAAACACACAAAGAGAACTGAGAAATAGTTAAAAACACGTCACAATTGAGTGTACACTGTTTGGTAACAGTTACTAAGCAGTTGCTAAGGAAAGAGAGTGAAAGAAATAGCCTGATAAGGGGCATGTCACAAATAATACAGAGAAAGAGATACTGAGACAAAAGGGGAGATAAAGAGAGAGTAATTGACGGAATGTGTCCTTTCTTTCTCTCCAATGTAGTGTGTAAGTGTTGCACATAGTGTTCCCTCTGTATTTTAGTAAGAACTGATCATTTACACACACTTTGAATGTTACGTAGGAGTTAAAAATAAATAACCTGCCAGTGGGAAATAATCTGCCGCTGGACTGGCTGTTTACTGAGAGCGCGCTAGTGGGACTTCTCGCCACTGGCGCATTATTTAAGTTAGCAGGGTATATATATGTTTAACATGAAGTTATTTTATGAAGAATATGATGCATAATCTAATCAATCATTCGTTATTAAGTTCATACTGTACTTACTAATTAATCTTATCTAACAACAGGTGAACGATAACAATCCATCTCTTGTGAAAAAGGGAGGGGCATGGAGGGGAATTAAAAACTTCAAAGCGGGCCTGATGATTGCTGTTATCATAGGAGTCTACCTAATATTTGTATTACCTGTCTCAATAATGGCGCTAATACAAATGATATTTAATGTAAGTATGTAACTATCTAAATTCCATGTTATAATCAAAGTAGACCAGTTATAGGCCATTCCATGAAACATGTGTTGCGTACAATTTATTACTTCGTTGTAAATTCTATGTTATTTCATGTTATGTACTTCAACGAAAAATCTCAAGAATTTTGTTTATTGATTTGATGTCGCTGTTAATTAAAGCTAATATCTGCAATCTTTCAGCTAACATCAGTACCTAAAGAGGCAGCACTAGTAGTACATATCTTCTTCTCTGCAACTCATTCTGCAACCCGATAATCTACGGGATAATGAACAAGGAATTCAGACAGGTAAGAGTTGATTGAATTGCTCCTCCATAATGACCAATGTCAACGTGTTCGTCTAGTCATCGCGCGTCGCATGCGTTACGCTCCAGTTGCAGCCCGCGACGCACAATGACTAGACGAACACGTTCCGAAAATGCAGCATAATGACCAATGTTCATTGACCATCCATTGGATACCAATGAGCCTTCAAAAAATGAAGAAGAATCATCTTTGAATTGGTTTAACATTTTGCACTTTCATTGGATAATTTGAACGGATTATTAATTTAATATACTAAATTTTTCCCAGGAGTTTAAAAACATTATACGTTGTACATCAAACCGAAGTTACCGTCAACAAAACATGAGGAGGGAGAGTCTAGCATTTAGTTCTTCCTGTAATGTGTCAGTTCTGGTGAAGAAGCCTTCCATCAATGGAACCACCCAACTTGGAACTTCCACAGGGTAATTAGTTAACTAATTACCCAATTATTGATTAATTGGCTAATTTAGATTGATGCATTCTCAAAGGCAATCGGAATTCTGAGTTAAAAGTAGATTGATGCATTCTCGAGCACAATCTGCGCAATGTCTTTTGTTGCTTGTTCTTCCCCCCTGAAAACTCTTGAGAAGATTAAGTTCCTACACCCTCTCACCAGTCTGAAATATTATTTCTCCTGTTTTATTCACAATCGTGTCCATGCAACAAACACCACTTGGAAGATGGAGATGCAGGGCACTAATCAAATTGATTGATTAATTTATTAATCACGCT
Source organism: Hormiphora californensis (assembly GCA_020137815.1). Lineage (NCBI taxonomy): Eukaryota > Metazoa > Ctenophora > Tentaculata > Cydippida > Pleurobrachiidae > Hormiphora > Hormiphora californensis. The sequence continues at coordinate 1,207,541 of CM035360.1, read as the reverse complement.
CATAAACTTTCACACTCTCAGTAAGGTTCATGTTGGTTATCGTTTTCATAAAGACTACTGTTGTAACTTGTACCTCAATGTTTTTCTAGCATAGATTCCATGGGCATGAGCATGAAGAATGTTGATTCATATTTATGTTGAGATTTATAAAAAGGATTTGATTTTATCATTGATAAAATGGGACATTAATCCCAATATATTAAAACAATAGAAACCAAGCTATACATTATATGTATTATGTGTTCCCAGTACTATTCCAAATGGTTCCTAAATGACTAAAACTTCCTCTCTCCTCTTCAGGTCAAGCATCTGTTCATCCCAAAGCCTCACAAAGCCACCTCTAATCCGAACAAGCTCGGAACTAAAACGGTACATTACTGGAAACGAGACCGAGACCGAGGAGGAGGAGGAGGAGGATTGGAAAACAAAACAACCGAGACCAGTTGGATCCTCTCATGTGCGCTGATGGTACCATAATTGAGTTGTCTGAAGTCAGTGCCCACAGCTCCCACCATAAGTGTCATGGAGGAGGGGAAGTGTTTGAGTGTAGTAGCAGTGTTGGGCCTAGTTTTAACCCTTTTAAATACATTTGGAACTTGAAGAGCGCAAGCTATGAATGTTTGAGTGATATAAGGAGTAGGAGAAGACAAAAAACTAATTCTTTTTAATGGCTTTAATTTAATTTTATTGTTACTGATTATTATACGGGGAGGTGTGTGAAAATAAACCCTGCATAACGCAACATGTGCCATATTGTATATTCCAATGTGTAAAATGAAAGTTACATTGATTATATGAATGAATAGTAATATAATCGTATAGCGAAATGTTTCTACATGAATAATGTATACCGATTGCTTCGAAGATAAGTAATATACATAAGGGGAAGAAGAAGAAATCATAATGGGTCATTTTAGAAGAGATCAAATTGGTTCTCTTGGGAAGAATTAAAGCCTTCTGATCTAGAGCTCTATTATAGAGAATACGTGCAGCTCGCTATTTCTCAAGGAGAGCGCCATAGAGGCTTCGGTAATTGCAACCATTATCCCTCAAAGTACATGATTCGTTGGTATACAGATCCTAGAAAATGCTTTTGTCGAACCTTCCCTCGAAGTTCGTTCATCGCAGTTTATATATTTCCCATCGTTCTCCCGTCCTGTTAGTTGTTGTCAACAGTAATTAGCATGAATATAGAAGTTTCTTTCACTAATTAAGACTTTGTCCAACTCTAACATATATCTTCAATGCTTCATTTCGGTAGTTGAACTTTGTTTGCACGGGATGCATATATACGTTGTACGTGGATGAAAATTAAACAAAAAGCAATATTGCATTGATATTGACCATTACCGGGTCGTTGATCGACTGCTTTATTACAATTTATTGTTTCCACTAGACTATTAATTCTGGAAGTTAGAATTGAGCAATGAGCTGTTTGTTTGTGTTATGGAAGGTAAATCAAAGTCATTAATGAACTGGAAATTGCTAAATGTAGTTTATTTACCGTTTTGGCCACTTCAGGTAAATTTAGACTTTCGTGATAGAATTATGAACAAGTAATTTATCACTTGAGTGATGCGAATTTTCGAAATCAATTAGCGCATCAACTGCAATCATGATAAGATATTCTTCTTTTAAGGAATCTTTATGCACAACCCAGTTTTTACTAAAAGTGAAGCTCCCTTGAACGAGACTAAACATATTATTGTTTATTGCATCATGATTGGCCGCGTATCATATGCAGTAGGTGCAATGCTCCCATAACGTCTTCCGGCTTTAATAGTTTTGCTTTATTAGAAAGTAAAACAATTATACCGTGTTGTGTTCCTGTAGGGTACCATCTCTTTTCTTGTGCCTTAGATGGGCTTCATTACCGTAATGGTTACGTCATACGAGAATGTGCTACCATTATTATGCTTATGGGTTATTATGATCTCATTTTATGTCAGTTTGGAGCACATTTATAGGCTTTTCAATAAACTTTTCATTGTAAAATTTTGAGATATAATATAATTCTTTAGGTAGCACTGCTTGTACAACTTATAACACCCCCCAGTGTTATAAGTTTTCACTTATAACACCCCCCAGTGTTATAAGTTTTCACTTATAACACCCCCCAGTGATACATGAAAACTTATAACACTGCTGCACTTAGAAGTCCTTACTCCTTACTGTTTCTGTCACACTAAAAACCGTTCGAAAGATAAGCGTGTACGAACTCCCTCTCTCTCTTTCTTTATGTCACACTCTCAAGCCGTTGCAACACCGAGATCAAGATAACAGTCACGAACTCCCAGACCCACACATTCTTTATCTCTCTCTCACTCTCGCTAATCTCTCACTCTCTTTACCTATAGATCTCAGGCGTTATCTTATCTCTGCCTGCTACCTTATCATGAATTCGTTCTATTGTTACGCCCTAAACTGTCTCTCACTCTTGTTTTAAAAATTTTACAATGCAATTTTATTATGCCTATTTTCGTTGTACCTGACGTCAACAATAATGTCCCAGATTCTTACACTTTTAGACCTCGCAGGCTCGGTCAAAAAGTAAAACTACATCACTCGCAGGCTCGTGAGGTAGTTACACTTAGTGGCACTCGCAGGCTCGTGCACTAAAGTACAAGAATCTGCCTCGACCGGTGGTCTCGGATCATTATTGTTGTACTTATAACACTCGACCTTCGGTCTCGTGTTATAAGTTTTCAGGTACAACTTATAGGCATAATAAAATCCTACATTGTACACTTAAATAGTAAATCGCTAGCGGCAGTGGCGTGATTAATGAGTTTAAAATAGGGGGGGGGGTTGAGCTCTACTTTGCTTTCATTAACAAGGCCAAGCTGGTTGTAAGAAATTAATGAGCATTAGACAGGGGGAGTTGAGCTCTCTCTGGTCAGTGGTCCTATGGTGCTTTCTTGTTAAACAAGTCCAATTGGGGGGGGGGGGGGGGTGAGGAGAAGTTAATGAAGCTTGGTGCAGAGTGGTGAAGCGCATTCATTGACCAACCCTTCATTGACCGCCCTATACCATCACATATTTAATTGTGGTTGACCTAGCTTGAATATTATTCACATAATTGCATTGCCCGCATCTTTGATCATGAGATGAGTAGTCATATCATTATGACATACATATCTTCAGGTAGGAATCCTAGTAGGAGTAGTAGGATAGGGGCATGATGAAACCATATCTATTCATACAAGTCATTCGCCATTCTTTCATTGTCACTTCTGAAACCGTCAAAATTTTGTCTTCTTTATAAATATTTTTTCGTGATTTCCAATCGACTAGATTTAACTACATACATACTTATTTCGTATCAATATTTATATTATCTAATCATCACTAGATAATCGATATGGAAAAATCAAATCATGTATATCTAGTACCATCAGACATTATCTCATTTTTTATTATCTTCCCGTGGTGCTCTTGATGAAGGAGCTCTACGTTTAGCATACAACCCTATATGGTTGTATGTCAAACAATTTTCTGTGATACTTAGCTCATAAAATCAGCTAACAAAATCAGCTCATAAAATCGTATAGTAGTCGATTATGGTCATGATTCACCAAATTTATGAGCAAGGATCTCATCTACAAATTATGGCCTAGAACGTGTTTTATAAGCAACGCAGCACGCGTAGTTTGCGGAGTTTTCCTCGTTACGGTTATGTAAGCTTCTGCGTCATATTGCTCTCTTTCTTTAAGGAACGTGCGCATAAACTTCCTGTTTGGTACGTGTGTAGCAATTAGAACCCTTGCTGTTGAAACTTGGCGATGACCTTAAACAAACTCTCCGCGTCAATGATCGTGTTACTTTTACAATTAGATCAGTCTTCCTTAGAACAACGACAGCTCCTACAAAGAGTACTTAAAGCGCACGTGGAGAGAGTTATATAGGCCTCTGTGTGTGTATAAGGAACATGTAACACTTGCGGGTTGACAATTTTGTAATTTGCAGGAATACTTGTGTGCGTGGTTTTATACGTCCATTGCCACAATGATGAGACAATGTGTATAGTTGCTTTGTAATATTATTAATTCTAGTCGTATATTGCTATTGCTATTGCCAATAGCGGTATTATGATATTGGCATAGGCAATAAATTAGGAAAACTTCTCTCCTAAACCTCGCACTATTTCCAAATTACTTTTACATTTGCTTGATGCTCTAAACTTCCTCAAAATGAAAAACTGATTCGCTACCTTTTTCTAATTTTTCAAAAGATACTTCTATTAGAAACTCTAACCCAATTAATTCTTCATAAAATGACAGTCAGGCATTTCTCGTCGACATATCAACCGCAGTGATCAGATAGAGATTCTTCTGAGGATGTCTTCAATATTTAGAAACACAAAACCTTTTTGTTGCTGCGCCTCTTTAAAATCAAAGTAAGTGGTTAAATAGCTTATCAATTTATTTATACCCGTATTACTATTATTTTTTTGACTCATTGAATCATTCCTACTTTCAAAATTGTGAACAAAATTCACACGGTTGTAACTAGAACCGATCATATTCAAAACTATTACTCTCTTTCTTCGCCATCTCTCTTTTCTTCACTATCTTTCTCTCTTTTTTCACACTCTCTCTCTTTTTCATCACTATATTTTCTATTATAATCTCCCACTGTAAACACGCCAATTACTGCAATTTGTGGAGTAATTACTGCATGCTGCTAATTGGTTAACGCGAAAACTTCTCTCTTTGGTCTTTGGTACGTGTGGCATAACGATCGAAACTTCATTATAATTGTTTACATACTATAATTGTCGTTGTGGTAGATATACCAAAAAATATTCTGCTTATTTGTAGCACTCAGCTCCGTAGCAACTCAACTACCTAGCAACCGGATTCGGCAACAACCCAGTAACAACGAGAATTTTCATGGGTATCTCTCAACCTAGGTAACAGTAACACATAAAAGTTCAACTAATTTTATTTATAATTGTAATTTGTCCTACTTATACTGCTAGTTCTGTGAAACATAATCCAAGAGAATCTGCTTAAAAAGAAAAAAAGATAGAGAGAGACAAAGATAGCGAGGGTAAGTGAGAGACAAAGATCTACTAATTTATCTCGTTTTCTTACACAGTCACCGGAAATGCACGGAGCGCATCATTCGTGAATGGGTGTTGTTATATGTATACGCAACTCCCTGACGAGAAAAAAAAGGGAGAGAAAGATTTATTAGACAGAGAGAAAAAGGGAGAAAAAGGGAGAGAAGAATGAGAAAAAGGGAGAGTGAGAGATAGAAAAGTAAATGAGAGGAAATCAGAGCAAAGATTATGACGAAGAGAATGTCTGCCCACGGACAATCCTTTTGTTTACTCTTTGATTACACCTCTCTCGTAATTTGCCGTACGGAATCTTTTAGTTTTACAAAACAGTTAATTCATTCCGCTCTAAATGCAACTCTAATCTTCCTTTGACGACAAGAATCGGCCAATATTTAATTCATTGGAGGTCAGCTGCACTCTGACTCAGTTCCAGAACCCCGACTACTACACATCACGTAACTTGTTGAGTGACATCACGTGACATGATAATGTATGAGGACCACGATTCACCGACAGTGGGCAGTAGACCCTCCTCCAACTGGCTAGAAAAGATGCTCCCCCAAATGTACCACTGCTACTCGGGTATCGCGGAAGGGATCTCCCTGAAAACTGAGAAAGTGCTGACAAACTTGGAGCTAAAGACTTTCGGCCCCCTGTCGGAGGAAGATGAATCTGAAGATGCGGGCAGGTAAGAGCAAAACACTTATCCGATATAAGTGTTTCCGATAAGTTATAATATGATTAAGTTATAGTTTTAAATGGTTTAAATAGCTTATTCTGCTAGAAGAGAGATATCCAAGAGGCAGAAATGGTGCAGAATCCTTTTTTAAACTTCATTCCTCCATACCCTACACTTTCTTATTAGTATAGATGCCCTTCAGTTCTAGATGACCTTTTAGTACTGGACCGCGAATATTTTAACATAGCAATTACGATAATGAGAGGAATAGTTAGAGAGGAGAACTGACATGACCCTTTCAGAGAGGAGAACCCTTTGTGAGAGGAGAACAGAGAACTCCACTCTTCTCCGAGCTGATATTCAGAGAAAAAATCATATTTCCTTTTAGGGGGGAGTTAGTTCATATCTGCAGTACAGTATCTTGTAGCTTGCACAAATTGGTTGTGTGGTAATGGTACATTTGATATCATGCGGTTCCAATAATTGGGACTAATTACTCGGTAACTGCACCGCACTGTTTATTATATAGTGCTTCAGTTGTTCTTCAACTATACAGTTATTGAAGAGCATCAGCAACGAAGCTGTATGGCGGCGCCATACCCCATTTGATTCTCAGACAGTGCGCTCAGATGGGTCGCGGCGCCAGACAGCAACGAAGCATATATGCCTCTATACTTATACTCTTGATCTTTGACCTTTGAGTGGTACTGATTCTAGAATGCACAAGTACAATTAGCACTCCAATGCCAAAGTCCCTTCGTTATATATTGTACTTATAGTCTCTCAATATTTCATGCATGTTTAAGTGGTATTTGCCTTTCATGGTGAGAGACTGAGATAGAGAGAGCTAACTCACAGCTTGTGTTTAGCTTCCTTCATTTCCATTTACAAAGATCTCAGGTCTCATCATAAGTAATTACCAATACACTATCTCATCTCCTGAATAAGTATTTACCATGATTCTGTACTCTGATAACACAGCTTCTCACACCCAGTATATTATACTGCAATGATCATTTTATTTTCACTGCAGTCACTATCACTCTCTCTCGAGCTTCTTTGTCTTTCATCTCCTCCAATCACAGTGATAGCTGAGGGTCTATCCCAATTGTCTTTCTCTCTCACTCTCCCTCTTTGATTTGCAATGAGAGAAGAGAGAAGAGAAGCTTCATGTATGTTAAGGTACACAGTTCAGGTACACAGTTCAAAGGCGACGAGGTAGCAGCTTATAGATGTTGCCTAAACACAGTGTCTAACTCACATCATGATGCGTCATAGTGAGAGATACAGAGAAGGAGAGAAGGAAAGATAGAGTGAGTGAGTGAGTGAGTGAGTGAGAGAGAGAGAGAGAGAGAGAGAGAGAGAGAGAGAGAGCGAGAGAGAGAGAGAGAGAGAGAGAGGGAGAGAGGGAGAGAGAGAGAATATAGGAATATCTTAGTATGTAATTGAATTGGTTTCTGTTCGATTAATATGGTACGATGTCCTTTTCATTTTTGATGGGTCAAGATTTTGAGAAAACACAAAAGACAGCGGATTACGGGTCCCCGATTATTCTCCCAGAAAACCACACAATTTTGAGGGGGTCTTTTCTGGGAGTTCAATCGGGGATCCATAATCCCCCGTGATACTCACAGCAGCTGGAGAGAAAAATTGGAGAGCAAGGAGAATACAGAAAGAATACAACTACATGCAGACCTCGTAGTCGGATGGCTATAATAGGGACCCTGAAAAATATCTTATACATGAGAGCTGGTATAAGAGGTCGTTTATTCTTCTGCCATTACTTTACTAGTGGGTACAGCATCTGTTATAATAGTAGTAGTAGGGCGTTGAGCCCTTTATGTACATATAACTTAATTAATTATTCTTTCGTGAAGTATACATGTATTGACCGCTTTATTTTTATTTATCTAGGTTATACACAAAGCTTTCTTCTATTAACCCTTGAGATATATTTATTCCTCTCTATCCCGCCCAATCACTGTACTTAGCGATTTAACGAGTTAACAACCCATGTCCACAAAAAGACATACAACTGTTTACCACACAGTATTATTATTCTTAAAGGATGGTCTATATAACAGATTATAAAGCTTGCTTGGATGATCATTTCAGTTAGAATATATTTGCATCAATTTAAATATTATTTTGTTCAACAAGGCAACAAGGCAAATATTATTCTGATTTAACAAGCTCTGTAGTACGCCTCAAAATGTCAGAGACAGTCACGTTAAATATTAACAGGTAATTAAAGTCTATTTACGCGGTATTGACAGTTGAACTAGTAAATGCTTATTGATTATAAAACAATCAATGCAGAAGAGTAAATTGTGACTATCAAAGATGATCTATGGTTGTTCTGGCAGTGGTTGTTAAGATTTTCCTTCGGATTTCCTGGCATAATAAAAACATTTAAACTAAAATGATTTCAGTAACTTATTTTCAGATCGTCTCATTTTCTCAATGCCACATGTACTGTATTTAGTTTCTTACTTCTTTGAGATTCAAACCTATTCCAAATCTTAACTACACATCACTTACGATGCAATATAAACTATGTTTAGAAGTTTTTTTGTATTACTGAGGAAACGTAACCTTTCAGAAGTACGGGATCGCTAGCCCGGGTTGAGTTGTTAGAGACGCCTTATGAAGACAGGAGAGTGACCATTAATGTCTCTGGAGATCGGTATCTTGTCCAACTATCTACACTAAGACAGTTCCCCAATACACTCCTAGGTGCGTGCATCTAAACTTATTCTATTAGCTCATTATAGTCGGCACGGTATAAATAATTACCCCAGACCTTTTTTGGATTTATCCAAAAAGTTCGGGGGAAATTGACATCATTTATACGTATTTCTGAGTCTAAATCTTAAAAGTAGAAAATAATGAGCTGTAAAATTCATTTTTAGGAAGTGAAGACCTTGAATCGTACTACGACACAACGGAAGATGATTACTTTTTCGATAGAAACAGAGACGCCTTTATCCACATCTTCGATTTTTACCGAACAGGCAGACTTTACATCCCAAAGGTAAATATATCCGTGGCCACCTTGTATATCCGTGATTGAGTTCAGCCAAGACTGTTTCCACCAATCTAATCAGTATAGTATTCAGCAAAAAAAAACAATTGCGCAGGACCATTTTATATACTACTTTGTCCATTTTTTTGAATGTGATATGGCACATTTCAGTTTTACTCTCATAATTGTTTTCGATTATTGTTCATAATTGTTTTACAATCAATAGGACATCCCGAACGAGTTATTTCAAAAGGAACTCGAATTCTTTGGACTTGCTACGACAATGGAGGAAATTAACACAGCGGAGGATGGGGAAGCAAGGAAAGATCCGGTGAGAGTCAAAGGCAAATTATGGATCGTTTTTGCTTGTTTATTTTTTGCCCCCTGCCGAAAGAATTCTCTAAAAGTATATATGTATGGAGATTATAAAGATTAAAAAGTATTTGAATTGTATGAGCTACTATCAATGACAATATCTCACCATTCATCTGCAGAGAGATAGCTCGTGGATGAAGCGCGTTCAGCGGTTGCTATGGGAGTTCTTTGACAATCCCCAGAGTTCACTTTCAGCCCAAGCTTGGGCGTGGATGGATATTGCCTTCATTTTTATATCAGTCGCCTCTATGTTCGTGGTATGTTCAATTCACTTAGTTTCATATCAATCAATGTATAGATGGAAAAAGTTTCTCGGCAAATTTAGCTCCTTCAAATATATTGTCTATGTTTTTCCAGGAAACGACTCCCCCAGTTCCTGAGATGATGGATATCAAATCACCACGATACAACCCTTCAGTAACAAGCCTTCTTGGTTATTGTGAACTTATAACCGTACTTTACTTTACTATTGACCTCTTCCTTCGGGGTGAGTATTAAATAGCAATCATTATTTGTGCATTATGTTTCACAATGCTGTGTTTCACCCGGGCAGGGGAAATTGGCGATAGCTAAATATGATCCATATGCTTGAGTCGCAGCTGACACTGTGTCCGTGCTCCGCATGAACAATTCAACCAAATTCATTCTATTCTACCCACTTCTTTTTCAGGTGTAGCCTGTCCTAATCTGTGTAATTACCTAAAATCAGCCCTAACTTGGGTGGATACCTTTGCAGTATCTCCCTTTTATGTTGAGCTCTTCTTTCCTGGAAACAGTGAACAATTTGAGGGACTACGGGTACTACGAGTTGCCAGGTAACATATAGATTCAATATAATATCCCAATTATGAATATCCCATATAATATATACAACATCCCTTAGTCTTACAAGGGATACAAGATATACAAGGGATACATGATATACAATATCCCTTAGTCTTACGACGATATCCCTTAATCTTACGACGTAGTTCATTGGGGGGGGGGGGGGGAGTCGTGCCTGAACCTCAGCTACTTTCTACTGAGACCTGAGATCTCAGGTTTCAGTGCCGGCTATTCCCTTAAATCTCTGGGAATAGACGTCACTGAAATAGCCGCGGCCTGAACCTGAGGGCTGAGGTTCATGCACGATTGTTTTCCCCATCAGTTAACAAATGTGCCAAAAAATTAGGGGAATGAGAATTCAGAAATCAGAATTTATAATTCCTTCTGTGGTGACAAATTCACAGCCCTAAAAGCTGACGCGTTTTCCTTGTCAATATAGCACATTATAATTGTACTCTACACTTGCCTTGTTCGACCCTCCCTCCCCGCGCCCCGGTTTGAACAAAACAACTCTACACCTTCCAAAGTAGACCCCATCTCGTCACCATGACAACAGGGGCGTCCTTCCTCTTAACTTTGTGATCGCTATAGCACATTATTGTACTCTAATTACCTTCCAGAGTAATGAGAGTACTAAAATTGGTGAGGAGAAGCAAGAAGTTGATGACGATAGCCACGGTGATGAAGAATTGTGTGTCAGAGTTATTCCTACTGATTGTTATTTGGACGATGGGGGTCACAGTTTTTGCGATGCTCATGTACACCTTCGAGGAACGGTCAAATGACCAAATCCTATCAGGTACATATATCATGTACTCATATATATATATATTAGTTCGTATTTCATACTATGTACTTGTAAGTAGTTCATATATTTATAATTAGACAGTAGTTCATATACCAGTTTAATGTTATAATTGTTATTGATTATTGAACCAATCTTTCTGCAGTTTTGGACGCAATGTGGTGGGCTGTTGTAACGATGTCAACGGTAAGTCCTAATATCAAGCTAAAAACATCCTTTTCATTCATATTATACCCACTATTCTACCCACTATTTTACTCACTATGATCTATTCAATACTTGCTGGGTTCCGAATCTACAGATTTTCCACACTACTCTCTCTACACACAGGTGGGCTATGGAGATATCACGCCCACGACGGTCATGGGTAAACTTATTGGAACAGTAGTTGTGTTTCTATCCATGGTGTTCCTCGCCCTTCCATTGACCATTATTGTCAGCACCTTCAGTAAGGTAATTACTTAATTAATTAGTTTAGGGAGTTGATCCTCAGGGACCATTATTGTTAGCACCTTCAGTAAGGTAAGATTAATTTGTTACTTACTCAACAAAGAATAATAGAAATTGCAGTGAAATTGCGGTGAAATTGCGGTAGAATTGCAGTGAAGATCTGTGCAGCAGGGGAGGGGGTGAACGTTGCGTTTGCCCTGACAAAGTATGTTATACTACTCCTTCATAAAACAAACCATCCCCTGACAGGTATACGGTAACAGGAAGTGTATGGTTATGAAGAAGAGCAAGAAGAGCGTTCTGTTAACCGGAACTGACGAGGACGATGACGAAACTTGAAAGAAATGTGTGAAGTAAAGGGATACAGCTTCGGACCCCGAACTATACTCCTTTTTTTTCAACTGTTCACCCCCCAAAGTCGTGCGCGGAATTGTTTTGTGCGTTTATCACATGTTAACGTGTAGCACGTGCCACCCAAATTCTAATTTTTATTAAATTTCAGTTTTTGGGTGAACAGTTGAAAAAAATGGACTTTACCGGGCCCGGGATATAGATATCTTGAAAGAAATATGACAGTTGGGATCGATATAGATGTCTTGAGTTTTAAATGTGCTGTAAAATATTTGCTGAGTGTATAATCATCATCACCAGGGTCGCTGCATTGTCAATTTGTTGCTACCGTTCAGTATGTTCATCTACCCAGTACCCCCATATCATGAATATCTTGAACAATTTCAGTTTCGATATATGTATAAAAGGCTGTTTTTAGATTGGTATTTAATGAAGGATTTGGTGTCTGTTCCATGATGATTTTAGGATTTTTCAAAGGTGTGTGTCGCTGAAAACGAGTACTTTTTGTGTGTTTAAAAAATCAAGAACTTTGACAGAGTTATCTTGAATTAAGTTATTACACCAAAATTATATTTCTCTGAATTCTGGCCCCAATTTCAAATTATTTAAAGTGTTAGTTTTTACTTGTTTTATTCCATAGTTTACAGATTGTCGATGATAATCGAATCAAAGTCTGCTGCAGTCTCATCGGCCGCAGTAAACTCAGCTCCCTCATTCGCAATGATCGTATCGAGTTCAGCCTTAAAGAGGAGATAGGATAATAGAAAAGGAATTAAAGAAGTTATACGATAATTGGTGAACAGATCGGCAAGAGTTATTTTGTTAAAACCGGAGCTCGCGAAAAGGGGGTCGAGCTAGGCAAGGCCAAGGCCATAAAATTGGAAAGGTTGATGGAGATGTTGAGTTTAAAAATATAGTCTTACCCGCAATGGTAACGCTAGTTGCTCTTTTATTTCCGATCCACAACTTGATACAGTGTCTTGATCCCCTGATGCAGTGTCTTCTTCTCCTGACTTCCCATCAGCTTCATCCAACCTTCCCTGGTTCTCATCAACAGCCTAGGAAAACATTTAGTGTTCACTTTATACACGTGCTCCCTATAGGTGTCAAACAGCTGGGAAGCAGACTTGCCCCTAGAAGGGTACCACCCAACTACCACTGACCACATCGAATTTCCTACTTAAATCTCATCCTTCACTCATTCATATTCCTCCCATTACCATGATATTCAACTGCTCTGCAGCCTCATTCTCCCCCTCTTCCTCTTCTTCCTCCTCTTCTTCTTTGTCACAGAAAGTGTACCCAGCCTTCTTTAGATCGGTCTTTCTATCCACCTCCATCTGTTCTAGTTTAAACTTAAGAAGAGGAGGAGTTGTTAGCACAGAGATTGGATGTAAATACATATATGGGGTAGCTAAGCTATGGTAGTATGGGGTAGCTATGGTAACCATGGCCATATATGGGCCGGGGTAGCTATGGTAACTATGGAAACATGGGGTAGCTATCATGGTAACTTTGAGACAAAACTATGCACATACCTTTATACTAGAGAACGCTTCCCTATCAGCCGGATTTCCCGCCCAACATCCCTCCAGTACCAATGCCCACAACTCGTCAGGGCACGATGGCGGCTGTTCCTCTCTCTGTCCTTCTTTCAGGTTGTCAATAACAGCCTCATCCGGCCAGGTCTCGTAGGGCCTTCCTCCCAGGGTGAAGACTTCCCAGGTAAGAATCCCAAAACTCCACACATCACAATACTTGCTCCATTTTGTCTGGTCTTCCTTGATCTGCAGGGTGATGAGGTGATCATGAGGGTCAGGGGCCGGGGGGGGGGGGGGGGGAGATATCAAAAAAAAGGAAGACCAATATGTATTTGGGACTTCAGGGCGGCCTTATTCATTTGATATTGCCTTCTGCGGTTCTGCAGCAATAGAGGAGATTTCCCAATTTACATGCTCAAAGTAAAGTTTTGGGAGTTGAAAAAAGGCGCTCGACAGCTTTCAATGACGCATATACTATCAAGCGTAGTCTGTCATCCTCCTACTATAAGGACAATTTTGCATCGATAATATATCACACGTGATAGATTTTCCCATGGCGATGATCAGATTACACTTTCCAGCTATAAAAACCGAACAATATACTCTGAAATCACTTATTAGTAATCTGTATATACTAGACTAGTAATCTGTATATACTAGACAACAGAAGTTTGAACACAACTTTTCATTTTTGTGTACTAATGTAATCACTGCGCTGGCAAGCGCAAAGGTGGCCCCATCCCCTCCCCCTAAAACTTTTCCCGAAAAAGTGGGCCCGCTTGCCAACAGCGTAGATATAACAATTTTGAAGTTTTAGCCCATTTTGGCACTTTTCGACCACTCCTAACTCCGGAACCAGATGAGCTAGGAGGCTGAAATTTGGTACTAAGAAGCTTCACATAGACCTCTACTGACGGTAAAAATTTCAAGTAGCTAACTCATTCAGGTCGCAAGTTATGACACCACCCCCAAAACAGAAAATTCAGTGTGGCGATAGGTATATATATAGATATATATATAGATATATATATAGATATATATATATAGACGCTTCACTGTGTAACACTTGTAGCCCAAACCATCCTAGCTAGAAACTTGAACCGAGTTTTATCCGTTAGCAAATCGTTCGGGGCATGCATTAGTTCAGGTTTCGAGTGAAAATGTCCACTATGACGGGCGTAATGACGTCAGAAAGTGACGTCATTGAAAAATCTCAGACTAAATATTTTCAAACGCCTCTGACACCCTCAAGACGTATTTTGATTCCTGATTTGACTAAAAATCGTTAGTGGCAAATTGTCTGAACTTTCAGATACTATATTACGATTTTCTTTAACTTGTCATTTTTAGACCTTAAAACGCGTCGGAACTCAAAAATTTAATGTGAAAATCCACATAAAAGCTCACATTTCGTGCAATAACTTCAGTTCTTGACTACCATGGCCTTAAAAACTTTTCACACGTTTAGTGCTTCATTGGCCGAATAGTCTGTCATAATTTTTTACGTCGTCGTGACGTCACGTGTGACGTCACGACGTCAAAACGACGTCGAATTTTGAAAATTTCGTCAAATCAGTTTCCTACAACCCAGGATACATTTGAATTACATTTGAACACTTTAGTTGACAATTAGCTTAGTTGTTTGAGGTCATAAATGACCTCAAACGACCAAAAAAAGAGTACAAATTTAGAGCAAAAACTAATTGAAATTAGTTCGCCAGAAAGGTGGCCCATTTTGAACTTACTCCTTCATTTCCGTCACCTTTGAGTTGAAGGCGGAAAAGTTTACAGATACCTCAATGTCTTTGAAGCCTCAACTCAAAGGTGACGGAAATGAAGGAGTAAGTTCAAAATGGGCCACCTTTCTGGCGAACTAATTTCAATTAGTTTTTGCTCTAAATTAACTGTGTAAACTTTTTTCAAAAAAATTAATGAGGTATATTGATGATAGCACATACTAGACTGCCTCATGTCCCGATCAGACAGACCTGCATTTGATGTCGAACAAGGCAGACCATAATTTGTACTATTTCTTGTTGAGTAACCCAGTACTCAAAAAACTGTTTCAGAAAATGTCAATAACCAATCAGAACTCGTTATTAGGTCACGTGACTGGCTATCAGCCAATCAGGATTCAGAAGATGTCAATAACCATGGTGGCTGAAACAGCCTCCACCATCCCACCCGCCAGTACCTTTGCCCTTGTGTTCCTGAGACCCCTCACTGTGACCATGTGTGTTCTCGGTTTCATTAGCAGTCTCCTCCTGGTGGTTACAATCTTTGCCCGCTGCCAACGGTGGACCAACCTCCCCATCACCTCCACCCTCTACCTCCACGTTTGTGGGTTGAACATACTAGCATGCTCGAACATCATCTTTCTTGGTCCCATCTGGAACGCACAACAGAAGCTGAGTGAGATGTTCGTCACCATCAACGCTATGTTCGCATATGCAAGACCAGCCTTTCTACTGGCTATTTATCTGGTACGGCTGGAATCGATCGTTCGCCCATCCTCCCGGATCCACGGGCGAGAGGGGTATCAACGGGCATTAAAGTTGTTTGTCAAGTGCGTTTGGATTGGTTCAGCAGCAACATCTATCCTCATCGAGGCGTGTTACTTTGATAAAATTCCAGGCTGTGCAAAGAAAATGGAAAATTACTCGGTTGTCTTCATGCTTTTTGTCATTTTCTTAGAGTTGTCCATCATCCTCGTTTCCATAGTGATGGCAGTTTACATGGGCGTCCTTTACCACCGATACAAAAGCCCGGCCACTAATCCCCCCGGTGAGGCATCCCCCATTCTATCTAACGAAATAACGGAGCGTCGTCGTGCAGCTCTCTTGGAGAACATCTCCCTCACCCTCCTAATCGTGTGCTCCATCCTCATCGTCGATCTAATTTCTTGCACTTTTGGCCTCCTTGAAAACATCCTTGAGGTGATTTCACTTCTAAGTGATAGTTACATGTCTTCACTCCTCATCCGAATTTACCGCCTCTTAGGATCCAGCTTCACTAACGTCTACCTTGTTTACGAGCTCCAGAACGCCACCTACTCGTTCTTGGTGAGCTGGGTGCTGATCTTGGTACAACGCAGCATGAGGCAGGCCTTGTGGGGGGTTGTTACACGGGTCTACCAGAGAGTCATGTGCAGGGTTGATGATGAGGATTGATAATCAGACAGATCGGAGGAAAGTATAACTGTGACATTTTGATAATTTGATTTGATAAGAACGATTTCCATGGGCGCAACGCAACTATGGCATGTGACATGTGTGTACGGAGTTTCATGACTGTATACCAAAATAGCGAGAAATTAATATGCTTGGTGTGATACTTTTTTCTACTGAAATTATTTACAGTTTCAAAAATAATATTTACCCCGGAACCCCCTCGTATAATTTTGAAGTTGAACTGCATGCTGGTAACTAAACCTTTTTTATCAAACACCTACACATCATTTATCTCTGATCGTGAGATATATGGGGAGTATGTCTAGATAAATTTCATGACCTAGTTTTGAATAAATATCATTATAGGCCAGTCATTTTTTGTCATTTTGGGGCCGTTTGGTGAACTGAGACATAACAAAGGTTTTCCACTTGTATTGTACTCCTATGGGGTCCTAGAAACACCAAAAAAATTGTTCACTCCAACCGAGGTGAAGAAAGTGCCCAAAATGGCCACGCCCTTTTTGCCTGTATTTTCAGCCTTGACCAAAAATAGCAACTTTGCTTTGGATTGGAGTAGAAACGTAAATGAGGGCACTAAAATGTGTAGAATGAGCAGCAGAATCGATTGGTACCAAGCAGAAGTCGTTATCTCATCAGGTTCGAGAGATAATTGGATAATTAGGTATGCGCATAACCGTTTTTGTGCCATATGGCTATAGCCGCTCAGGAGCGGTTTCAGAAATTTTGCTTCACAGGAGCTTGTTCAGCATATAAAATTTAGTGGGGGTAACAAATATGAAGTATTTATTGCATAAGGTCAATGAGTTATTCAACTTTAAAGATCGAAAAATGGGGGTAAAAAGTCGAAATTTGGTTCATTTTCCTTCATTTTACCCTCATTTTTCGATCTTTAAAGTTGAATAACTCATTGACCTTATGCGATAAAAACTTCATATTTGTTACCCCCACTAATTTTTATACCGTGTGCGGCAAAAAAAAGGCCCCCCCTAGACCACCATAGTTGCCGATGTGGTGGAGAGCTGTAACTTGGCAGGGTTGCTCCACTATGTCTATCTTGATCCTGACAGAAAAATCAGAGCTCTAGCTCAAAATTCATTTTCATGAACGGAATGAACTTCTCCGTTCCTTCGATATGAGACCCCCTCATCATTCAGAATTTTTTGCCCGTCTTTGGCTAACGATTATCTTTGTAATGAGACCAATTTGAGCATAATCTGATTACCAGGAGAGACACAGTGGAGGGTTTTCCGACCGTCACTCCTGACATGTGATCCAGGCCCGGTCACGTGGTGAAAAGTGGGTTTGGGGTGCTGTTAACATGTCTCAATAACGGATTATTGCTCTCATATCCCTTGAATATCCCTCCACAATGCTCTCAAGTCACTTTGTGATGCTGATTGATTGGGTTCATGTCACCAGTTCTTGTCAAAGTTCTCAAGCGGCCCGTGATACGAGATCATTTCATCAAGGAGGGGCCATCTTGTGTCACTAATCAGCCTATCATCTCACATTACACTAGCCAAGGGATCCCACCGAGCTGCTATTGAGCAGGCGGCAAGGACCACGAGCCTCGTCCATATGAGGAATGCCTGTCACTCGGTACAGAAGAGGGTTAACGCCTGCATCACAGCTAACGGTGGCCATTTTGAACGGTTTTTGTAAGTTTGTTTTCATTTCAATGAGTTGTCAGTTCATTTCTGTTCATTTCTGAAGAACC
The DNA here is from genome assembly GCA_020137815.1 of Hormiphora californensis. NCBI lineage: Eukaryota > Metazoa > Ctenophora > Tentaculata > Cydippida > Pleurobrachiidae > Hormiphora > Hormiphora californensis. The sequence goes on along the minus strand of CM035360.1, from coordinate 1,189,517 downwards.
TTTTCTGATCATTAATTTTTAATTCAGTAACTTAACTTTAGATTTAAAAACAGTTTTTCTGATTTTCCAGTTTTCCAGTTCATTTTTGTTCATTTCTGAAGGATTTTTCTATTCAATTTTGTTCATTTTGATTTAATTTATTGTTGATTTAATTTTATTGTGTTTTAAAACTGCAACTGCAAATGTGATCACAATCAATTATTGGCTGACAAACCCCACACCCACGTGACCGGGCCTGGATCACATGTCAGGAGTGACGGTCGGAAAACCCTCCACTTTGGCCACATTGATGCCTGAGTGAGATCGAGGTCGCGCAGCGACCGAGATCGATCTCACATCTAGGCCTCCGGCCCGTTATTGATTTTAGAGCAAACTTTTTCAAAGACCTGGCTGCAAGGAACTACTGAACCGATTTGCATCTCGTTTGTTGCTCCTGGCAGATAATTGTCTCTAGTTTTACGGAAAATACCCGCGAGTATCAGCATTTGAGGAATAGTGGGTCAAAATTGACGCTAAACATGAGCAATTCTTTAAAGACCTGGCTGCAAGCTCCTACTCGGTCCTGGGACAATCTGCGGGTACTGGGGGAATCGTCATGGCCTTGTGAGTATGGGAAAATACCCGCCGATTCATCACGATGCGAAATGAGGCCATAATTGACCTTTGAGTAGTGCTAGGTCAGCTAAAAAGGTCTCCAAAAACGGTCTATCACGCGCGATCTGCTGAAAACGTGCTTTATATCGCGCGCACGTGAGTTCTTGCTCTCAACGGGCCGGGATCCTATTATTCGCGGAGCGAGAATAGGATGCGATGGATCCAACCCTCCACTGTGTCTCTCCTGGTAATCAGATTATGCTCAAATTGGTCTCATTACAAAGATAATCGTTAGCCAAAGACGGGCAAAAAATTCTGAATGATGAGGGGGTCTCATATCGAAGGAACGGAGAAGTTCATTCCGTTCATGAAAATGAATTTTGAGCTAGAGCTCTGATTTTTCTGTCAGGATCAAGATAGACATAGTGGAGCAACCCTGCCAAGTTACAGCTCTCCACCACATCGGCAACTATGGTGGTCTAGGGGGGGCCTTTTTTTTTGCCGCACACGGTATGCTGAACAAGCTCCTGTGAAGCAAAATTTCTGAAACCGCTCCTGAGCGGCTATAGCCATATGGCTCAAAAACGGTTATGCGCATACCTAATTATCCAATTATCTCTCGAACCTGATGAGATAACGACTTCTGCTCGGTACCAATCGATTCTGCTGCTCATTCTACACATTTTAGTGCCCTCATTTACGTTTCTACTCCAATCCAAAGCAAAGTTGCTATTTTTGGGCAAGGCTGAAAATACAGGCAAAAAGGGCGTGGCCATTTTGGGCACTTTCTTCACCTCGGTTGGAGTGAACAATTTTTTTGGTGTTTCTGGGACCCCATAGGAGTACAATGCAAGTGGAAAACCTTTGTTATGTCTCAGTTCACCAATTAAGCAAAAAGTGACTGGCCTATTATCAATCTAATTTGCTTTGCTACTTTAGGGAAAAAAAGGAAACCTTTTGTTTGTAGAAACAATTTTTTTGATCTGTAGATATGTTGAAACTAAAATTGAGGCCGAAACTTAAATTGAGGCCGGCTAAGTTGATACTGTCACTCCTGACGAATAATACTGACGATCTGATACAGAACTAAAACATAATCAGGGTGTGAACTGCATGTCGTGTTTGCTAGTCGCGAGCGCGCTCGCGAGACAAGCAAACACGTCAAGGTTCATTAACAAGCATGCTACTCAGTCATTTTAGATTTAACACACAATGTAAGGATACCATGTAATAGGTGAGACTCTTGCCGTCACCCTCGTTCAAGTCCCGTGAAAAACGGAGCAGTACACGCAAACTGATGCCCATTTTCCTCGCGTGACCCCGATTCAGCAGTTTGAGACACCAACTCTTTAGGGGCCATATCTCAGGAACCAGACAAGATAGGAAAAATCGCCGTCTAACGAGGCGTACAGTTTTTAATCTAGTTTACCACTGTACCGGCCGTTTCACTCTCCGACCTAAAACAAAAATCGCAACCCCACAAAACTTCAAAATAATGAAATTCGCATCTCGCATGTCGTGTTGCATGTCGTGTTGCATGTCGTGTCATGTTATTGATGCGCTCGCGTTCAACTCTCACACAGCAGCTGCAGAACATGGCGGGAAACATCGAGGAGTAGAGAGAGGGTCGGTGCCGAATCAAATATTTCTTGATCTTGATCTACTCCATCTCTCAGCTATCCTACCCCTCATCAACTCGATCTCTCAGCTACCCTACCCCTCATCTACTCCATCTTTCAGCTACCCTACCCCTCATCTACTCCATCTTTCAGCTACCCAACCCCTTATCTAGTCCATCTCTCAGCTACAGCTACTTCTCATCTACTCCATCTCTCAGCTTCCCTACCTCCCATTTACTCCATCTCTCAGCTTCCCTACCTCCCATTTACCCCATCTCTCAGCTTACCTACCTCCCATTTACTCCATCTCTCAGCTTACTTACCTCCCATTTACTCCATCTCTCAGCTTCCCTACCTGCCATTTACTCCATCCTTCAGCTTCCCTACCTGCCATTTACTCCATCTCTCAGCTACCCTAACACCCATTTACTCCATCTCTCAGCTTTCCTACCTCCCATTTACTCCATCTCTCAGCTTCCCTACCTCCCATTTACTCCATCTCTCAGGGGTAGGAATGTTAGGATAAATGAGAGATGGAGTAAATGGGAGGTAAGGAAGCTGAGAGATGGAGTAAATGGGAGGTAGGGAAGCTGAGAGATGGAGTAAATGGGAGGTAGGGCAGCTGAGAGATGGAGTAAATGGGAGGTAGGGATGCTGAGAGATGAAGTAAATGGGAGGTAGGGTAGCTGAGAGATGGAGTAAATGGGAGGTAGGGAAGCTGAGAGATGGAGTAAATGGGAGGTAGGGAAGCTGAGGGATGGAGTAAATGGGAGGTAGGGAAGCTGAGAGATGGAGTAAATGGGAGGTAGGGAAGCTGAGAGATGGAGTAAATGGGAGGTAGGGTAGCTGAGAGATGGAGTGAATGGGAGGTAGGGTAGCTGAGGCCTGAGAGATGGAGTAAATGGGAGGTAAGGAAGCTGAGAGATGGAGTGAATGGGAGATAGGGAAGCTGAGAGATGGAGTAAATGGGAGGTAGGTAAGCTGAGAGATGGAGTAAATGGGAGGTAGGGTATCTGAGAGATGGAGTAAATGGCAGGTAGGGAAGCTGAGATATGGAGTAAATGGGAGGTAGGTAAGCTGAGAGATGGAGTAAATGGGAGGTAGGGAAGCTGAGAGATGGAGTAAATGGGAGGTAGGGTAGCTGAGAGATGGAGTAAATGGGAGGTAGGGTAGCTGAGAGATGGAGTAGATGAGGAGTAGGGTAGCGGAGAGATGGACTAGATTAGGGGTAGGGTAGCTGAAAGATGGAGTTGATGAGGGCTAGGGAAGCATAGAGATGGGAACGATTATGGATAGGGATTCCCTACCCCTAATCGTTTCCATCTCTATGCTTCCCTAGTAGGGAAGCTGAGAGATGGAGTAGATAAGGGGTAGGGTAGCTGAAAGATGGAGTAGATGAGGGGTAGGGTAGCTGAAAGATGGAGTAGATGAGGGGTAGGGTAGCTGAGAGATGGACTAGATAAGGGGTAGGGTAGCTGAAAGATGGAGTAGATGAGGGGTAGGGTAGCTGAAAGATGGAGTAGATGAGGGGTAGGGTAGCTGAGAGATGGAGTTGATGAGGGGTAGGATAGCTGAGAGATTGAGTAGATCAAGATCAAGAAATATTTGATTCGGCACCGACCCTCTCTCTACTCCTCGATGTTTCCCGCCATGTTCTGCAGCTGCTGTACGAGAGTTGAACGCGAGCGCGTCAATAACATGACACGACATGCAACACGACATGCAACACGACATGCGAGATGCGAAGTTCATTATTTTGAAGTTTTGTGGGGTTGCGATTTTTGTTTTAGGTCGGAGAGTGAAACGGCCGGTACAGTGGTAAACTAGATTAAAAACTGTACGCCTCGTTAGACGGCGATTTTTCCTATCTTGTCTGGTTCCTGAGATATGGCCCCCTAAAGAGTTGGTGTCTCAAACTGCTGAATCGGGGTCACGCGAGGAAAATGGGCATCAGTTTGCGTGTACTGCTCTGTTTTTCACGGGACTTGAACGAGGGTGACGGCAAGAGTCTCACCTATTACATGGTATCCTTACATTGTGTATTAAATCTAAAATGACTGAGCAGCATGCTTGTTAATAAACCTTGACGTGTTTGCTTGTCTCGCGAGCACGCTCGCGACTAGCAAACACGACATGCAGTTCACACCCTGATAATAGAAGAAGATATAACTAATGCAAGTTGGTCAAACTGTATAAAAAGTTATTATTTTATTAATTAAGTAAATAATTACCTCAGGAGCTGTCCATCGTAGTCTAAACATGCGAGTTCGAGCTGACACACTCTCACTAGATTTGATGTATGTTCCATTATAGAGACTCCTACTCTGCCCGAAATCACATATTTTCAGGGTAGTTCGGCCATCTTGAATGCTGATTAGTACATTGTCAGCAGCCAGATCACGGTGAATAATGTTGATACTGTGCAGGAAATCCATTCCACTACACACCTGGAAATAAAGGGTGTCATAATTTGTTGAGCAAGTAGTACTTACTCAACAAGTTATGACTACTTACTACTCAACAAGTCTTAATACGACACTGATATAAGTAGTGCAGGGGCGATTTGAGTGGTGCTGGGGCCTGGGTGGTCATGAAATTACTCAATCGAGGGTTTTGGTCAATGCAGTCATGTACGATCCACTGTTTTTACGTGAGAAAGGCCCCCTAAGCAACAACTTATGACAGCTTTAGGTCACAAATTGGTGACCTCTATATATTACAACGCTACACCCAACATTCCTACTTACCTAGCTCGACCCCCACACCCCCGGCTTACACAACATTCTGCAGTACCTGCCATGTGAAGTTGTGAAGGTCAGCTTGGGACAGGGTAGTTCCCCTACACACGTGATCCAGTGAAGGTGGCTTCCTAGTCATCTTCCCATGTACACTGTCATTATACCCACTTTTATTGGTGTTACGGGAGAGTATCCTCGGCCTGGGAATACTTATTAATAGAATTGAACAAGTAAAATATGTAACCTCATAACTTCTAACTTCTGTCATCCTCCCCCAAACCTTCAACTAGTGAACTTAAAACTATACTATCTAACCACCTCTCCCTCGACGCCACGTATAAGAAAGGAAAAATATAGTTCATATAGCAATAAAATGAGAGGTGGCTAAATAAGTAAATAGTATAGTCGTCTAGATTTCTCTGGGGATGACAGAAATTATGTAACTGGTAAGTCATTAAGTTTTATATAACTAACTTCGTGGCGAGAAGTTGCATAACTGTAACTGTAACTGTCGTAGAAAGTAAAAATGAATTTATAGATGATTGTTGGTATAATTACCACATATAATCGCTTGTGTGAGATCAATCTCAGTCCCTGCGCAACTTCGATCAATCGATCTCGCACATGTGTCTATGTCATCACATGTGTCAGTATGTCATCACAAGTGTCAGTATGTCATCACATGTGTCAGTATCATGTCACCAACCTATTAGGTAATGGTAAAGTCTTCAAAGGGTTTCTCATCTCCGGGTGATCTCTTATAAAATTTGCGGGAAGGGATGACATCCTCTCGCCTCCTATCACAACACTCGCCTCCTCGTCCTCTTCTCCTTTCTTCCAAATTACCTCGTCCTCTGCAGGTCTTGCGATCTGGGGGGGGGGTAGAATCTGGTTTGAGGAGTAGAATCCCGTGGGGGGGGGGGGGGTAGAATCTAAGGGGGTGGGTGGTGGCGATGTAGAATCAGGGGCAAAGATGTTATGTGATCTGGAGACTGTTGAGTTCGACGATGACCTGTCCACTATAACTTATAATAAGGGTGTAAATCTAGGATTCTAGAACCACGGAAACAAAGTTTGATATTCATCGCATGACAGTATACCTCTTTTCTCAGACCTCGTAGGTACCGGCTGAGGTTAGTGAGACAGAATTCCAGAACTAGAATATAGGGTGGCTTGTCAATAACATAACCATACATCCGGAGTAGGTTTGGATGGGCCCGTTTCACTCGGTGCCCCTGGTCCTTCCCCTCCTGGATAGCCCTCATCATCTCTATCTCAGATAGCATCGCTTTCTTTGCCTCTGTGGAACAGCTATATCAGTAACACAGAGTTATGTATAACCCCAGAGTTATAATATATACCCTCATGGGGCCTGGCGCCAGAACCCGTTTTGATTCTCGCGAATCGGCAAATACCAGTCTAGAACCACTATACTATAATCTTCTGAATCCTCGTGATTACTTTCTTTGCCTCTGTAAATATATGGAACAGCTATATCAGTAAAACAGAGTATACCCTGTCTGTCGCCCGTTATGATTCTCGTGAATCATACTGAGGGAAATCATACGACTCTTACTGCAGTTAGCGACAATCGAGAAAACCGACAGCATAACAGTGCTGTGTGTTCTCTCAAAACTCTTGATATCTCTTACAAGAAAATAAGAGTTATTTTGGAAAACAGTCAGCACCTGTCGCTTACTCCAGTAAGCGATTGCGAAATCAATCAGCACCTGCTAACTTAAGTAAGAGTCGTATGATATCCCTCACTGGTTATACCAGTCTAGAACGTTCTTTTTATTAGTTTAATATATTGAAACCACTATATTCTATTCTTCTGAACATTCCCAATTCAGAGTGAATGGTACTACCCGCATCCTCCATATCCTTAAATCGATAGTGTTTACGCAGTGAATACAGAGCGAATGCAGAGTGAATGCAGAGCGAATGCAGAGTGAATGCAGAGTGAATGCAGAGCGAATGCAGAGTGAATGCAGAGCGAATGCAGAGTGAATGCAGAGTGAATGCAGAGTGAATTACATCATGATCAAATACCCCAGCTTGATCTTTTAAAAAGGGAGTTACGATCAAAAATTGCCGGAGACTCCATTTACTAGACGAATAATTTCCCAATATCTAGGTAATAAACAATATTTCCCCTAATATTTCACCTCGATAAACCACGTACCTCAATTTACCGAGGAGTCCGGTAAATCGTAAAATCGAGGTTTGACTGTAAAATACCTTTGATATGTTCCTCCGATTTTGATGTGTTCTCACTCTCCTGGAGGCACGTTTTTAAGATTTTCAGAGCACACTCATAGTGCTTGGTAAGCTGGGAATCCTCTTTCTGTTTCACTCGGAGCTTCCCCTCAAAAATATAACCGAAATACCCACGGTCGATTAATCTGAACCGGGAATTAAAGTTAAATATTTCTAGAAATACAAATCGTCACCAGCATCCCCAAACAAACTATGTCTAGAAATAGTTCTTTTTGGGTTTAATTCAAGGTGTTATAATACAGTCGGACCCCGATTTAGTGGCATCCTCGGGGGGAACATCCTGCCACTAAATCGGGGTGCCACTAAGTCGGGGGCCACCAGCCCTTCTCACTCACTTTATTTTATCGATCGACTCTCTGGGAAGTTCTCCTCCCAACAGGGCGTCATCTCCGTCCAAGTATTTAGCCTCAGCATCGGGAGACTTCCTCAGATAAACAATGACAGCACCTTGTGGGTAGAAAGATAAAGGCCTGTAAAATCTTTGATCATGTCGCTTAAAACGGGGGATGCAACCTGTCAGTGCCACCAGCAATGCTATGAAGAATAAAATAAAATACGATCCTCTACATTACGTAGTGTACGAAATATATCACCTTGGTATACTTATGACAGACACTATAGCCAGGTTGCAACACGTCCCTACTACAGTCGGACCCCGATTTAACGGCCCCCGATTTAGCGGCACCCCGATTTAACGGCAGGATAATTTTCCCCCAAAAAAATTGAAATTTTTATTGAAAATTTTTTTTGAAAATTTAAAAAAAAATATTCAAAGGTGTATCAACCACGTTCGAATCGTCTTTCGAATCGGTGCATCTTATTGCATGTCTTGCCGGTAATTAGACGGTTCGAAACGATCAGATATGTGATCCCCATGAGGCCCATCGAATCGCAATTTTGACGCTTGTTAAATCGGCCCCATGGGGATCACGTATCGGTTCGCTTCGAACCGTCTAATTAGCGACAGGACGTGCGATAAGATGCACTGATTCGAAACACGATTCGGACGTGGTTGATATACCTTTGAAAAATTTTCATAATATAACTTCTTTTTGCAAAATTTTACAGAATGATTGTCAATGCTTTGATCGGTGCTCCCCATGAATTTTCAGAGAAAAATATATTTTTAAAATTCGAATTCTTCCTCAATCCTCACCCCGCTTAAAGTGCCCCGATTCGGCATGGTATCACGTATCGGTTCGTTTCGAACCGTCTAATTAGCAGCAAGACATGCGATAAGATGCACTGATTCGATAAACGATTCGGACGTGGTTGATATACAGTACCTTAGAAAATTTTTTTAACTTTTTTTGAAATAATTTTCTTTTTCTAATCAGAAATGATCATGTAATCAATTCATGGACATTGCCTTTAACACTTAGAGGTGTTTTAGTATAGCATTTTGGACAAAAATAGGGTTTTATGGGCCAAATATGCTCTACCCCGATTTAACGGACACCCCGATTTAACGGACAAAACCCTTTCCCCCAAGGGTGCCGTTAAATCGGGGTCCGACTGTACCTACACTTGATAGAATTGACAAACAACATATACATACACATACCTATAACAGCGATAACAAAGGATCCAATCAGAGTGTAGAGCCAGATGAAGGCGGGTGTGGCTGGCGGTGGGATTGGGGTTGGGGGTGGAGGTGTCTCACAAACACTCAAACTCTCTACTAATCTGTGGTACTCATCGCACTGAAAATAATAGGAAGAATGAAAGGATGACAAACACCACAGCGGGAAGCTAACAGACCAGAATTTTGATCAGAGATGTGGCTCTAACTTGGCAGTATTCCCCTGCGTGCCCTGGGTTTGAACAAACCAATTCAGTATAAGATCTGATATTCTGATAGGTTAATAATTAGGGCAGTTGGAACTCTTACCGGTTCCCCATAAGAGCATTCTTGGCCTACTCTAATAAACACCAGATATCGACCACCCTTTGTCACATCTGAAAAATATATAATAATCGGCTTTTATTAATGTACATCGATAAAGGAAGTAATTTTGATATCTCCTTCAGCTGGCCTGGTGCTGATACACACTCACGCCATCTGTTATACAACAGTTGAATGGGGAATTCTCACACACACACGAGCAGATCTCGGTTAAGGAGAGATTAATTGATTATTCAGTACATCGATAAACTAACATGTTAGGAGATATGATATAAGGGGCCTCTCATTATATAACTACCAAGCAAACCCCCATGTTTGCACTAATAACTGGCGTCCAACCCCCCACCCCCGGCCCCAATTTAGGAAACTCACTGTACGTGTGTTTATCATCCATAGGAAGATCCTTGGGAGATATGCCCAACTGGACCACCCGGTCAACCACGTGGGATGCATTTGGTAATTGAACGTCCAGCCACAGGGACCCCGTGTTCCCCGTGGAATTTCCACAGAATCCCACGGTGTAGTTGTCCGTGGGGGGCCCGGAGAGAGGGTAGTGGAAACAGTATTGACGTTTTCTTGGTTTGTAGGATAAAACGGCAGCTGTTTCGCTTCCATTTATTAGTTCACCAGAACCCTTCTGTGCGACCTGCGGATTAACCATAATTCAGGGTTTCACCGTCCAAGATTTGGACTAGGATATTAATAGTTTGGGGACGGGTTAGCCCAATTTTACGAAATCCCATTCGTTTATTCAGTCAATTTAGTCGCTGCGTTACTCCATCAAAAAGGGAATCATTGTACCAAAAGGGAATCATATTGTACCAAAAGGGAATCATATTGTACCAAAAAGGGAATCATTGTACCAAAAGGGAATCATATTGTACCAAAAAGGGAATCATATTGTACCAAAAAGGGAATCATATTGTACCAAAAGGGAATCATTGTACCAAAAAGGGAATCATATTGTACCAAAAAGGGAATCATATTGTACCAAAAGGGAATCATATTGTACCAAAAGGGAATCATTGTACCAAAAGGGAATCATTGTACCAAAAGGGAATCATTGTACCAAAAGGGAATCATTGTACCAAAAGGGAATCATTGTACCAAAAGGGAATCATTGTACCAAAAGGGAATCATTGTACCAAAAGGGAATCATTGTACCAAAAGGGAATCATATTGTACCAAAAAGGGAATCATATTGTACCAAAAGGGAATCATATTGTACCAAAAAGGGAATCATATTGTACCAAAAGGGAATCATATTGTACCAAAAGGGAATCATTGTACCAAAAGGGAATCATTGTACCAAAAGGGAATCATTGTACCAAAAGGGAATCATTGTACCAAAAGGGAATCATTGTACCAAAAGGGAATCATTGTACCAAAAAGGAATCATTGTACCAAAAGGGAATCATTGTACCAAAAGGGAATCATATTGTACCAAAAGGGAATCATATTGTACCAAAAAGGAATCATTCCATCAAAAAGGGAATCATTGTACCAAAAGGGAATCATTGTACCAAAAGGGAATCATTCCATCAAAAAGGGAATCATTGTACCAAAAGGGAATCATTGTACCAAAAGGGAATCATTGTACCAAAAGGGAATCATATTGTACCAAAAGGGAATCATTGTACCAAAAGGGAATCATATTGTACCAAAAAGGGAATCATTGTACCAAACACAAACCTGGACGAGGAAGTTGTTACCGAGTCTCCTGGAGCAGTATAACCCTTGAACACAATCCCATCGTGAATTACCTATACCCTTAACCGGAACTGGGTAGGGCCGCGTAACAGTTATATCCGCCGAGTTCTCTGGAATTAGCATATCATCCTTATTATAAAGCCACATCCCCTCGTGGAGGTAGATTGTCTTAAACCCATAACAGAGGTCTTCTTGATTGCTGGGCACACCTTTAGTGGTGTTCAGCCAGTCGTCGTGGAGGGGTAGGGACAGCAGTTCCAACTCTGTAATTACTATAGTTAAAAGAGAGAGAGAGAGAGAGAGAGAGAGAGAGAGAGAGAGAGAGAGAGAGAGAGAGAGAGAGAGAGAGAGAGAGAGAGATAGATAGAGAAATAGACAGAAAAGGCTTTTGAAAGCTGTTGAGTAAGGTGCAGCTGCCATTAAGTTAAATGGTTTTCCCTTCCATTTATAATTCAGCTGTCATGTCTGTGTCACTTATTACGGGGAATTTAAAATGAAAAGGGCACTTGCCTTAACTTAAAACGGCATTAAGATTGTTTGTCACTACATTAGATCACCTTGGTCGAGTGGAGTGGTGATGTCATACTCAATCTGAAACGTCTCATTGTGTCTCTGGGAACAGGACAACTCAAGAGACACAACCTCAACATGATAGGTGATGGGTAATGACAAGGACGGGGATAGGTCGTAGATGGTAAAAGGTAGGAGACCAGTGAATGTAGCGTTGGGTCCCATCTTGTAGTCCGCAACCTGGGACTCATCATCATCAATAGTCTGGACGAGCAGGATTAGGTGATGATAGGGAGCACAATCATCTGACAACCTGAAAGGTGGAGCTGCTATGAGAATTAAAATTTACTAGCTGAATCCGAATCTAAATTCAGTGAATCACAGGAAGCTAGGTACAGTCGGACCCTGATTTACCGGGATGCTCGGGGGAAAGGGTTTTGCCCGGTAAATCGGGGTACCCGGTATATCGGGGTCAAATACCGTTAATTTCCTATATCGGGGGAATTTTATCCTCCCGGTAAATCGGGGTTACGGTAAATCGGGGTTACGGTAAATCGGGGCCCGGTAATTCGGGGTCCGACTGTATTCAGAACGGAGAACATTGAACAGTATGGAACACATCCTAACCTAATCAATCTGATAAAACAGCTTTGTAGGCTTTCCGACGGCCGATTTGAGCACACTGGATTAAAACGGTGTCGGCGCCGAATCACAAACAATTCATACAGCATGCAGTCAGAAGACTATTTCAATTTACCTACCTTACATCCAAGGTATTGAAAGTATACCCCTCCTCCACCTCTATCTCAATCTCCTCCCTACACGGCGTATCCCAGGTAACCGGCTCGCCCATGACTCTGCAGCATTCCCGACAGATATCATCATAGCAGAGGATTCTACAGATATCAGAGTCACCTGCTGCACTACATGCTGCTGATGGGGTGCAGTAGGAAGTACAGAGATCTAGCTCAGGTAGTGTGTACTGGGAGGAAATGAGTGGTGAGATTATATAGGGGCATGAAATATAAAAACTGATATGGCACGAACGAGTTTGACAGAACCAGCATACAATCCAGTATGGAAAGCAGAGAGTGAGTGTCTTTTTCTTCTTTTTTTTGGATCGTCCCCGTGCTAACAAGAGTGGGTGTCATGTTCCAACCTGTTTATGGCAGTTATAAAGGCACGCTGATAGTTGGATTTGTAGTTGTACCTCAGTGAAACTCAACACATTGCTTAGGAGAAGAAGAACAACAAAGAAACAAAACAGCATAATAAATTCAAATTTCAGAGATAAGGGAGGAGATGTAACTCGCTCCGTCCTTTCTCTCTCTTTCTCGTGTATGAAACCCAATACCTTACACACACAGACAAACAGAGTTGATAGACTTAAAAAATTGCTCCAGTAATTTCTTGTTCTGGTTCGAGAAAGTGGGTCTGATCGAAAAATACAGTACTCAAATCTCAATCAGTTTCTATAGTTTTGACAACAGTTCCAAAACTATCTTCCATGTGTCGAAATTTCTGTCACGCCAATGCTCTGACAGGTTTTAAGACCTAAGTTCACCAATAATCAATTCATGGTCAAACGAGTGTCAAATTAAAACACATAAAAAATCGCACATCAGTCAATCAAAGCAAAAGTTGATAAAATATCTTGAATAAGTCAGAAGACAAATCACTAAGAATAAGATGGTTGAGATAATTCGTTAATTCGTTAACTTCTTTAATGGGCCTAATTGAAATCACTGATATTCTGAGTCTTGGAATCACTGGATTATCTGGTATTTCGTGGAGTATCAGCTGATATTTCGAGGAGTATCAGGGATGTAGGAATGATTTTTAAGTCACGTGACCCAAAGTTAAATCAGAGAAGCTGAAACAACATTATATCATATCGACAGTACGGTTAAGATCCTGATGCAGCATGCTGTAGTATCATTTGGTGTGATTTTCCCCTTAAGATCCTGCTGCAGTAGTATTGTTAACTCGTGCCCGTGAAAATAGCTGTGACATTTCGAGAGTATTCGCCTTTGCATCCCGAAATAATCCAATCCACTCCTTCCTAAAGCTGATCTGCCTCCACAGCAGGATGAGTGGTAGGAGGATACCATAGAAAAGGGGCCCACAGTACGCGAAAAATGTCCCAAGAATAATGGATTTCGAGTTATTGAAAAGGGATGTTTGATCGTAGAAGTTTACCCCTGTGATGTAGAAACATGCTTCACCTATCCTTTGAATCCACCTGTACAGTGAGATATATTTGTTAGGAACAAAATGGAACTATTTGTTAGGAAGAATACGGATACCCATTTGAAAGCTACGGTAACTTATTTCTAAGTACCAAAATCGCTCGTATTTTCATTATTTAAAATGAAATTATTTGTCTTTCCCCGGTGAACCCGGTAAAATGAAAGTAGTGTGTGCATCTTTACCAAAGAAAGTGGCAAGCGAAGAAAGCAAAGAGGAGGATGAGTAGGGTGACAAAGGCGTTAACGTGGTATTCCGTCTTCTTCACCATTTTAATACTTGTTGGGATACTCGGCCGGGTAACTTTATCCGCTACTTGGGGCGATAAATGCACCCCTACTGGTTCTTCAGAGTCTACTGAGGAGAGAGAGGGGTTACCATAGCAACATTCTACCATAGCAACATGTTACCATAGCAACATGCTACCATAGCAACATGTTACCATATCAACATGCTACCATAGCAACATGTTACCATAGAAAGATACTTATTTACAATGCATGAAAATTTAAAACGCAATTAAGATGACTTATCCTTTCATGCATTACCTTTTGTAAATTTTCGTAACGCAACTTTTGCTCCTTGTAACTTTCTTCGCTTGAAGAAAAACTGAAAGTGATGGTTAGAGTTTAGAGGATCTGATCTTCTACAGCTCTGAACAACCTAAAGTGACTAAAGGAGTGAATAACATCTTGAGTGAATAACATCTTGATATTTTCTTGTAGTTGATAAACTTAGTTGATGAAACCAGGCAACTTAGTTGACGTAACCACGTCTTACCTTTAAAAGTTTGACCATAGTTGCCATTGTTAGGATGAGGGTCAGGATAGGTATTATCACATACGGAATGACCATTAGCACGAAACAGTAAATCTGATAAAAAGCGGGTTGTATATACATCATGTGTTATTTTGAAAGGATATAAGTAATGGGGGTATTATTTTCACACCATCCTGAAATTCTCGTCTAAGTCATTTTTTTAAAATTTTTAGATTCTACAAGAAGATGGTTCAAACCTTTTGTGCGGCAGTCGGTTGGATAAACTTGTATGATCCTGAACTATAACTCGGCTCAACACTGAACCGTATTCCACACATTATGCTGTAGTGATCAGCGTTTATGAACTGGCCCGGTAAATACCGGAAATAGGCCACGTTTCCATCGGCTCTGTTAGGCGTACTGACTCCGATTGTGGGCAGAATGATGAAAATAGACCATAACACGAGAAGGCTTTTTCTGAAGGGGAAAATTGGATTTTTAGTAAAAAAATTAATCAAAAACCGATCAAATGGAGAAGTCTGTCTGACGCCGCGACCCCATCTGAACGCACTGTCAAATTGGGGTATGGGAGAAGCTGTCTTTTAAATCTTTGGTATAATGCACTAAATTACACTTACATGTAAATGTATGGTGAGAGTTGCCGGTATTTTAGGGGAATTGATATTGCTATCATTCGATCTAACGAAAGCCCAAAGAGGGTAATGAAGTAGAGGGAGGTAACAAGATAGTAGGTGATTGCCAGACTCTTACAAAACTCCGTACTGAGCGCCTCGTCGGAGTCTGGATCCAACATTTTACCTTTCCTTTCTGACAGTAACCTAGTAGAGGGGTTTAAAATTCACATTCAAATTTGCGGCAAAATCTGAATTTACATCCTGGAAATTCTGATTTGTATCATGCCTGCCTACAGGATGGGTTGGTTGGTTGGTTACTATACTGTTTAACTTACTGATAAAAAGAAAAGAACATTGGTAAAAGAAGGAACGCGGTAAGTATGTTCACAATGGAGAGCTGGATGTTCAGAAACACCGTTTTATTTTTATCTTTCCGCCTGTACACCATCAACGTTAACAGGCTCATCGGAGGAAGGAAAACCATGAAGGGGATCAGGTAAAACTGAAACGAGATTTAATTATAACTAATTTAATTATAATTTAATTATAACGGTAGAATATCAATTGCATCTTTCCATTTATTACGAAGATGATTAATTGCTTTCCAAAGTTATGAAAAAACCAACTTGTTTTAATTTGTGAAAAAAGAGCTTATTAATTTTTGTGTAGCTTAAACTACATTTTATTTCATAAGCGCACTCTGCTATGAAATTAAGTTCACAAAAAGCGAATACATACCCTGCGACAAAATTAAATTTACAAAAAGTGAATACATACCCTGCGATAAAATTAAATTTACAAAAAGTGAATACATACCCTGCGATAAAATTAAATTTACAAAAAGTGAATGCATACCCTGCGATAAAATTAAATTTACAAAAAGTGAATACATACCCTGCATGCAGTATGAACGTTGATCCAGTTCACGGTAAAGTCGGAAGTGGTAGTTGGAGTTATTTCATCCTGTCCCGCCGTTGGGTATATCTCCTCCATATTATGGTACTTGAGAAGTGAATTATATAAGTTTCAAGAGATTCAAGAGATTTAAGAGAGTAATTATTTCAACTAGCAAACTATATTGAACCACTTAAAGGTACTACTACCTTACGAAATAAGGCTTTAGGCCTCCAGCCTGTTTTGTGCATTAGCAAACCTAAAAGGTACTAAAAGGCTCGAATGAATGGTAGGGTAAGCTGGGGTCAAAGTGGCCCACGTTTTAGGTTCTAAAATACGCAATGTATACAGCAGGAAGAAAAAATATATATAGGCTATCCAATGAAACCTTTTCCTTTCAGCCGAGCTAAATTTTAAAATCTACAAGTTTTATTTAATGGGTTAATTAATCAATTCAAATAATTTGGTGAGGCTTTTTTGGAAAATTTGCACCGGGGCAAAGTGGCCCAAGCCAATAGCATTGCTCGATTTTATCACGTTCCGGTGCAGAACATGGGCCACTTTGCCCCTAATTTGACCGTCTGGACTACATTTTTGTGCATTCCAATGTCACGTGGTATTGCAGGCGCCATTTCATTGGTCCTAGAGGTGGGCCACTTTGCCCCAGACCGGACCACTTTGCCCCGGAGAGTGGGCCATATTCGCCCCGATTTCACAAAATTGACAATTAAGACAAAAAAAATTGCCAATTTCTTCAAAATTTTTATACCTGCACGTTTTAGAGAATTATAAAGCCTAACTGGCAGTTTTTGCAAAATTAAAATCGGCCAACCCAAACAGAAATGACAGCAGTTTTAAAGCGAAAATTCGGAACAGAACGAGCAGGTCTCCGCTGGAGAAAAAGTCACGTGACCACATGTTATCACTAGGGCCACTTTGCCCCATACATTGGCCACATTGCCCCGTGGACCATTTCGCCCCAGCTTACCCTAATGATGAACAAATCGGCAAGCAATTTTATTTTCAAATAAGGAAATCCTCCTGCTCTGCACGCGAGGGAGAATCGTGGTCAGAGCATTGACCTGACAGACAAATCGGTGGCCTGACAGACAAATCGGTAACAATTATTCGCATTTTTTTCTTTAGCCCCATCAACAAAATATCAATAGCAACCGAGAAGGATAACTAAATTATTTTAGGATTTATGCAAATTTCCAATTACATATTGTTGTGCCGTCCTAATTCAACAAATTAATTTCTATTTACGATGTATCGTAGGTGTGAGCTCAAACTATGCCAACTGCAATTAGTTACTCGAAAACAGTGTGTGAATTGAATGAAGAAAGATGTGATCTCAACTACTCATAACAGACTTTATAACAGACTATATTAGTATTACAGAAAGACAAAAGTGAGTTTTGCAATAAAAAGATACTCTCTGCTAAAAGTAAGACGCTCGTATAACGATCGTTCAGCTGGTCGTTTCACGGGCGTTTGACGACCAGCTTAAACTAACGATATCGGTCGTCGAACGATCGTTACGAGCGTTCTACTTTTTATAGCAGGGTGGGACTTATAACTTATAAGTATTATATATAATACTTTACTATTCGCATCAAAGACTGAGCTCAATAATACCACGTGGCTTTTAGATGACGACATGCATTTAAAATCGAGGATATAGATGATATAGTATAGATGATATAGTATAGATGTCCTAGATGATATAATATATGTCCTAGACTTATCCATAAGGACATTTACAACACCATTTGTTGAGTAAGGGGGAAGAGTGTGTCCCCCTTACTCAACAAAACACCATTAGTATGAGGCTTGCACTCAGCGTATGTGGCTAAACAGCCCAATTAGAAAGATGTACACGGGGCTTATCACCATAGGAAACCGCGAAGGAGGAAGACCCAATACAAACAAATGGAAACACTCCAAAGCTTTGGCAGAGTCCAAATTATGGCAGTATGGAATAGACAGGAGTATTAAGTATCATACTACTTACTATTCAAATTGTCAGTGCTACATCACCTAGCAACTACACCTGCACGTGCAATTATTAGAGCAATTTAGAAACCTCACTCCCAGTTTTGGGTACTAAGGGAAATTCAATTCTGCACGTGCATTCTTTTACTTTTGTCCTGATGTCTAACTCTTCAACCCCAAGCGCTATTCGGCAACGGTCATCTGGGTCCGGAAGATCTGCTGCTGTCAGAGAGCAGGCTAGAGAATATGACAGATTACGCCAACGTGTTCAAGCGAGCCAATCAACGACTACTGATAGCTTTACCCAACGTCGCCCAAGGGTGATTACTCCAATCGAATATAGAAATCTCTGAATTGGCTACATAGCGGCCAAGTTTTCACGTGATGAGTTTCTGTAACAGCACTGAACCTCCCTGCCATTGACTTTTTAAATTCGCACCTTGACATTGTCAGGAAGCCCAGAGCGTACAACAACATAACGTAAAACAACGTAGTATAGGGAGAAAGTGAGAGATAGGCTAGGAACGGATGGTGCAGGTGATGTCAGCGTTCCCTAATCCAGCTACCATTTCCCCGAAATTCGCCCGTAGGGCGAACGGGCCTACTAGTTTATATGATATGTATTATAAAAGGTCAATTGTATTGATCCATGTGTATTAAATGTATAGTTCGCAGTATGAGACTACATACGAATTAGGAGGGGATGCAATGAATATAATTAAAACAATTGATTGATTAAAATAAGGTTAATTAGAGATCACAAAGAAAAGTTAATACTGAAGCACGATATAAGATCATTATACATGCAGAAATTATAAATACTGTTGAGCTATTGAGAGGGGGCCCATAGTTTTAAAACTTACACACCATCGCAAGCACAATTGAACAGCCTTTATTTGAGTACTATATTGCATTCGCTGCTTGTAGGTGTCCAGTTTGATATAGTAGCAGAGTATTGATTGTACGAAACAGTTACTCTATATATTGCATATAAATAAGTTTTGATTATACTATTATCTCCATGGCCTTGAACATTAGATTATCTATTGAATCAACTGTTGCATAGCATAGCTTAATGGTATGCTTATATAATGGGGGTTGGAGCATCGAGAGTCAATGTGTATGTGACATGGTACGCATCAATTCTCCCTGTTAATCGTTAAGACAATAACACGGGGGATTACGGGGCTCGAAAGGAGAGCCCGAATAGATCGCCCGAAAGATTCATCTGCGCCTTACGTTTCACCACAATTTCACCAGTACGTAATGCACAAATATATATTTCGGGCAATCTATTTCGGGCATTTCTTTCGGGCTCCCGTAATCCGCTAATTGGGACGTGAGTAATAGTACAGTAATTTGATGCCTTTTCATAATTCTAATTTAATATACAGTCGGACCCCGATTTAGGGACACCCTCGGGGGAAAGGCTCTTGTCCACTAAATCGGGGTGTCCACTAAATCGGGGTCAAATAAGGTTAATTTCCTATATCAGAGAAAAAAAATCCTGTCCCTAAATCGGGGTGCCACTAAATCGGGGGCCCCTAAATCGGGGTCCGACTGTAATAAGATGCACACGAACTGGTCTAGTGAAATAGTCTAGACTTGTAATGTTAAGAATTATGTAAATGCATTCTCCCCTACCAGAAAAATATTGAAGGGGTCCCGCGATGAGCGCGTACACTCAGTCGCATGCTAGATCCACGCTCACCAAAGGGTAAATGCATTCTCTCGACTATCTAAAATCTATATAGTGCATGGTATAATTATTGTTTCGAGAAAATTCTCTCTGCTATACCCCACTCCTAGTGACCAGTTTGGTGACATAGACACCTGGCGCGACCAAGATTGAGCTCACACACAGGTGTCTATATGTCACCAAGTGACCAGTCACTACCAGGTGGTCAATGTAGCACACAGTTCTGTTTGATCGACAAAAAGCACGAGAGAGAAAGGGAAGAAGGGGGATAGAAAAAGAGATAGAGCCATTACAAAAAACGAACCTGCTCACGTTACACATTGGAGAGATACCATTATCACTGCACTGGCAAGTGGCCGTGGCCCATCCCCCTTCCGAGAAAATACCTTACTCTCGTTTTTTAAGAAACGCTTTAGTAAGAAACTTTTTTATAAGAAACTTTTCAAATGTAAATCACACAACTCAGAGACACCACAACAAAATAGAACACCCCTAACTTGTATAGTTTCTTGATAAAGAAGAAATTCTTTTTGTTTTTGGATTGTTTACACCTGTATTTTCCTAGAAAAAAAGTTTCTTATTTAAAAGTTTCTTGAAATATGCGAGCTTAATTAACGAGAGTAAGGTAAGTATTCCGAGAAAAAGTTTTTCGGTTGATATGTACCAATAATGGGAATCTCCCAAATACCAAAAAATAGATAATGCAATTTGCAAAATGAATATAGTACTTGTTCTTGTCCAAACCCTGCAGAGCGTGGTGAAACAGGGTCGAGCGAGGCACGAATCAGGAATTTACCATACCAGCTAAATTTAATAGAGTGTGTGTGTGTGTGTTCAGTACCTCCCGTCGTTCCACCCCATGCTGAGGTTATTGATGACCCCTCAGCCGGCCCGTTACTGACCTCACTCCTTGCCAGATGACCCCCACACGCAGGGTCACTGTCGGTATGATTCCACTTAGATTCCACTGGTTTCCCAGCAGTCTCTTTATGGTACCGCAAAAGGAGCATGCGAGTCTGTGTCGGATTTGGCACGGAGAAATCTTTCCCCGCAGACATGTGATGGGACTTACCGTCCAATTGGTTGGTCTTTGGTTACCACTGTCACGACAACTGTGGAAGTAGGTGATTTGCCGGATATCATTGATTACCTATCAAGGGATTAAATGCTTATCTTTACACCAAGGGTCTTGTAGTCTAAGCTAGCTAGTAATGTATTCACAAGTACGACCCAAGGGTCCGGTCAGGCGATGTTGCCATCGCCGGGTGGCCAGGTTATAGATTAGTTGCTGTAAAACAACGTCTATGGTTGTCCCTGAGTGCATTTGACCAGTATCAGTTCACTCAAGGCTTCGCGTAATTAATGCGAGGGGTCTCAGTGTAAGCGTGTCTGCTATTTGAATAAGGGTACCATTGTTTAAGTGTCCCAAACTGTAATGGGCTTTTCCCTGACTACTAAAGGGTCTTTCAGATTTGTAGGTTTGTCACTTGCCTTGTTTTGGGGTGTGCGTGTCTGAGGCTCGGTGATTTGTTGTAGGTGTGGAGATCACGCATGTGCGGAGCTTGGGATTAGGGGGGGGGGGTAGGGTGTGTCTGAGGAGTCTAGAACTTGGGCTTGGAACTGTGCGCGCAGTTTGTTCGGTAAGTTATTTTGTGTCTAGATCTGTTTTTTGGAACAAATAGGGTGTGGGGGTTAAATAGGCAGAGGTTTTTAGGTGCAAATTTGGGCAGGGGTTCCCCAGGGGCGACCAGCCCCTACTTGGTTATTACTGGGTTTATCTCTGCCCTGTCATAAAGACAGCCATGGGCAAGAGAGCTGTTTTGCAGGCGACAGCAGCCGGGTCGACGGGCAGAGCCCTCAGGGGTTGCTGTATATAGCGGGGTTGACGTGAGTCAGAATCCAGAAGTTGTCTGGACGTCCGTAGTCATTTAGCCGTCACTCTCTCAGAACTCTCTCTAACTCGCTCACCCACTCTCTCTCTCCCTTAACAGATTGACGTTACCAGGATGGACCACGCGGAGGTGGACTGAATCGGACTTGTTATGTGAGAGGTGGAAGTTACCAGCAACGACACAAGCAGAAGCCCCCACGGCGCGGAAAACACCGCAAGAGCCTCCACTACACACATCCCATAACCATTACCATCCCAATTTAATAGAGTGAAGATGCATACATAATCAGAGGGTAATACATTCATACATAAGTCATACTATAATAGGAGGGTAGTATAGCTAGCAGAGTCATAAGAATAAGAAACGTACATATTTTTAGTGAGGCGGGTGACGCTCCTCAAAATATACTCAAGCAAAGAATTTGAGAAATAAATGTGATATAGCAAAAAATAGAGACACATTCTTTCTTTTTTTTCGCTCGCTCTCTATCTCTCTATCTCTCTATCTCTCTATCGTGATCTCTCCACACTGGCCCAGTATTGTAATAACTATCTTCATCTACAATTACACACTGACACACACAGATACACACAAACGAGCATCGTTTCATGGTTCAGTGATAATAACCCTCAACCGGCTGTTACTACAGTCGAAACTCGATTTACCGGGCCCCGATATAATACTGGGTACCCCGATTTACCTGGCAAAGCCCTTCCCCGAGCATCCCGGTAAATCGGGGTCCGGCTGCTACTTGATCACACACTGTATCGCACACCTGTCTATTAATTGGAGCAACTAAATTCCAGAGCTTTCTATGCTGTTCTATGGAAAGTAATCAATTGACAATGGTGCCAGAAATTATCCTACTATCACAAAATGATATAAATGCTAGAGAAAATAAGAAATTGCAACTCTTTTAAACCCCTATACTATTATAATATCTTTGGGGAAGTAGTAGACAAGCTGCGGACTTTCATTAATTTGCCCTCTTTCGGAGCTGTAGAACAGGCAAGCTGCAGACTCAACTATTTTGGGGGTATCTTGCGTACGCCCCACGTACGTCCCAGCGTGGGGATTATTCAAATAGTTTAGAGAATTTTATAATTCATTAGAAATTGGAGCCTTAAAAAAGCCAGATCAATCCCGGATGGTTCTTAGTTTAGAGAAATGCTAGATTCCGTAGATTCTAGAATTACAATTCATTGGAAATTGGAATGAAAGGATACCATTATGTACTAGCTAGTATTCCGATAGGATGATTTAACAAACAACGACGGGAATTACTTAGACTATCGGCAAGCTACCGAACCCTATATAAAACACAAGGCTGCAGCTGCACTGCAGCAGGTGGAAATTGGGTGCACTTTAATAAGGACCTGTTCACACTTCACCAGTAACGACATGCCTAGCCTATGCGGTAACAAAAAGAGACTATTATAGAACTGGGAAGTGGGTTGGGCACGTCGCGCTATACCCTGTACGCTGCCAAGGAGTGGGAGAGCGATATAATCCACCTCGACAGTATCGACATAAGTTAGATCGCTACCCTTTTCCCATACCTCCATCAAATGCAAGAATTAAGGCATATAAATACTTGAGTTACTTGTCAATTTCTATTAATATCACACATGATAGATCACATGATAGACTGCACGTATATTGTATAATAGGTTCACGTAGCATATTCTATTTCCCGTGAGTGACATTTAATCTAAATACCCGGCAGAATTATGGTAGTCATATTTTATATCGCAGAAACAGTTTATACCGATAGAATATTCTGACTATTCTGTCGGTATACACTATTTCTGCGATATTTATATTTTATAAGATATTTATATTTTATAAGATATGATACTTAGCAACATAGGTGGTCCCACTATTCCACTACGTTTGACAGCTTTGAATAAATACCCCCCTGGAATTCAAGCATTAACTAAATGCACTTTTGAACTTTTGAGGGTGGGCTAATGAATTTAACAGATATAACTGATAACGTGATACTTCAATAAAGACGTCTGGTTGAGAGTTCTAAATCTTTCAATTAAAATCAAAATTGCTCTAGAGAGTAGAGACCCCATCATAATGTCAATAGAAACAATTAATAACTACAAAAACTTAGCGTGAATTTTTAGAGCATCTTAGGGACCAACTTACAAATAAGTACCCGGGTATGTTAACCATAAGCACTCGCGGGTATTTTTGTATCAAAATACGTGTGGCGGCGGGGGTATTTGTTGTTATTTTCTAACCCTTAGGGGCGCCCGAAGGTATTTGTACTCAAGGTATTTGTACTCAAACGACAAAAGTACCCGTACTTTTTTGTAAGTTGCTCTGTAAGAAAGCAGAAGGCTTTATACTGTAAAACTAGATATTTTCGTGAGATTTTTATTTTCGCTCTTTATTTTTGGCTGGAAAATCCGCGAAAATTAATTCCGCGAAAATATTTTGGATGATTTTTCACAGAAAACTCGTAAACTGTAAGCCAATGAGATGTGAGCATTTTCTGTCTCATCCCTGATTGGTTATCTCTTAGAGCCAATCAGCAATGAGAAAATGCTCACATTTCATTGGTCTACGCCAAGCAGGTCTGGTGTCTCATGGCAATGATGACTGCACTCTTGGCGTAATTAGATAATAGACTAGGACCGTGAAATGGGGGTAGCAGTGGGATTAGCGAAAATTAAAATCGTGAAAATAGTAAATTTTGATCGAATCGCGAAAATTAATTGCCTCGAAAATATCTAGTTTTACAGTATAACGACATATTCAAATTTTCATAACAACATTCCTGCACTGCTGCAGTATTGCGTGGTGTTAGAGGGAGCACATAATATATTTACTGCCGTAGTATTTGTGGGAAACTAAAGACCAGCAAATTCCCTCAATAAATCCCTAAAATAATTTTTAAATTGAGCCCCCTGTAAAATGCCACATCGGCCATCTGATGTGTAGCCTCCATATATATATATATATATCATCGTATAGGGACTGACCGTCTAAGTATGATGGTAACGAAGTTACCCCTCCCTTGCCGGCGCGTGAAGCGCACCAAACGAAGGCCGCGTGTCTTGGATACCAACTAAGTATGGCGGACATTCTGATCGAGACTAAATTGGTGTAGCTAAACAACTAAATGGTTAAAAGATGTCCTTCACTCCTTTCCATAGAGGGGTAATATAACGAAAAGAATTCACCCCTCGACTACATAAAGGGGTAACATTACCGTTTACCCGTTTTCAAACAAATTCCCTAGAAAGTATCCCACAATCCAATTGGTAGGCGGTAGCCTATATATACAGGCAAGGTTGCAATTTGTCTACATAGAGGGGGGGGGGGGGGGGGTAACATGTAGCCGCTTAGCCGTTATTCCCTGAAAATTATCCCACGAAGCCTTGGTAGCCTTTTCTTTGAAGCGTGGGTCCAATATTGCATAATATTTTGAACATATATGCAAGTTTAAACCAATAATACAGGGGTGGAGGAATGGACTAATGGAAGGGCGGAGGCAGGAACCGACCGAATCAGGAAATACTAGCCCCTGATTGGCTGATTCCTGGACGGAGGGCTAGTCGACCGTCGTGGGACGTCTTCCTGTTCTAAGAAGGGCTGACAGCAAAATAGCGTTTTAGAACAAATTGATTTCGTGATTGATTGTTCAACAATCAATCACGAAATCAAAATGAGTGTTTTTTAAAGTACCAAAATAGACATTGTTTTAGGCCTGAGGGGGGGGGGGGGGGTGCTCTCAACATTCCGGAAAAGTTGGCTGTTATAGGGCCGATGACCAGTTCCAAAATAAAGCAAGTCTAAAGCACGTCGCGCCCCTCCTTGTTCGGAGGGGGACTTCTTCTACGCAGTCGAGTAGTCTAAACAGCATAGTTCAGTATAATAGTTCAGTTCTTATTCAAAGTTAGCTTGATGGCTATACCAGTGCTCGATCTTTGCAGAGAGCTATATTAACACAAAAACCAAAGAAAACGAATTTCTTCTTTTTCTATGGTTTTTGTGGTATGTAATAGTTCAGTTCAGACTTCAGAAGTTACGAAATGAAAATGGATTCAAGTATGGGTTAGAATAACGCGACATAGAATGTGAATGAAAAGGACAGAAGGGTAAAATTTACCGTAAATTATGAAGCATGAAAAAGAAAAAATGGTATTAGTACTCTTTTCGCTATTTAAATATATTTTTTATTCCTAGCCTTCCTCTCCCCCTGCCTCTCCTAAGCTCTCTCCCTCCCTCTCCTAGCCTCCCTGCTTCTCCTAGGTTCTCTCCGTCTCCCTTTCCTAGCCTCTCTCCCTCTCCCTCTCCTCCCTCTCCTATAACCACTCTGAAACTCGACATCAGAGAAGGTGCTGTGTTCAATATATGCAGTGCAGAATTACGAAAGACTACTCAAATTTCTCAACCTAGCAGGTGCTGCCCGGGTTCTGAGATTACCCCATTATATCCATCTCTTTCTCTCTCTTTTTCTTTCTCTCTCTCTCTCTCTCTCTCTCTCTCTCTCTCTCTCTCTCTCTCTCTCTCTCTCTCTCTCTCTCTCTCTCTCTCTCTCTCTCTCTCTCTCTCTCTCTCTCTCTCTCTCGGCCAGATTAAAAAACTAAAAATACAATCTGCACCAAATGCAATATATGTGTACTTAGATTATTAAAAAGCTAAATCACAAGAGCGCTTTCTTCTTACTCTCCCACCGGTGTTTATTTAGCAACAACTAATGCATTTTATTTTATTTCTACTAATATGATCATAACTCCAATGTATTTATAGTGTGTAGCATGGTGTTAATATCTAACAGAAACAGGAGAGCGATAATCGACCGAAAGAATCCGAACGAGGACCTCCATCTAACACAGGTGAGTCATGGTTACTATGACAACCAGCAGACCAGAGTCCCGGCAAAAATGAGGGGCAGCAGGTGCAGAAATAATTTTGGGCTTGAAAGATTATAGCAGCGGTTCCATTTCTCGAGTTTCTAGTCTCCAGTGAGAGGGGGAGAGATCGAAGAAACCATTATATTGAGAGAAATCAGAGTGAGAAAGGAAGTCAGAGATCACCTATTCACTCAGAAATAAAAAATAAAAAAGAAGTTTCTAGTACAAGTAGATGTACACTTACAGGCGCTGAAAAGTAATAAAACGTGTGAAAACTCTCGCCTATCACTGCACTTATTCTAAGAACTATGGCCATTGGCCTCTTCATGTTCAACTTAAAGGATCTGAAGCTTTCAATTCGAGAAGTTTTTTCTCTCTCCCTTTCTCAAGTATAACTTCAGTATTAATGTTGTAAAACATTGCATAGGGTAAACCGGGGCAAAATGGTTAACTTTTTACTTAATCGGTTCTCACTCCCATTTAAAAAAAGATACAATGAAAAAAATTATATAGGATTAAAGTTCATTATTTTATCTTTCAAATAAGATAAATTTCAACTCTAGGGACCATCATTTACTTAACTAAATAACTAATTTAAAAATTTTGGTCGGAAAAAATGGTACCGGGGCAATTCGGACAACACCAATAGGAGTGCTTTATTTCGTCACGTGGGAGTCACGTGAACGTCCTCACAACACCAGAAGAAGATTCCCGCCTGGTGTTGTTAGAGGTGGGGGCAATTCGAACAATGTAATCTACACGCAATCTACACGCTGGTCGTTCTTGTTCGAATTGCCCCGGTATCACGCGTGATCACGTGGTACAAAGAACTGCACATCATTGGCCCAGGAGTTAACCAAATTGCCCCGGTGTGTTAACCAAATTGCCCATGTTCGAATTGCCCCGGTTGTTCGAATTGCCCCGGTAATCTTAATTTACCAGAATTTGGAATGAAAACATGCGAATATTTAAATAATTTTTATACCATCTGAAAGCTGATATTATTAGCTTTCAGCTGGTTTTTTCAAATCGGAAATTGACCAACTTAAACCGGATCTAGAGCCTATTTAGTGGTAACGGGCAGGCTCGAACGAGCAGTTTTCTTCTGGAGATAGGATGACGTCATTATGATAGCTTAACTAGGTGAGAGACGGGCAGTACTATGTTCGAATTGCCCCAGTTGTTCGAATTGCCCCGGTTGAAGATAACTCAGCCGCCGTACTTCATATTCACAGGTCAAGCTGTTAAAAGATTTTAGACCCTTTGTCAAGTCGCTCATCCCAGCTGACTGCTTAACGTGTTCGGATTGTAAGGAGAAACAAGTAAAGGAAAGGGAAAGATACTTCCAGGTAGGTATTGTTTGAACCGGACACATATGTGTCCTATGTGCACATAGACCACACGAATAAAAGTAGAAATAAATAAAAGTAGAAACTTCCCATTAGAGTTGTTGAGTAAGCCCTTACTCAACTGTCAGAGCATTGGCCTGACCCATTCTCGTGCGAGAACTGTGGTCAGAGCATTGGCCTGACAGTTACTCAACAGCATTTCCTGATTCAGATTGTATTGCTGTTACAGCAATACAATCAGTGAATTAACAAAACATCACTCTGCTATAATAATGCCAGGCACCCCCGCACCCCGATTTACCGGGCAAAATTTCCTGAGCATCTCGGTAAATCGGGGTACGAATGTAGTTGTAATTCGAACCACCTTATAACTATAATAATTTTCGCCTCCTTTCCACCATTATATTATCACACCTTTCACGTATTCATACAATATGGAGAACATAGTTCCGCCGGGGGGGGGGGGGGGGGGTTTGAACAAATCAAAACCAGAATTAACCAGGCAGCTTCCCACAAAGTTTTGGGCACGTCGCGCCCCTCATGTTCGCTACGCGGGCAACACAAAGTTGATCTAATGATCTTAGTTAAAGTATCGGTATATAAAGGTGGTCTATAGATACGATCTACCCTAGTAAAGTAGTATTGATGTCAAAATCCAGCACCATATATAGGGTGTGCATAAGTGCTTCTCAAGGAAGGAAATAATTATAAAGATGGTATAACCATTTACATAATTTAAAGTTATACCATCTTTATAATTATTTCCTTCCTTATATTACATATAAACTTTTCAACACTACTTTAAACAAATTAATTTGAGCTCGCGGCGGCGTCGTGTGTCTCAAACCCCCTGTAGGATCTAGCCTATGGTAAAAGTAATGGCCAATCATGACAAACATGGCACAGCCAAGGAAGTACTCGGGGAGATGATTCGGACTGGTCCGGAAGCTGTTAAAACCTGCTTGACACACTTCGATACATCACAACCTGTGTGGGCCAATAAGGCGTCCTTATCAAAGGTTAACCGACCCATTCTCGATGAATTCGCGGAGTTTCTCGGTATTCCTCCCCTATATGGTGAAAAGGGGGTTAAGGACATAGAGCTGAAAACAAAGCCCAGGATTGCTCTCAGGGTTGCTCAGGAGCTCAAAGCCCTGACCGTGCCAGTCAAATGTGCTGAATGTAACGACATCTACCAGCACAAGAGGAATGGCCTCGTTCCTCTGAGGTGTTTTCTCTGTCACCAACCTTCCCATGACTGTGAACCTTTGGTGAGTGTAATCACTTCCAGAAATGAAGCTTCAAGCCTGGTAGGAGAAGTTTGGATATGCGATCCGTGCTGTGTTCCCAAAGATGAGGAAAAGGGTACACCGCTTACTACCAAGGTCTCATCGCGACTGAATACGCCTGGAAGGTCTAGGAATAACAGTCTGTCGATTGTTGAGCCCGGTAGTGAACGGAAAACGAAAATGAACGATGAGGCAAGCGAGAAGGTGAATGCTGGCGATCCGACTGTGCTGGAAGCACTGGCCAATCTCGCGAAACAGCAGAAGGAGGCGGAAAAATTCCCAAACGAGTGCGAAACTACTTGTATGTTGCTCAAGGAGGGTAGGTGTCCTCATGGCATAACTGGGAAGAAATCTGCTGACGGTAAGGATAGGTGTGACTTTTTTCATCCGAAACTATGTGTTCCCTGGGGGAAGAAAGGAGAGAAAGGTTGTGCCAAGGGTCCGGAATGTAGGAAACTACACAAGGCTATCTGTAGCAGAGCAATAGAATCCAAGGAATGTTTTGAAAAGAAATGTTACCTTGTTCACCCCAAAGGAACCAACAGGCGAAAGCCAAGGGACCAGGTGGGGCAAAAGAGAGATAGAAGAAAGAGTGAACGTGGACTTTCCCAGGAAGGAGGACGAACGGAAAAGCCGTCCTTCGCAACGGGGCAAAACAAGTCCAATGATAAGAAGCCTGGCAGTTCGCTGGGACGAAACGGTAAACCAGGCGGTAAACCAAACGCAAAATTCACTCCAGCTAAAAGTCAGGGTGATTTTTTAGCTATCAAATCCCTTTTGGAAAAGCTTCAGAAGGGAATGTCGGACATAAAAGGGGATCAGACACAAATGCAGAAAACCCTGAAAACTCTGAGAGCAGATCAAGGAAAGAGCTGCTCAATGGGGAGGTCTCGGGTCGGATCCGGCCACGGGTGCTGCAGTCAGGCGTGTTATTAAACGCCCAATCCTGCAACCCAAGTGCAAGGAGTAAATGTGCTTGGAAGTTGCAGTGCCTCAGGGAGGATGTGGAGTCAATCCCAGGAGAGGTACCCTTCATAGCTGTGACAGAAACATGGCTTAAACCATACGTGGAAAACTTACAAATTCTAAATGGATGGGAGAAGTACAGGGTCTACCGTTGTGATCGGAGATACAGGACAGGGGGCGGTGTTATGCTGCTGACGTCATTTGATCTACCGATAGACGAGCATGTAGCTCAGCTGCAAATTATCGCCCTGTCTCTCTGACCGATCATACCATTAAGGTCTTCGAGAGAGTCGTACGGAAAAAGCTAGTGAACCATTTTGAGAAAAATGAGCTTTTTAACGACATTCAACATGGATTTAGGCGTGGGAGAAGTTGCCTCACCCAGCTCCTAGATCACTTCGACAACATTCATAGTAATGCACTCGATGGCATGGAAACTGACTCTGTGTACCTTGATTACGCTAAGGCGTTTGACCGAGTTGATCATAACATCTTGATTAGAAAGCTTAGAAGCTATAAGGTACATGAAGGTCTCGTGACATGGATCCAGTCTTTCCTGGAAGGAAGAGTGCAGAGAGTCACGGTGGATGGATGTCAGTCGGAGCCTGTACATGTTAAGAGCGGAGTTCCCCAAGGGTCAGTTTTGGGACCGATGCTCTTTTTAATATATCTGAATGATATCACAACGGTTGTGTCAGGAAGTACACTGCGGTGCTTTGCAGATGACACACGAATCATGAAGAGTATTGGAGGAGAAATGGATATGAAAATACTCCAACGGGACCTGGATTCGGTTACCGAGTGGTCACTGAGAAATAACATGAAACTGCATACGGATAAGTTTGAATTCCTACTGCATGGCGTTTCACGTGACCATCTCATGCACCATCTCCCTTTTACTGCTGATATCTTGAGCTACAGCACTTCAGCAGGGCTGCTGAAACCTATGTCCTCGGTTAAGGATTTGGGCGTGCTTGTTCATTCTGATCTAACCTGGTCCGGTCACATCGCTACCATCGCCGAAAACGCTAAGAGGAAAGCAGCCTGGGTGTTTAGTGTGTTCAGGACCAGGGATAGAGGGGTTATGGTAACCCTCTACAAGAGCATGGTAAGAAGCCTGCTGGAATACTGCTGCCCTCTTTGGAATCCTACCAAGATCCAGGATATCCAGGTTTTAGAGGGGGTGCAACGCTCCTTCACCAGACGGATCTCTGAGTGCAAGGGGATGGATTACTGGCAGAGACTGCAATACCTGGGCCTTAGCTCCCTGCAGCGCAGGAGAGAGAGATACTCCATTCTCCACATGTGGAAGATCATGCACGGCCTAGTCTCCAATGACCTCAAAATAAGGTTCACAACTGGAGGCCGACTTGGAGTTCGAGCTGTGGTTCCCAAATTGACCAAACTGTCCACTATGGCCAAACAGACAGCATATGACGGATCCTTTGCTGTTATGGGACCACGACTATGGAACTGTTTACCTGCAAAACTTAATCAAATTGACGAGTTCCAGGTATTCAAAGTTCAGCTGTCAAGATACCTGACGTCGTTTTCGGACTGTCCCCCAGTTACGGGATATGTACGAAGCTCCAGGAACTCTATACTAGACATGAGACTGAACGATGGGGAGTTGCAAGCAAGCGATACCCCGGTCGGAGTGTAAACGGCGGCGAATCATCAGAAGAAGTAAATCATCAGAAGTAAGTATATATATAATTCTAAAAGTGGCATATAAATAATAATTCTCAGAAGTAGAGGAAGGTTCAAATTAAATTAAAGGAGCTCAAGATGTTTTACTAGCAGACTAGCACAATGTGTATTGCCTTGTTCGACCCTCCCTCCCCGTGAACAAAACAAAATATGTACCCCCCCCCCCCCTCATTGCCCATATAATATATGAATTAAAGTGAGAGAGAACAGTAGGGATTTTCACAAAAAGTTATCTGGATACTCTTTGATGGCTAACTAAAACTTTAGTGAAACCCGCATGTCTCATAGCATGTTTTTGAAAATCGAGCTAACACATGCGAGACGCACCATAATGGGCCCATAATGGGCGTAACTGCATGTACAATATGAATTTACGCCCATTATAGGCCCATAATGGTCAGTGGCGTAGCCAGGGTATGTGCAAACGTGCATTGCACTACCTGAGCGCTCCCAACTGCACTACCTCAATTTTCGTGATTTGCACTACCACGCCTAAATTTTTATCGAAATTGCACTACTTCGGAGTTCGGTAGGATATAAATTTGAAATTAGCGTTTGAGATGTAATGTACGACACTCAATCCCAAACAAATAGAGATAAAGCACAAAGAACGAGAAAAAGAGAGGGGTTCAGGTGACAAGTTTATAGAGAGCAATCGCCAATACCATGCGTTCCCTGCCTCGATGGGATAACACCCAATTGCTAGGATTGTGCTATCCATGGTGTATTACCCTCCTTGGTTTGCGTGATTGTGTTCAAATTGTTCTCAGATTGTCAAAATTGACAAAAATCGGGAAAAAATTCGCCCCATTACATGCTCCCACCAGGACTTGCAGTCCCTGGACCCTGCTTTGCCTCCTTCAATCTTCATATTGTTTGAACTAATGTTTTTAAAATGCTCTAAGATTGTCAAAATTTGCAGAAATCGGGAAAAAATTCTGGGGGCTTCGCCCCACGCCCCCACCAGGGCTTGCAGTCCTTGGACCCTGCTAGTGGGGGCTTTATTGATTATTCCCGACATATTGCTTGAATTATTGTCTTCAAATTGCTCTCAGATTGTCAAAATTGACAAAAATCAAGAGAAATTTCCGGGGGCTTCGCCCCGCACCCCCACCAGGGCTTGCAATCCCTGGACCCTGCTCGTGGGTGCTTTGTCCCCGTCATATTGCCTAAATTATTATTTTCAAATTGATCTCAGATTGTCAAAATTGACAAAAATCAAGAAAAATTTCCGGGGGCTTCGCCCCACGACCCCACCAGGGCTTGCAATCCCTGGACCCTGCTCGTGGGGGCGGGGGCTGTGCCTCCTTCATATTGTCTCAAATTGCTCTCAGATTGTCAAAAATCGACAAAAATCGGTAAAATTTTCCGTCATCAAAGGTGCACTACTTCAAATGCTTAATGCACTACCATGCTCAAAACCCTGGCTACGCCACTGATAATGGTGCGTCTCGCATGTGTTAGCTCGATTTTCAAAAACATGCTAGAGACATGCGGTTTTCACTAAAGTTTTAGTTAGCCATCAAGGAGTATCCAGATAACTTTTTGTGAAAATCCCTGCTGTTCTCTCTCACTAGTAAAGGGGTAACACAACTCTAGGGTCTACTACGTGTGCCATCTGGACAATCCAGCTGCAGTACAGTACAGCTCAAGTGATTGAAAGCACCAAAACGCACTGTCAACGTGATGCATGACCGGACCTCTCGCCCCTTACTCAATTTTCAACAACCACTCACAGGACCTTTGATGCCTGACAGCCTAGACGTTACGATAGTACGATACTCAACTCAAATAAAGTTATACATGTACTACATGATGTAGGAGCTTTCAGCTTGGTGGGATGGGTCGTCTAGCGCCGATCTGAGGGATTGCAGGGTCGAGCTACACACGCCAGACAGCTCAGAAGAGAGCGGTCGCGGTTGAGTCAGGCACTAATTTCAAACTGAATGGGGGAGTTAATATATGAAATAAGAGAAGCCCTGTCAGAGCTGAGCTGGGCTGACTTGCATTGTATTGTTCATACAACACAAGACTTGCATTGAGTTATATTGACTTATATTGAGTTATATTGAGTTATATTGACTTATATTGAGTTATATTGACTTACTCAACAAGGTCTGAGTCAGACTCTGACCTTATTCTCATTTCGTGCGAGAACTGCATGGTCAGAGCATTGGCCTGACAGGAGAATATAACTGGAAGTGGAAAGTGGAAACTAATAACTTAGCTAGAGCTGTATTGCGGTATTGCGAAAGCTACTCAATATCAGTAAATCAGTTCTAAGAGATGTTGCGGTCTGCAGATCAAGCTCAGATGCACACACAGACACACAGATACACAGACACACGTGTCTCGTGCGGTTGAGAGAGAGAGAGAGCTGAACAACCAGTTTTCCAGTATACTACCAGATCAATCGGGGATCCGTTTGTCAGGCCAATGCTCTGACAGGGATCCGTTATCCGCTGCCTATTACCAGCTGCACAATTGTTACAACTACCACTATGGCACTATAGGTCATGAGTCGAGGACAATATCGATATCACATCTGCCCTGTAGACTAAGGAGTTATAGGATACTGTGTGCTCTGACCGCTGTTCTCGTACGCTCAGGGCCAATGTTCTTACAGAGTAGATATGATATATTTACAAGGACCCAATATAGAGAGATCACAAGAACCAATATATGAATATAGAGAGGTCACAATATCTATAGAGATCTCTGTAGAGAGCTGTCACATCTGTTGTGCATTATATCAACTCGCGTATACCATATATCAGACGAATATGAGTCTTGAGTAATCGGAGATATTAAAGCGATCAGGGTAGCTGATCTTGATAGTGATGAATCTCTAATAAGGTATATCACGTTCTGAGCGTTTCCAAGATCACTTTTTACTCAACAAACGTTTACAAAATTGCGGGGGATGCCAAATGATTTTCCGAAATCGAAATATTTTATATTATATATACCACATGGGGCACGGTCATTTAAGGGTACACCTGGCGTTTTTCATCATCGAGTGCCCAACCAAATGACTTCACCAGGGTTTAGGTCATACAAAATGGACCTCAAATATGCAATTTTAGCCCTAAAGTCGAATTCATATTTTTGCTACAGCCTATTTTCAAAGTGGCGTTTTTTCAATTTTTGTTGGAATTTTTAACCTCAGGACCACTTTTTTTGAGATAGAAACATTAAATTCTTGAAATTTGAAGAGAATATAAAGGTGAATAAGCCCAAAGAAGGATTTTTGAAATGGAGCTTATTTCTGGCCATGAGAAGGGTTTACTTTTTTGCTTCTTTGACACGCTGGCTGAGAATTTTCCCATGCTTCATTAGAGATGAAAATCTGGAAATAGTTGCTCAAAACGATTATCTATGTGGCCCAAAAATTTTGGAACTTTCCCGCCAAAGATGTGGTGTACAGAGCTTGTTTTGTGAAACCCGTCTTTTTGAAAAAGAGAGGAATTCCCTGTATCTCCAAAACGGATGATCGTAGAGACCTGGGACCAAACTTAATCGATTCAGAAGGTCCGATTTTGGGGGGGTCTTCTGAGAGACATTTTGCTCCTACTCCAACCGTTTTTGCTGTAATTGCAAAAAACCAATTCTATGAAAAGGGGGAACAACTCTATTCCAGTAGCCTGCTTCGGGCTGATTTCCCCCTTACTTGCTGATACCTTTTTCGCAATTACAGCAAAAACGGTTGGAGTAGGAGCAAAATGTCTCTCAGAAGACCCCCCCAAAATCGGACCTTCTGAATCGATTAAGCTTGGTCCCAGGTCTCTACGATCATCCGTTTTGGAGATACAGGGAATTCCTCTCTTTTTCAAAAAGACGGGTTTCACAAAACAAGCTCTGTACACCACATCTTTGGCGGGAAAGTTCCAAAATTTTTGGGCCACATAGATAATCGTTTTGAGCAACTATTTCCAGATTTTCATCTCTAATGAAGCATGGGAACATTCTCAGCCAGCGTGTCAAAGAAGCAAAAAAGTAAACCCTTCTCATGGCCAGAAATAAGCTCCATTTCAAAAATCCTTCTTTGGGCTTATTCACCTTTATATTCTCTTCAAATTTCAAGAATTTAATGTTTCTATCTCAAAAAAAGTGGTCCTGAGGTTAAAAATTCCAACAAAAATTGAAAAAACGCCACTTTGAAAATAGGCTGT
Source organism: Hormiphora californensis (assembly GCA_020137815.1). Classification (NCBI taxonomy): domain Eukaryota; kingdom Metazoa; phylum Ctenophora; class Tentaculata; order Cydippida; family Pleurobrachiidae; genus Hormiphora; species Hormiphora californensis. The sequence goes on along the minus strand of CM035360.1, from coordinate 1,153,679 downwards.
AGCAAAAATATGAATTCGACTTTAGGGCTAAAATTGCATATTTGAGGTCCATTTTGTATGACCTAAACCCTGGTGAAGTCATTTGGTTGGGCACTCGATGATGAAAAACGCCAGGTGTACCCTTAAATGGCAGGTGGCGCCCCTAGCTTTCTGAATATATATGATATCATATTAATCATTTCATCATGGGATTGGGACACTGCACTAGGTGAGGGTTCGGCAGATCAAGGGACATGATCAGTCATTGAGTCACCGCGTTTCTCAAACGAAATTTGTGAGCCACATCGGGCATGGTCGAGTAATATGAATTAAATGAACATGGTGCTATAAGAGGCTCTATCAGACCCTTGGCCCTTGCTGCCAACAAAGTTATACAATTTTGCAGAGTTATAAAGCAGAACTGTCAGGCCAATGCTCTGACCACAGTTCTCGCACGCTCCAAATTTGAGAGAAACGAGAATGGGTCAGGTCAATGCTCTGACAGAAGCAGAAGAACCTCTTGTATCTAGTACAAAGTCTTGTGATCTGTTTAGTAGAACACTGAACAGTGTACTAGGTTTGATGAAGCAAAGAGAAATCAATCTACTGATTGCATGGCTCGAGATACGAATCAGTAGAGGTGCAAATAGCTTCGATCCACACTGCTATTGAAGCTGATTAAATTTATACCTAACTGTGTATCTAACTCTAATGAAATTTGCATTCAAATTTCCAACCTAGCCGGTATGCGGTCCTTAAATATAATCGATATTATGTCATGTTTAATTCCAAATTCTACTAAATTAAGATCTAAATAATGGACACCTTGTTGCAGCTTGTTGAGTAACAAGTTGCAGCAGTATCTCAAAGGGAGAGAACATTCTGTGAGACTGAGAGAATTAAAAGTTTCCAAAAGCGGTTGAGAAGGTGCAGTTATGCAGCTTGTCTCGTTGCTATTTTTTCAAATACGGTCAAACAAAGAAAATTCAAACAATAATGATTTTGCTTATATTATGTACTTGGAAAGCAAACTGCGAAACCATCAATATAACTATCCCTTGTCTTTTTCTGTTTTGAGAATGAAAGTGCACTTCATGCCGTATAGAGAAGTTCTGAACGGTATTTTGAATGCACTTTCATTCTCAAAACGGAAGGGCTGTCACTGTCAGACCAATGGTCTGACAGAGACAGGGGGTAGTTTAACTAAAGCATCTCCGGACAACCCCTTCTGACACCCCTCTCCTGACACCCCTCTCCTGACACCCCTCTCCTGTCACCACCTCCTGACACCCTCTCCTGACTCCCCTCTCCTAGTAACACCCCTCTCCTGTCACCCCTCTCCTGTCACCACCTTCTGACACCCCTCTCCTGTCACCACCTTCTGACACCCCTCTCCTGACACCGGCCCTCTCCTGACACCGGCCCTCTCCTGACCCCTCTCCTGACACCACCTCCTAACACCCCTCTCCTAACACCCCTCTCCTGACACCCTCTCCTAACACCCCTCTCCTGACACCCCTCTCCTGACACCCCCTCCTGACACCCCTCTCCTGACACCCCTCTTCTGACACCCCTCTCCTAACACCCCTCTCCTAACACCCCTCTCCTGACACCCCTCCGGACATCCCCCTGACCATGACCCCCTCTTATCTCCTTTCTTTAAGGAGATCGTTGACAAGGCATCCAGGATGAAGAGACCCTCCCCCTACAAAGTTTTACCGTCCATCAGAGGCTCCAGTGCAGGTATAATAGTAGAATATAATGAGACATATATGTCTCATTATATTCTATATATGTGTGACTTTACCGCTAACCTAGTAATAGTGAATATATTCATTAGGTTAGCGGTAAAGTCACACCACAAAATTTAGACATTTTTGGTCATAACTCTGCCATTTTTTGGCCAAATTGCTTCATTATTATTCACTACGTGGTTCACCACTGGCATATGATTATTTTTAGTACAGTTTCAGAGTAAACCATATATAATTCCTGCAGGACGAGAGAGGAAGATTACAGAGGAAACGAGACTAAACCCCAGACTTGCCATCACTGTTGCTGCACGGAAAAAAGGTGTCAAAAGATGATGGATCGTGTCTCGTCTCCTGATTGCTATCATTATCATATATAACGTCTAGTGGTAAAACCATGTCTTCTTTATGCAAAATAATGACAGTCAATTCCTTAAAGTAAGAGTGGCGCGCCGTGTTTTCTCACAAAACTTAGTGGATGAACGGGGAGTACCACCAGGACCATTGGTACGGTATCGAAAATTTCCAATTCTATCTCGTTCATTAGTTATGACGTAATATGTTCATTAGGGTCACCACACACCAAAGTTAAAATTAAAATTAAAATTTGACGTTTTTGGTCATAACTCTCCCATTTCTTGGCAAAATTGCTTCATTTTGGGCTTGTTGGAAAGAGGACATCGAGCCCGTTCTGAACAGCTCAAGAAACTTGAAATCCGCGCAAAGTGCGCGGCGTTACAGTGCAAAATGTGTGCGTTAAAATTTTAAAATTTTAACACACGCATTATGCGCCTTAACGCCGCGCACTTTGCGCCGATTTTAAGTTTCTTGAGCTCTTTAGAACGGGCTCGATGCCCTCTTTCCAAAAAGCACAAAATGAAGCAATTTTGCCAAGAAATGGGAGAGTTATGACCAAAAACGTCAAATTTTAATTTTAATTTTAACTTTGGTGTGTGGTGACCCTTATTTCAACTTTCATAAAATTGCTCTACAGAAAAATATGTGCATTGTGGATTGAAATGGATGCTTGCATCGTGTTCAGCGTCAAAAAATAGCCGGGGTACCAAATTTTGGTGTCTCTACCTTGTCTGTGACGCGAGATATCGACAAATATCAAAAACGACCAAAGTGAGAGAAAGAGAGTTTGTTACAAGTGGGTGGCGCGCACAAACAACTAGCACCCAAAGATAACAATCTCTCTCTCACCCATTTTGGGCGTTTTTAATAATTGTCGATATCTCGCGTCCCAGACAAGGTAGAGACACCAAAATTTGGTACCCCGGCTATTTTTTGACGCTGAACACGATGCAAGCATCCATTTTAATCCACAATGAACAGATTTTTCTGTAGAGCAATTTTATGAAAGTTGAAATAATGAACATATTATGTCATAACTAATGAACGAGACAGCATTGGAAATTTTTGATACCGTACCAATGGTCCTGGTGGTACTCCCCGTTCATCCACTAAGTCTTGTGAGAAAACACGGCGCGCCACTCTTACTTTAAACGAGCAAAAAAGCTCGAAATTTACAACTTTACAACCATATCTATTATAATTAAGTTTCTACCGAGACTTCATCTACTTTAATTATGTATAATTAAATATAAACGAGTGGAACTGTTTACACAACATCATGAATTGTGTTACTTTGGAACGTACGTGCCTTGTTTTAGTGTGTATATGTTCGATAGTGTTATGTACTGCACGTGGTTTAGTATATTTGTTATATTTATAAGTCTAACGAATACCGGGTTTGCTATACATAAATTCCGTTGAAAACAATTAATATATTATTTGAATACACAAGAGATATATATCACCCTGATAAATATAATCATATATATATATTGTCGCCACCCCTGATAAAATTGTTATCTATTCTCAAAATAATTATATGTACACACAAACACTAAAAAAATCCCTTATTTATCCCCCTTAATTCCATTTGACATGAATAGCTGAAGCAGCTGAAAGCATCACACACAAATCCATCATGCTCAAATGATCGAAAAAGAAAAGAAGGAGACATAATGGATGAAGGAGCTTTTAGAATTTTAATAGCTATTACGAGTAAAATGACAGATCATGAGAGGTAGAGAAAGAATGAATAAATTAACGCAGCTTGTGAAAACATTATTTCACTTTGATTGAGACATTGAATCATTCACTGTAAATCAAGTATTTAGCATAAACACGGAAATGCGGGGCAAAGGTGTGTGATCTAAGACAGAATTATAGATCGCAATTGAAATAACTCAGTCTTCAGTTAGGAAAGAAAAGAGAATATGACACTCTCGCGAAATTTAAACAGCTTATTACAAGATCTGCAGCTTTTGAAATTAACGCAAGTTGAACGATAACTGTTGTCAGATCAAAGATATCTCAAACGAAATTTTCTAAATTTTTTGATTGCCCTTCTTCTAGTTCAAGCTGTGACTATGTCTTTGTTGGGTAAAGCTTGACAAAGTTCTCGAATATTCAATTTCAAATTTGATTTTAGCATAACCTCGCTGCAAAAAAACCCTGTAAAAATATATTCTCTAGAAACATGGAATGTAGATCTTTTTCATAATTTTGCTATCCTAGAACAAGTTTTACAAATGCACGTTTACTATAACAGGATGATATCTGCAGTTAACCTACCCAGGAATTTTCAAAAAAGACAAAAAATGTTGTTAGAACTGCTCGTTCTAATTACCCACCCACTCATACAATTACACACTCTCAGTCACCTACTACACGAGTAGTTTTACATGATGACAGCAGCAGGATGACAATTCGGAACAAGCACACACACAGCACTCAGCACGAACAAATCAAGGGATATATAAACCAAACTGAGAGCTGATACACATCTGATATAAATCAGTTCAGTTTGGTAAAATTATCTCTGGTTTGAATAGCACCCATTTCGAATTGAAGATCAATTCATCTGGTACTACACAACACACGTAGCGGGATGTAAGCGATGCAATTACATGCGATCAATAATGGATCAGTAATGGGATAATGCGTTGTTATAGGTACCACGTGAACCACAGATAACACGTGATAACTCAAGGTAACACGTGATAACTCAAGGTAACACGTGAATCATGGAAAACACGTGAACCATAGATAACTCTAGATATGTCACCCATGATGTTGTCAGATTACGCGACCCTGTAATCGCTGCTCGCGGGTGAAGCGAGGGTTACGAAAGTAACAACCATGATGTATTATATTGTACATGGGTGATATAATCCAGCTGAATCACATCATGAAACCCAGACAGTGACCCCTGATGAACCCCCTCCCTCCCCCAATAACTCTGTTCATGTTACATGTATGCAGTATTAGACGGTGGTAGATCTTGAATCAACATGAGAGTGCCCATCATCATCATCATCATCATCATCATCATCATCATCATCATCATCATCATCATCATCATCGCTGATACACGATCCAGATGATGGAGCTGCCGAGGCAGTTGAACAGTATGATATCACATCAGAGTTGTCGGAGAGATCCCTCATCCCAATCACCGGTTTGGAGGGTTGTGGGAGAACACCAGTAGCCGGTGATGGTGGTGATATTTGGTCTGATGTTGTAGTTGCTGCTGTAGACCCTCCTCCTCCCCCTCCGAGGTTTAGGGCTTCCTGGATCTGTTCGTTTAGATCTCCCAATGTTTGGGGTAGTGTACCTGGAATATTTGGGGTGATTATTAGTGGCAGAATCCAGAAGAAAAGGATTATGTAATTTTTTTTCTCTCCAACTTCATGGAAAATTTGAACGTAGGGGGATTTCAAACAGTAATTGCTACTTGTCGCAAAAAAGGAAGTCTTAAACTTCATAACCATACTCTGGTTATTTAAATAAATTCTTTTGGGAAACGGATGGTTAAAATTTCCCTCGCCCCCTACCCAGTTTCATAATGTATTGCCCTCTCTCATCGCGCCCAAAAGGGGTTTTAGAACAATGTTGATGTCTATCAAGCTCTTGGTTCCAATTTCTTGTTGACAAAATAATCCCCACCCATTATAATAGTTCCGTGGGGAAATTTTTCATTATCATGGTTTTGGGCATAAAATTATGCCCAAGGGGGCTCTTTTTTCGGCACTTTTGTCCCCAAAAAATGTATACCTTCATCAACTCCAAAGCAGTCACCCCGGCATATCAGGAAGGGAACGACAGTGTACACGAAGGCTATCATTATCGGAGCACCTGGAGGAGATTTGTTGAGTGAGGGGTGAGAAGGGTGAGAGGGTTAAAAGAGGGAGAGAGGGGTTGTGGAAACAGGTGAATGGAGAGAGGGGTTGTGGAAACGAGTGAATGGAGAGAGAGGGGTTGTGGTAACAGGTGAATGGAGAGATGGGGGTTGTGGAAACAGGTGAATGGAGAGAGGGGTTGTGGAAACAGGTGAATGGAGAGAGAGGGGTTGTGGAAACAGGTGAATGGAGAGAGAGAGGGGTTGTGGAAACAGGTGAAGGGGGTTGTGGAAACAGGGGAATGGAGAGAGGGGTTGTGGAAACAGGTGAAGGGGGTTGTGGAAACAGGTGAAGGGGGTTGTGGTAACAGGTGAAGGGGGTTGTGATGACTCATGACAGGTGCAGAGTGATTTGATATCGATAACGATACAAATACGTTTGTTGCATTTTGAAGCTTCGCGGGTGCCACCTGTCCTAGTGGCGAGTTGTAATGCTATATACGTTGGTAGAGCCCCTGGAGGGTCGAATAACGCAAGATATTCCCGTGATATTTAACGATTCATTTATTTTGTTATTTAACGGTTCTAAAAGTTTTGATTCCCAAGAAAAGGGTGAGGTAACAGAGCAGAATTGATGATTAATTGATTAGTGGGTGGTCCTCTACCGGTTACTGTTCACTAAAATGACATGGTGAGATAGAGGAGAATCACTGATTCGTGGGATTAGAAAGCTGAGTGATAATAACTTTTTAGGGTGAATATTTGTTCTGTTCAGTCTCCCATAGACCATAAACTACCCAAAGCACTTAGAACAGATTTCTCAGAATCAGGAGTGGCCGTTGAACCCAAAAACAAATACTTTTATGCATTATGCAATGAATATAAAAGCATTATTATCCGCCCAGTGCACTTAGGATTGGTATGTTCTAGAACCCTCCTATATACATTTGGGGGCGACGCCCATATGGGCGGGTTTCTCGGTATCAAGACTGACAAAAAGCAACAACTTGAATAATAAGGTTTGAGTCGCCTGACACTGTGTATGAACAATTCAAAATAAGGTACGCTATAAAACAAATTTTAATAAAATATCCTCCAACCTCCCGGCCACAGTTCGTGATATATGCTGCCGTGTAAAATTCCCATACATCTCAACCCTGGCTCTCAACCCCACATCCCTCCTTTCATTTGGGTGATCTACCGCCCACCTCATTTGTCTTCTCATCGCCTTCACATTGATCCCCGCCCACTTATGAAGTTCACTATACTTTTCACCGTGTATAATCCAAGGTTCATCAGGGAAGGCAGGTTCTAACCGGGTAACAGGGATGGATAACGAATATTGCTCCTTCACAAAACCTGTTAACCCGGACCAGAGGGGGACAATAACAGGGAGGCCACATGCCATTGCCTCCATCACAGGTCTACCCCAGCCCTCCCCATGGGTCGCTAGTATAAATACATCTGCCGCTTTGTAGGCCAGCACCAAATCACGGTAATCCAGAGCATCCATTCCAAACATCCTAACTCTAGTAACTCTACCCTTCCTACGTCGAATAAGACGCTGCTGTACATTGGTCAGTTTCGTCCTCAAATACAGACACGCACCTCCTCTCCGAAACTCGTCCCCGAACGCATTGATAACATACTCAACCCCTTTCCTCGGCTCTGACTTTCCAACCATGAGAAATATCGTATCATCGGGGTGACAGTTTGGAAAGAACCGCTGCCTAAGTTTAACCACCTCATCAGGAGAGGGTAACTTCTTAAATACCTCACCATCAAACCCCTCTCCTAGCACCGTTATGGGTCTCAACACCCCCGCTTTATGGTAAACCTCCCTCGCGAACTCAGTCGGCACCCACAGTTCATCCAGGTACTCGTTTATCAGGGCATCCCACCCTGCGGGGATCCAGGTAGTCTCAAACATACTTCTACCAATCTTGTATACCGCTGAGTGGTTCCGGAGGAGGGGGATGATATCAGGATACTCGGAAGGGGTACATCCTAACACTGTGATGGGGAAGTTACCAGCCATAAACATGGATTTACCCCGGTGGTAGGAGGTGAGGAGGGAGAGTTTCTCCTCCTCCCTCCTCTCCAGGTAATTACTGTTTGTTAGCAGGTCTGATGATGATGGAATGTCGATAGCAAACCACCCTATATCAACTTCCTGTCCGAGTGGGATCAGGAAATTCAGGTTCTCCTGGACGAACCCCCGGTGTCCCTCTCCCTCTGTGAGACTGCTAACCCACAGGACAGAGACGTTGTCCCTTCGGGGCCGGGGTGGTAGTCCCGGGGGGAGGTAGTAGGATGAGTAGGTTAGGAGACTGCCCGATTTGAGAGGAAGGTTGTTTGTTGTAGGGGAGGATTGTTGGTGGTGTTGAGGGTTGTCTTGGAGAATAAAGAGGAGGAATAGGGCGAGGAGGAGGATAGCAGACAGGAATTTAACAACCCGGACAGGGCGCATATTGGTTCTGTGGAAGTTTGCTTGAGGGGAGATCATTGCAAAACTCATGTTGAGTAAAAGAAACCAAATATAAAAGTGTTCAAGAGAGCAATGTATATTTAATTGAATATTCAATGGAGAAGCGGCAATTAGTAGAGAGCATACACAAGTAACTGTATGTATGCTGCAAGAAGACAACTGTGTATGTTATAAAGAGAGGAGCTTAGCAGTGTTGTAACGTCAAACTGCTGTACTATATTATTAGCAGGAAGCAAATTCATGTACTATTTCAGTTTTGGTGGAAGTGTAATTGTACAACTAAAAACCCATCTACTATTCGGAAAAGGAAGTCAATAAATTGATAATGTTGGCTGAAACATGACCAAAGCGGGTGATTCTGATTTCCCACACTGCCAGGGAGAGAAAGGTATACACGGAAGTCGGACTGAGTCAACAAACGGGTGAGAGAGAGAGAGAGAGAGAGAGAGAGAGAGAGAGAGAGAGAGAGAGAGAGAGAGAGAGAGAGAGAGAAATAGAGACAAGCCATGTATCAATATGTAGTACACACAAGACAATGATATTATGTGTACCCCACCCTCGGCCTCCTTCAAAGTTCAATCTCTTGAAAAGTGAGGGGACAGAAAAACATTCACCTTGCTTACTCTATTTGACCCTTGTTGGTATAATATTGTTTGAGAAAGGATTGAGCAATGAAAGATGCAATACACCAAAATCATCGTTTAGTGTGATAATTTCGTGTGATAATACCATACCTGCTCCAACGGATACAACAGCCACGATGGGTGACAGTAGAGATGCCATAGTAACCCCCGTTGTCACCACACACACCCTCTTCAGCTTGCTTTTCTTTTTTCGTTTCCACTCCATATTCAACTGGAAAATTAATTAAATTATTATCTACCTCAAACTACTCTGTCATCTATAAAGAGCGATGATCTCATCAATGATCGTCCAGGTAATCAATTGGAGAGACACATGATATCATTCACATGACACACATGATGAATAACATTAGGAAGAGAGATCATGGCAAGGCGCGCGCGCGTTCAAAATCTGGGACTTTCTGTGGTGAAATTTCCATTGCGCGGCCCTTCCAAAACTAGCGATAGGTGGTGACCCCACCCGACAACTCCAAGTAAAGTCATTCCCAAGAAAAGATGTTTGATTCATCTCCCCTCCCTCACACTCACCCTTCGTCCCACGTAGACGGGCACAGCTATCAGAATTGCTGGTATTGCTACTGCACTAAGCATACAAATTCCGAATGGTGCCCCGATTAGGGTGGCAATTTGCCAAAGAAATCGCTTCTTTCGGGACCAGGTCCTCTTGCCCCAAAACGTGCAACCACTCGGACTGAAAATAAAGATCTTGAAGGGTAAAATCGTATACTTTTTATCTCGTGTGCATCGTACTCAAGGGTCTCATACGACCCACAAGAGTCACGACCCTCGTATTGCAAAAATGCACATATTCCCTCCAGCACTATTCCGTCGAAAGTAATCCCAAAAGAGAACGTTGAGTAGCAGGGCGGCAAGACAACAATACAGAGTAAGGGAAGGGGAGTATCGGGGATGTATGAGAAAAAGGGAGGGTGATCCAAATAAAATAGGGGAGGATGTAATGGCAGGTGTAACTTATAGGGGGGGGGGGTTCCAACCTATTTTTTTGTACGGTTTTGTACGGTTTTGTACGGACCATACATAAAAGTATCCGAAATTCCTGTTTTTTTCCATACAAACAATACAAAAAAATACAAAAAAATAATGAAGGATGTGGGTGCCTGATAAAAGTATTTATACATACTTAATAAATAATACATAGCTGGGTTCCGTTTATGTTCATGTACCATCTATCATATATATGAACGTTTTTAGTTCCATTGTCGTCCATTTTCCTGCTAAAATTACATACTAAAAAAGGGTGTAAAAGTACACGTTTTTGAAATTCTAAAAAAACGAAATCATTGATTCAGATTACCGTTACGATTACGAGAAAATTTTCTCAGTTGGAGATCACTTTCTCGGTACTAAAGTACACCCCAAACTACTATGTCCCTCACTCGTGTTTTGTGAAATTTCCCACGGTCATAACTCCACTCCCTGAGAGACTTGAAATTTGTTTTGGACGAAGAACTCGATATGATCTCCCTACAAAACAAATTTCAAGTCTCTATATTTCACAACGTCATATGACTGGCCTAATATTATCAGGGGGTGGAGCTATGGCCGTCTAAAATCCGGTCGCGCGCAGCAAGGGACATAGTAGTTTGGGGGGACCTTTAATTTCGATTCGGGATAATTTTCTCGGTAAAAATTGCGATTTGGGGAAATATCTCGCTTAGAAAATACGATTCGAGAAAATTTTCTCGGTAAGAAATTGCGATGCTAGGAAATTTCTCGCTTAGAAAATACGATTCGAGAAAATTTTCTCGGTAAGAAATTGCGATTCGTGGAAATTTCTCGCTTAGAAAATACGATTCAAGAAAATTTTCTCGGTAAGAAATTGCGATTCGGGGAAATTTCTCGCTTAGAAAATACGATTCGAGAAAAATTTTCTCGGTAAGAAATTGCGATTCGGGGAAATTTCTCGCTTAGAAAATACGATTCGAGAAAAATTTTCTCGGTAAGAAATTGCGATGCGAGGAAATTTCTCGCTTAGAAAATACGATTCGAGAAAATTTTCTCGGTAAGAAATTGCGATTCGGGGAAATTTCTCGCTTAGAAAATACGATTCAAGAAAATTTTCTCGGTAAGAAATTGCGATTCGGGGAAATTTCTCGCTTAGAAAATACGATTCGAGAAAAATTTTCTCGGTAAGAAATTGCGATTCGGGGAAATTTCTCGCTTAGAAAATACGATTCGAGAAAATTTTTCTCGGTAACAAATTTCGATTCGAGGAAATTTCTCGCTTAGAAAATAAGTTTCGAGAAAATTTTCTCGGTAAGAAATTGCGATTCGGGGAAATTTCTCGCTTAGAAAATACGATTCAAGAAAATTTTCTCGTAAAGAAATTGCGATTTGGGGAAATTTCTCGCTTAGAAAATACGATTCGAAAAAATTTCTCGGTAAGAAATTTCGATTCGGGAAAATTTCTCTCGCTTAGAAATTGCGATTCGATAATACTTTCTTGGATAGAAAGTTCGATTTGGAAAGATTTTCTCTCTTAGAAATTCAAATTTTTCGTACAAACAGTACAAAAAAAAAGCACAACAAATTATGGAGGTGGGTGCCTAGTAAAAGTTCATGGACGGGTTCCTTTTGTCCTAATGTACCACCTAGGAACGTTTGTCGTGTAATTATTATCTTTCATTCGAAATTCGAAAAAGTAAACATCATTGATTCAGATTTCGAAAATTTTGAATAGAATATTTCCTTGTGTTTTGATAAAGAACAATTAAAACATGATTAAAAGATGTTTTTATCTTCCAATTATAAGAAAAAGTTGCTAATTTTGTATGAAACCACAGTTTAATAGGAATTTATGACACAATTATGATCATAAACTAAAGTTTCAACGATCAGAAAAGCTTTGTTTAATCGTTTATACCCCGTTTTATTTTTTTGTATTTTTTTGTATTTTTTTGTACTTTTTTGTATTTTTTTGTATTTTTTTGTTTGAGGAAACCTGTGTTTTTTTCCGTACAAACGTACAACAAATAGGTTGGAACCTCCCCCTTATAGGGCCCTTACCCCGGTGCCCATGTTTTTAAAATTCAAGATAAAAAAGAGTCCCTTACATCATATTGTAATCATAACAAGGAGCAGATTAATAAAATTTGAACAATTTTGAGTGGGCTGAGTTTGGAAAATTTGTCCATTGAGTGGATCTTATCCACGGTTGAGTAAGTTCACAAATATGTCAATTTTCAGCAGACTTTTTGACCGTGACCATAATATATCGATTATATCTTAGAACCGCATTTAGAACCATATCCCCCTCCCCTATCCTCTATCCCCAACTCTACCTACATAAGATAGAGTCAGAACATAGCCAGTACCTGAGATAGTGAATCACCCCTCCCATATCCCCTATCCCGAACTCTACTCTAAGAGTCAGAACATAACCAGTACCTGAGATAGTGGATATCGGTGACCTCCCTGAGACACAACCAACAGAACTCAGCTCCACACACAGCACACGTCATGTGGTTACATGAGCCATCATCTGTTTTAGTTACGTGGGCAGTACACCTTGGACATCGCTTTATCACCTGAAAACATTGGTAACGAAGTTACCCCTCCCTTGCCGGCGCGGCGTGCGAAGCACGCCAAACAAAGGCCGCGAAGCGGCCTGAGTTAGGGGTAACAAACCCGCTTTGATTCACTTCAAAAATTAATAGCTCCTCAACCACTCACTGAAAATGCACCAAATTTTGGTATTCCCCACCAAATTGTCTGAAAATTATAATTCTGTACTTATATTTGAAAAATTATCCCCGGAACCTTGGTTTTGAAATCTGTTTTAGGTGTTAATGATGGAAAAAATTTTTGGAAAAGTAAGTCAGGTATGCTTAATATCATATCAAAGATCGTGGCAAAGTTTGAAGTTTCTATCTTCAAAGGTCTGGCCATCAAAATTAAAAAGGTCTTGAAGTTGAACCATTTGTACAAAACATGTTGTAACTCAGCTTCTACTTTGCCAAATTAGACCTGGTTTGAAACACTGAACTGCTAATCTATCCCTCCGAATACGGACGAAGTTTGAAACCGCCAGCTCTATTGGCCGCTCTGCAATACTTGTTTGTGTCAAAGAAATCAGGAAAGTAACGAGATTTGGTCTCGGTGTGGCCCTGTGCGCGGCTCAAACCCCTTAGCTAGAACTATGTAGTGTAGACTACAACTTTTCAGTGCTCAGTATAACGTTTTGGGCGCGTTATAAAAATAGGGCAAGCGCTTCTGATACCTCTAAACAGAGTGTGAGGTGTCTTCGATACCAACTGAAAACATGGGAGAGATTTTAAAAAATGATGTGGTGATAAGTGTCCATTATTACCTTAATGAGATTTGTGGTGAGTTCATCTTGATCAGTCATTTTTATAGCGTGATCAGAGTACGGGAGTTAAAGCTATTGATTGTCAAGTATTTAAACGGTATGAGACGAGGACTGACAGGGAGGGAAGGGGTGCGACTGACAAGTAGAGAGACTGACAGGGAGAGAGAGATACTCAGAGAGGGGGTGTGGCGTTATTTCTCAATTCTCACCAAAATAAGGAGCCTCTATAATAACTAACTTGGTAACGAATTAGATAAATGTAGTGATTAGATAAAGACTTGTTCTCTCTTGACCAATCTGCCGTTTTTCGGTCGATTTGAGTCCTGTTTTAATATCTTACCTCAGCGGTGTTTTCACTGCTCCTAAGAAATACAGGATGGGGGTTTGTCAACTTCCTAGCATCATCACACGTCTGATGAGCATGCCAGTAGCCCTACAAAACATGGGGGAATTATAAAATATCTGGATAATCTGGATATTATCTGGATAAAATTGATTGATTGAGAAAAATCCCTTCTTAGGGAGTTCCCGCTAGCAACTACCTACTTCAACCTCCCTTTTTATGGCCAACGCAGTATCTAAACATACTACAACATACTCCCAAGATTCGTAAGATGAAATAGTAATTATAGGTTCTAATTCTGAAGCTGAAGACGTGATACACAGTGATCTCGAAAGCTTCTGTCAATTTATTTGATTTAGTACCATTATATTAGAGTAAAGCCGAAACTGAGACGAAGAGGGAATACCAATGGTTCTTTCCCTCGCCGTCTCCTTTGCTGAATAAAAAGACTTTGGTTCCGTGGCCGAATGAAATGTAGAAATAAATGGACACGTAACTCTTTTTAGATTGCCTTTTCCGAACTGTTGCTAAACTCACTGAATCTAAGACCGAATCTAAAACCGCGATCCTGGGAAAAAGGATGGAATAGCAGAACGGAGCGCTCGGCGCTGCAGTGCTCGGCGCTGCAGCGCAGCAGAGATTGCCAAATCTCGCGCCCTCCGTCCGATACTACACCATCCCCCCTCCCCTATTTGTGACCTTGGAACACGGTCAAAAGAGAAAACAAAAGAGAGAAATAGGCCAGCCAAATAAATAAAACACTAAAAACGAAACCCGAGACCATCCCTACCTACTGGAGACCACTAAATCACACTTCTCACTCTAAAAAACTATCTAGCTCACTATCACACTAAAAATAACACACGACCACTAATTATAAAACATTCAACTGAATAAGTTACTAAATCACGCACGGACAAACGAACTACTTGCATTGTCTGTACACTTGTACTACAAACACACAATCTTCTGTTGTGATGAGAACAGCAGCTTTCTTCTTCTTCTTCTTCGTCTTCTCTCAGCAGGGGTAGGAATTTCTTCTAGTTCCTCTGGAATGTAGCAGCCTCCTCGCATTCCTCTGCTCTTGTCCCAGCAATCCTCTGATCTTGCCTGCTTCCTCTTCTTCAACTTCTCGTCATCAGGTTGTACAAGAGAGGATAATTGTATCGTCTCTCTCATACTTGCTGATTTCAGAGTCAAGTCAATTTTGACCGGATGTGTGTACTCGTCAATTGACGTTGACACATAGATCAGGAATGGAGCATGAGATGATCCCCTCGGCCGCGCCGCAAAAAACTATCTCGTTGAGTGCTCACACTGAATGCTTTTCATTCATTGCGCTCACACCCCTCTCCGCTCGCCGCCTCTTGCTAGTCGCCGAAGATGCATTGTTGCATATCTGTCCCTTCTCTGGCATGCGCCCCGTGAGAAAGGAATTTAATCAGATACACAGACAAACATGTTGCACCGAGACCGGGTTACTACAGCACAGAGATGATTCTCTCACAGATCTCACAGATTTCGGTCCATCTTGTGAGAGAATAAAGAATGAAAAGGAATTGGCCAGAATTTGACACACTATCCTCTCCGATTACTTCCTGCTCTGGAGATCCGGCTGACAACCTTAGCTATTCTCTTCCTCAATCTTCCTGCCCACGCTGTTCCACCTCTTTCCGGCTGTACTGGTACACTTGGGAAAGAAGTAATCTCGTGAGAGGTATCAGGTACAGGTTCGACAACAGGAGCTATAACAATAGGTTCCTCTTGTGTCTCCCCCGTAGCTAAATCGATGAGAGGAACAGGATCAACAGGATCAACAACGGTTTCAACATTGACCCCCGTGTTTTCACCTGCCTGCTTCTTTCGGTACAACTTCAACTTCGAGATATTGATCACCTTGTCCTCTGTTGCTGATTTTGACACAATGTAAAGGTAAGGGTTCAATACTCTCTTCACCAAGAATGGGCCATTCCAACGAGCTCCAAACTTGTGAGCTGGACAATTTATCCTCACAAACACCTGATCTCCTGCAGAGTACCCTGGATCATGACATTTCTTGTCGTATGATCTCTTGGCATACCCCCAGTCTGTGTCCATGTTCTTCCTCACCCTCCTGGATATATCCCGCAGTTCCTTGGAGCTTCTATATATCTCAGCAGACAAATTCGGCTCACCGCTCTGTTCGGAATCACCACCTCTATCCAACATGAGCATCTCTGGAACATTCAACTCACGCCCATACACCAATCTGTTAGCTGTGTATCCGGTCCTTCTGTTTTTCAAACAGTTTAGAACAAAGGATACCTTGGCAAGATGGAGATCCCAATTTCGAGGACACATTTGATGAAGTGTGGCCCTCAGAACAGTGTTGGTACGTTTGTTGTTCATCTCCGCTCTCGCTGTACTGGCCGCCTTGTAAGCTGTTCCATATGTTAACTTAACACCATGGATTTCGAAGAATCTTCTAAACTGGGCGCCTCGGAACCCCTGGTGATTGTCGCATATTATCTCACGTGGCCACCCCATACGGTACACCCAACTCTCAAGGATAGTTCTTCTGTTCTCCTCACTGGTCTGGGATTTCACCGGTACAGCAATTACAAAGTTGGACCAGGCGTCTGAGATGGTGAGGATTGCATTGTTCCTTCTAGGTGTGTTCCCTTTCCTCTGAGGAACAATGTGGTCGATAATGATGGCATCATTGAAATGGTGGAACATCATTCTCGCCATTGGAGCTCTCCCGTAGGCCCTGGGTTGTTTGTTGGACCCACAGTTAACACACGCTGCAACAAACTCCTTCACATCACTCTCCATCCCTGGCCAATAGTACCACCTCCGCAAACAAAGCTGAGTGTTTTCCACTCCGGCATGTCCGCAAAGATCACCATGGCATCTGTTCATCACTAACTCTCTCTTATCCGGTGGAACAAGGATCAGCCACCTGTCTTCTCCTGTTGATGTAAAAGTCCACCTTCTCTGAAGTACTCCGTCCTCCACACGAAGCAAATTGAACTGTTTCCACAATGACATCAGTTCAGTAGGGGTCCTGTTAGCTTGCACGACGTCTCGCGAGCCCTGGATCACCCAATTCCTCACCACTAGAAATATATCGTCCTCTTTCTGCGCAGCTTCCCACTCTCTCCAGTTTAATAACTGTCCTCCCCCATCAGGAATATCAAAAATCGCATTCACCTCCAGCACCTCTGGAACCGTGCTAGCTGGTTTGGCGGTACACCAACAACTAGGTTCAACGTGGTAAATGGTCTGGTGATGGACCTCACTTTCATTGCAGGAATCGAGCCAACCAAATCCAAAATGATCTGTATCACAAGCTCCATCCGCCTCAGTGCCCTTCTCACCAACATTTGTTCCCTCTGTATCTTCCAATATAACGGGAACACCATCAGTAAGAAATTGTGGATTTTCCAAAACGAGAGAAATCTCGTCCTCACAAATACTTCCCCTGATATCCGGCACCCCGTGTAACTGGTTGACAACAACGTCAGTCACATCACCCCGTGAGATGAGATTGTTGACCGACTGCTGCTCACTCCCCAACTCTGATAGATCGTCAGATTGCACACGTGTAGGTTGATCTTCCCCACACAACTCCTCCACCTCCTCATCACTACTCGATCTGAGAACAGGAATCTCATCTCGAGTATCTGCAGTGTTTGATGTAGCGCTCTGTGAAGAACCACTACACCCAACACCATCTTTTCCGCTCTCTCACATCATCACACATTAACTCCTGAGATAAAGTGGCACCATAACCATCCATACTGGCATCTACAGTCACCTCATAGCTCTGAAAAGGGTCGTCAGGATCGGGTATAGACAGGGTGGTCTTTTCACACACCAACTCTTTCAAGTGGTTGTATGCCCTGTCACACTCAGCAGACCACACAAAGGGACGACTCTTCGGTCCTGATAGGATGTTATGGAGCGGCTTGGTAATTGAACTGAACCCTTTTACCCACTTTCGAATGTAATTGAACGCACCTAGTACTTCACTTACTTCCTTCCTCGACTTTGGAGCTGGGAGAGATGTCAGGGATTTAACTCTATCATCAGTGATGCTGACACCCTTACCGCTGATAGAGATCCCCACAAACTCCACCTCCTTCTTCAACAACTCTGTCTTCCCGGGAGATATCTTGAGATTAGCTGTTTGGAAACGGTTTAAAAGTCTATCCAAACGTGTTAGATGTTCGGACACAGTTTTGGACGAGAGAAACACATCATCCACAAAATAAATAACCTGTTCAATTGGCAAGGTGCCTAACAATTTCTCCATCATCCTAGTGAACTTGGAACTCGATGTTTTGTGTCCCATCAGCATCCTAGCGAAACATAATTGACGACCACGATGAAGAAAAGCTGTTACCTTTTTCGATTCTTGTGTGTACGGGACTTGCCAGAATCCCTTGGACAGATCAAAGCTCGAGAATATCGAATCCCCTCCAATACTATCCAAAACATGATTCAGGTTGGGAAGTGGATAGCTATCGCCCACACACTCCTTGTTCACACACCTCAGGTCAGCTACTAACCTCCAAGATCCTGCTGTCTTCTTCTTCACCAAGAAAATAGGAGAATTCCAGTCTGAGGGCTCCTGTAACTCCTCCACTACTCCCGCCTCCTTCATCTTCTCGATGTTTCTATCCATCTCGTCACGCAACTTATAAGGAACAGGGAAAGGGTTTGCCCAGCAGGGTTGTGCCCCCTCTTTCAAACGGATTTCAGCAGTGTACATATTGGAACATCCAATATCATACTCATCATAACTGAAAACATCCCTGTACTTCCATAAAATCTCCCTGAGCTGGCCTTCTTCTTCCTCGGTCATATCCGGCCCTTGCCGTTTAGCCAGACCAAGTCTGTCGAAAAGCTCCTCTCTTGTCCAGCGTTCATGAACATCTATTGAGATCTTGTTCACAACACTGTCCTGGTCCGCCCATTGTACTCCTGATATTGGCCTGTACTCTGGAATGGGACCAAATCTACCCAAAACCTGCTTGTTTCGGATTGACACTGGATGGCATGAGATGTTGATCACCTTCAGGGTCACCTTCTGATCTCTACCCTCTGCTACAGCACTCGCCACCAGTAACCCATCCTCACCAACAGCTCCAAATGGTGTAATCATTCCCACACACGATTTCAAATGCTGTGGAAGTCGACCCTGAATGTAGGCTATTGAATCAGGTGGCACTACTTGTCCCTGCAGCCCGCGTATCAGGTGCGACTTCTCAACATTCTTCAACCGAGGAGCGAATGAAACACTCTCACCTCCCGGAAGGAGAAATAACTCCCAACCATAATCCAAACAACAATGGTTAACAGAAAGAAAGTCATGTCCCAGCAACACTTCCGTATCCATTGAACCACACACCACGAAGCACTGATTAATAACCCTTGTGCCCACAGAGAAGTTGAGATCGATAGTACCGTGAAGAGAAATAGGATTCCCACTGAAATCAAATACCTTCCGACTGGTAGGAACCATACTGTCGAGCATGCCCATCCGCTGTACTATCTGCTTACATACCAGACTGATAGAAGAACCAGAGTCGACAAATGCCCTGACTCTGTGTTTTCCCATCTGTCCCTCGATCACAACTTGACACGTTTTCTGTTCCCTGCTGTCGACCTTCTTCACAACACTCTCCTCTTGGGGCGGTGTTACTTCTTCAGAACAAACAGCAGCAAATGATCGAGAAGGTGAAACAGTTGTTATGGTCTTCCTCCTCTCTCCACTCTCCACATCCGTTCTAGTAACAGTGTTCACTGGCGACCGGTTGCTGCTGGGTAGCCTCCAATCGCCCCGCCGTTTCCCTGAAATTGAGGACACTCCGCCGCTCGGTGCCCAAACTGGTAACAAGAATAGCATTGAACAGTCCTTGCTCTAATTGGACACTGTGCCACTCGGTGGTCTAGAGCACCACACTCATAACACCCTCGATAGGAACTGGAACGATCACCTCCGGACCTCGTTGTGGGGTTCGAGTTCCTACCTCCTCGCGAGTTGCCATTCCGACCTCTGAATCTTTCACATCGGTGAGCAGGATGTCCATGAGCTCGACAAAGTTGACAAGTCATACTAGCCCAACAATTGTCATCGTCGTGACCTCTCTGGTTGCACTTGGAACACTGAGGTACACTCGCTGGAGCATTCCCTGATGTCTGACGAGCTGGAGCACTGGGAGCATTGTCTTCCACGACATTTGATGTCATGCGGAACACATTGTCCGAGTGAGGAGAAGTAGAAGCGGGATCTCTGTACACATCCCCTCTGAACATCTGGTTTCTCTTCGCCCGTTTAGCAGCTTGTACAACTACTTTGTCGAAGTTGAGATTGCAGCTCCTCAAATCACAAACTAGTTCGCTCACTCGGGTGTCTATTAGACCGTCCTGAAGAGCTTCGATCATGCGCTGATTAACCACCCTATCTATTTCACTAGGGAAGGCATATTCAGCCACCTCACGAATACGATCTGCAAACTCCTCTACAGATTCCTCGGTATCCTGCTTCATCTGCATGAGCTTCCTCCTCTCAGCTTCCTCATCCTTCACACTATCTACAATAGCGCTACGGACTGCGGAGATCAAGAGATCAGGATCACGTTGCTCCGGTCCCAAGAGTTTCAGACGGTTCACTCTCTTGTACTTGTCTTTGCACTCGATACTTTCTAGTAGATGTTCTCCGAGCTCAACCCAAGCAACATTACTCCGCTTCAGGTACTTCAGGAACTTCATCAGGAACACATCAAAATCGTCCCCTGACTTGTAGATCGGTGTCTTGATCTTCTGGAACCTGCTGTAACGGTGTTCACTCCGTACACGAGGCAGTGTATCGGTGCTCACGGACTCCCTATCGCTGTCTACAGCCAACTGACGCGGATTACAATCTCGCCTAGCAATCGGTGTAGGTCGGATAGGCTCTCCTCTAGGATCAATGATGACGGGACGAGGAGGATCGTCTATCTGGGACGGCATACCAGCCCTCTGGCGAGCGAGAAAATTTCTGTATGTCTGCTCCTGTTTCTCGGACATGGGGTGGTATCCTCTTCCGTCGACATAGCCGTACCAATACTGTTCCTCTTCCTCTTCACTGTCTTCTGCTGATACTGATCTGAGAGGGGACGGTATGGTAGCTCCTCTGACAAACAACTTCCCGGCCTCCTTCAAATTTACTGTAGGCAGTGGCGTCTCGACACGAGATTCCTTCTTTAAGGCTCTCACGCGACAAGAGTCACTTCTCTGCAGGGCGTCTTCCCCCAGGAACGCTCCCTTGGCTGCTGGAGTGTAGACTGGCGAAGGAACACGGTGGGACGGAGCTGGCTGCTGAACCGCCGGCATACTGTCCATGAACGAGTAGAAGTCGAACGCTCCGCTATCTGACTGAGGCATAGTTTCTGCGTTCTTCTCGGTAGTTCTTCTCTCATCACCATTGCTCGAGGTAGAATCAGAGGTAGTTTTGGAGTACACATTAGCCCTAACCAAAACTCGCTCTTCTTCTACTACGGACAGAGGTGTTCGTAGGGGTGAGGCGATGTCTTCACTCGCCATTGCTGCGATACGCTTAGACTTCCTCACAGGCGCGGCATACTTCCGCTTCCTTGGGGGCATTCTACCTTTGACCGAAGCCACCAGATAGAGTAAAGCCGAAACTGAGACGAAGAGGGAATACCAATGGTTCTTTCCCTCGCCGTCTCCTTTGCTGAATAAAAAGACTTTGGTTCCGTGGCCGAATGAAATGTAGAAATAAATGGACACGTAACTCTTTTTAGATTGCCTTTTCCGAACTGTTGCTAAACTCACTGAATCTAAGACCGAATCTAAAACCGCGATCCTGGGAAAAAGGATGGAATAGCAGAACGGAGCGCTCGGCGCTGCAGTGCTCGGCGCTGCAGCGCAGCAGAGATTGCCAAATCTCGCGCCCTCCGTCCGATACTACACCAGTACCATTATATCGTTATCTATCTTGTTAAGGTTCTAATTCTAACTTCTAAGATTCCCATTTCCCAACCTACCTTGCAGTGGTAGCAGAACTCAGTTTGGCACTTCTCACACTTCAAAAGGGGACATGCAGCCCGACCGGCGGCGATCACTGCGTACCCACAATCAGGAGCGGGACACCACCGACAATCTGGCTCGTTAATTAGCACTTTCCGTAGCATGAAGTCTGAGAGATGAGGATATGTTAGAGTGAGGAGAGGAGGGGAAGAGGGGGATGTTAGAGGTAGGAGAGGAAGAGGGGGATGTTAGAGGTAGGAGAGAGAGGGGAGGGGTGCTGCAGGTGTTGGAGGAGAGATAGGAAGCGATATTAGATGACTTTTGGACGCGGTTTTAGGGTCAGGCGCCAGCTGTGATATAATTGCTATGAATTGATGTGCATACAGCATAGTAAGGGGTGCGGTACAGGACATCGTACGATGGCCGAGCAAGGCACTTTTATTCCCTAATATGGTCTGGGCTATGAGTTTTTAATACATCAGCACTGAGCTCGTCTAGTAGTTGTTTGTTACGAAGAATATGCCTTTATATGGTATGTAACCTTATATTTTACATATGTATTTGCTTTATTCTTAATCTTTCTATCATGACTCAATGCTTCTTTTTATTCACTCAAACTCATCAAGAGCTTTTCAGTGGAACTATAATTCTGTTTGAGGGAGGAAGGGACTGATACAAATTTAAAAAAGGAAGAGAGAGGGGGAGACAAAAAAGGGAGAGAGAGAGGGCAGAGGTGGGCAGAGAGAGAGAAAGCAGGAGAGGAGAAAAAGAGGCGTGATATTATGTACAATATGGGTATTACATAATTTAAGTAATTTCTGCATATATATTTTATACCCCTGGACAGCGGCGGCGGCTGGCTTAACCCTTTGACGGCGAGAAGGATTGGCTCGATAGAATTGTCTAATTTTTCGTTTATAAGTAGATATTATCAACACAAAACGCCTCGAAAAGGAAATTTGTAATTCCGACATGTAGTTTTTGCTGGGCCCACTGTAGCATATATGATACTATCGTCCGTAAGGGAATTCTAGTAACAAATCTAAATTGTACAAGTTTGTGGGTGTTATGGCATAAATTCATGCTTTCATGAGGTTTGTAGCTACAAGTTCTACAATCATGAACGGTTTTTACCAGGAAAAGAACCCAAATTAGAGATTTGTATCATATATGATACTATCGTCCTAAGAGTAAATTCTCCTAAAACATACATAATTCGGGCTAGAAAAGGAGCTAAGAGACAAATGGGGGCACTAAAATGTGTATAATCATCGCATTAGTGGGGGTAGAGCACATCTTTAGGTCGCTATCTGGATCCCTTATTGAGATAATTGGATAATTAGCTAATTATCTGTCCCGCGCATGCTAATTATTCATGAAACTTTGCTCTGGGAAGGAGTTATGAGACAAATGGGGGCACTAAAATGTGTAGAATCATTACATTAGTGGGGGTAGAGCACATATTTAGGTCGCTATCTGGATCCATAATTGATATAATTGGATAATTAGCTAATTAGTTGCCCTGGAGCGCTAATAAATGAGACTTTGCGGAGTATCCAAGACAAGTAGGGGCACTAAAATGTGTAAAATCATCGCCTTAGTGGAGGTAGAGCACATAGCTGAGTTTCTATTCCAACTCCTAAATGAGATAATTGGATAATTAGCTAATTGACGGTTGCACACCGTCCACTTTTCACCAAATCCCGTGGTTTCTAGGTAATCCTGAGCTCTTTTGCTCAATCTAAGGATCTTCTGACATCCCCTAATATCCCTAAACCCCTATAACCGTGTGTCCAAACAATAAATATGGGAAACTGTAGTACATTAGAGGTTGAACGTGTTGTAGGAGCAATAGGATATAAAAATTCTATAGGATTGTAGTTGGATCTTGGATGTATGAGAGGTCTAGGGACTAGGATGGAGCAAGAGGGTTCTAAAGAGCTGAAGGCAGTGTCTAGGGTTGTATCGAGTGCTTTACAATTGTGTAGCACGAGCCAAAGCCCCATTTGTATCACCTTTGGCCCAAAGGTGATACAAATGGGGTTAGGGGTTGTCAGAAGATCCTTAGATTGAGCAAAAGAGCTCAGGATTACCTAGAAACCACGGGATTTGGTGAAAAGTGGACGGTGTGCAACCGTCAATTAGCTAATTATCCAATTATCTCATTTAGGAGTTGGAATAGAAACTCAGCTATGTGCTCTACCTCCACTAAGGCGATGATTTTACACATTTTAGTGCCCCTACTTGTCTTGGATACTCCGCAAAGTCTCATTTATTAGCGCTCCAGGGCAACTAATTAGCTAATTATCCAATTATCTCAATTATGGATCCAGATAGCGACCTAAATATGTGCTCTACCCCCACTAATGTAATGATTCTACACATTTTAGTGCCCCATTTGTCTCATAACTCCTTCCCAGAGCAAAGTTTCATGAATAATTAGCACGTGCGGGACAGATAATTAGCTAATTATCCAATTATCTCAATTAGGGATCCAGATAGCGACCTAATTATGTGCTCTACCCCCACTAATGCGATGATTATACACATTTTAGTGCCCCCATTTGTCTCTTAGCTCCTTTTCTAGCCCGAATTATGTATGTTATAGGAGAATTTACCCTTAGGACGATAGTATCATATATGATACAAATCTCTAATTTGGGTTCTTTTCCTGGTAAAATCGTTCACGATTGTAGAACTTGTAGCTACATACCACATGAAAGCATAAATTTATGCCATAGCACCCACGAACTTGTACAATTTAGATTTGTTACTAAAATTCCCTAACGGGCGATAGTATCATATATGATACGGCGCCTTAAATGTTAATAAGTCATTCAATTTTCAATATTTTTTGATGCGGCTTTTTGCATTCGGTCGGCTATGTCGAGCACTTTCATTCCTTCAAAGGATTAGTTGTGCCCCCAAAAAACAAAAAAATGAGAAATGTTTTTAAAAAAAGGCCGAAATTAGCCTCCTTAGAAGGGCTATAAAAATTTTTTCTTGATTTTCTGAGCTGATCTGGACGTGGTTTTAGGTTCATAATCCCTAAAACTAGCTTGTGACAAAATATGGGCGACCTAGATATAATATAAGGACTTCCAGGCCGCCTAGAATAGACTGTAGCATATATGCTCTGTCGCCGTCAAAGGGTTAACAATGTACATGACGTGAGGGGTATAAATATTTTACATTTTACAAACCCTGACAGACTCCCTCCTGCAGATCCACACAATACCCTAGAACAGCAAAGAATTCTAGAAAAATCCCCATTCTTGGGAAGAGAGGATGAGATGAGGCACAATGATCGGGTATTTTAGATCGGGAACAATTATCGGGTGATGTATTTTAGATCTTTTCATCAGATCTGTGATCTGTCACCGCCTTTTCACACGACAATGTGAAAAGTTTTTTTGTACACATTACTTCCTGTATTTTCAAGTAAAAATAGAGAGAGTTACAAATTGGGAAATACAATGTGTATATTTCGAGCGCTGTGCACAACTCTGTTTCTACTAATTTATTGATATACCGGAGTGCACCACAGTATTTTTTGTAGTTTTACCGGGCCAGGGTTTACCTTTAAAATTTGGAGGCGGAAAATAGAGAGACGAGAATAAGATAAAAATAGAATTATAGAGATAGAGTTCATCAAAGATAATAATAATAATAATAATAATATAAGTTTTTGTATACCGCCCAGGCAAAACAGGGCCAGCAAACTGAATTTTGACTGACACTGCTCAGCGTCAGAGCGGTATACCTAAATTATAACACCTTCCTTACTTATGACACATACTATTAAAATCTGGATTTAAACACACCATAGATAGACTTTTATTGATGAAAATACGGGCCTCATAAAATACGAACCAACTTAGATAGGCATAAAAATGCTCTCACACTGAATAAGCTAAATTACAAAGTCAGCAGCTCTCATGCTACTCAAAGACAGCAGCTCTCAAAGCTATTAAAAAGTCAGCAGCTATTACTGCAAGCCCGGTAAATGCAATGAGGAATAACACTGTCTAAATAAACGTCTGCCCAAGGGGAACACTAAACCCAGACCAGAACAGAACCAGTGACCCAAAGACGAGATGACTCAGGTGCTACTGCTCTCTGGATCAACGAAAGCTTCCTTAAATAGCCGGGTCTTAAGCCTTGTCTTGAAGAGTTCAACAGGGTGAACAGACCTTAACTCCAATGGCAGGGAGTTCCACACTTCCGGCAGGAATACAGAGATCCTCCTCCTTCTTAACTTAGAATTCGCATTTACACTTGAGAGCTTTGGATATTTCAACCTGAAGAAATCTGGAACTGAGGTAGATCGGGTAGGTTTTACAGGTTCAGGATTGTCATCACGAGGGACCAGGTCCATCAGATACTTGGGTGCAGTGCCTCGTACAATCTTGTACGCCAAAAGACATGCCTTGAAAGTCAGCCTCTGCTCAATAGGTAGAATGTGTGCCTCCTTGTAGTATTCTGTGTAGTCATCCTGATGTCCCTTTAGATTGAAAATGAAACGCACACAAGAATTCAGGGTCTTCTGAAGATACCTCAATATCCTCTTAGGTAGTCCATAGTAAAGGATGTTGCAGTAATCAATCCGGGAAATGACCAGTTGCTTGACCAACATAATCTTGGTATCTTTGTCAAGACACTTGTTGACCTGCCACAAGTTCTTGAGCATAAGGCCACACTGTTTCTTAACATTGAATATCTGTCTCTCAAGAGTCAACTGATGGTCCATGAGAACACCAAGGGTCTTTCCTGTCGTCCCCTTACATTCCATAGGCCTGACCACCGAACCTCCAAACTGGATCTCTGGATCAAATGCCATCTTTTCCAAGGAGCTTGTCTTTCCCAACAGTAGAAACTCCGTCTTGTCCTCATTACACTTAAGTCCATGGTTAACCATCCATGTTTTGACATTCTTGAGACAATCCTCTAGGGTCTTTTTACTGGAACTCCACCCCTCTGCATCACTCGGAACCAGTCCAAAGTATATCTGAGAGTCATCTGCATACAGTTTGATCTTTAGGCCATAGGGACGAACAATATCCTGAAGTTCCTCAATGTACAGCAAGAATAAAACAGGTCCAAGAAGGGACCCCTGTGGGACTCCACAGATTAGTGCAATCGCCGCCGAGAGTTCCCCACGAACATTCACTTTAAAAGTCCTTTTGCTAAGGTAGCTTCTAAACCATTCAAGCGCAGATCCTCTTACCCGAAACCTTGCCTCCAAAATTCCAATCAGCTTCGAATGATCCACAGTATCGAAAGCCGCACTCATGTCAAGCAGCAGAAGGGCCGATACTTTGCCAGAATCCAAATCCTTCAACAGGTCATCAAACATTCCAGCAAGCAGTGTTTCACAACTATGCCCCGCCCTATACCCAGATTGGTCTGCATTGAGTAGGTCGTTCATCCATAGGTATGAGTTTAACTGATTGAGCACAACTTTCTCCAGTACCTTCGATACAAACGATATGTTAGAAACCGGCCTGTAGTTCGAAAATAAATCAGTGTCCCCATTGGGGTTCTTTATCGTTGGCATCACCAATGCTTTCTGCATAATATCTGGAACAGTAGATCGTAGAAGGGATTTGTTGATAATGTTCGTCAGGATCGGCGCTAGTTCTTCAAGGCAGTCTTTCACCAACCAGGTCGGAATAGGGTCCAGATCACAAGACTTCGATGACATTTCCTTGACAACCCGAACTAATTCATTAACTCTGATTTCCTCAAACTTGGTTAGAGTACAGGTAGGCGCAGGCAGAGAATCCACAGTGAGCTCCTCAGAACCATCCTCTTGCTCATCCCGAACCGCTGTCCGAATCTTCTCAATCTTCCCACTGAAGAACTCTGCAAAATCCCCTGCCAACTTTCCGTCTGACACTCCTCCTGGCAGAACAGTTTCAGACTTTCCAATTAGACGACCTAGCCTCTTCTGCAGCGCTGCAGGATCATCTTTAACCTCCTCAAGCTGCTTCCGGGAAAATTCCATCCTCGCCTGCTTATCAATCTTTTCAAAACGCCTCTGTAGTTCCTTGTACTGTATCTTGTTGAGTCCTGTCTTGTTAGATTCCCAAGCCCTTTCTGCTCTCCTCCTCTCCCTTAGTGCCTCCCGAACATCTTGTCTCTCCCTCCACAACTTAACACTCTTTACTTCCTTCCTTCTCTTCATCGGTACCAGTTTCCTCACCACCTCCTCTAACGCACTATCATAGATCCTCAAAGCCTCCTCTGCAGTACACCCATCTGGAACCCGAAGACAAACTTCCTGGAGAGCACGTCTGAATTCCTCTGGATCAACCGAATTAAAATCTCTGTAGCTGTACATCTTCCTCCACGTCCTATAATCATCCCCAGGGGTAGAGAGCTTTAGGTCCACTGTAGCCAAGAAATGGTCTGACAACGTCCCATCCGGAAAGACTTGCACGTTTTCCAGTTTAGTGAGAAAATCACGCTGACAGATCATCAGATCCAGAGTTCCTCCCCTCACATGAGTCGGAACTGATGGTACATTCTGCACAAAGTCAAATGAGTCCAAAAGGTGAAGAAGCTTCCTCGCATAAAAGTTGCCTGAGTCTTGAACCTGGAAATTGAAGTCTCCCATGATCATATAATTAAAAAGATAAAGACCATCTTTAGACAGTCTCCTCTCTATAGGGTCGTCTCCTCTTTCCGAGAGGTCCGTATTAAATCTCATCTTACACACACCTTTTCTCTATAACCGCATTTTTTAGACTCTCTCGCACAGCTATATTGTGAACAATTCAATTCTAGACGCTAGATGTCTGATGTTACATGGGCCATTAGTGTGTCAAAATTGAAAACTCATATTGCGTGTGTGACTATTTAAATAGCGGGGACAGCTGCATTCTGCAAATTTGTGAGTGAATGAATTTCAAAGCTGTCAATGTCACCCCCACGATAAACCATATTTTGAGAAGAGAACAAGAATGATATAAGAATATTTTATAATATATTCAGTACATAAAATATATAAAAGCACATACAACTTTACCTTGATATTTGAGGTGTAGTGTCTCATCATTGAGAATGAGCAGTATATCATAAGGGGTGTAGGCGTCGTAACAACCATGTTTTGGGCAACAAATGTTCGTTATCCCTTTGACAATCTGAGGAAGAGATATTATATAGATAAAGAGGGGGAGATAGAGAGATAGAGAGATAGAGAGAGCGAGAGAGAGAGAGAGAGAGAGAGGGAGAGAGATAGAGAGAGCGAGAGAGAGAGAGAGAGAGAGAGAGAGAGGGAGAGAGCGAAGAGAGAGAGAGAGAGAGAGAGAGTAGAGAGAGAGAGAGAGAGAAGAGATATAGATAGAGAGCTCTCTCTCCTCGCTCTCTCTCTCTATCTCTCTCCCTCTTTCTCTCATCGTCTCTCCGTCTAGCCTCTCTGCTCCTTTCTTTGAGCTAATAGTTAAGATATATTAAGCGCAGAGACTCAGACATACATAACTAACTAGAGCATTAACTAGTTAGTGTCTCCCTCCCTCCCTCTCTCTCGCTCTATTTTCCTCTCTCTTTCTCTGTCTCTCTTGTTCTAGATAGTGGCTGGCACAACTTTCTAGGAATTCAAAACTCTATACAATTCATAATTCATATATCGCACAGGGATGGATGATCTTCTGCAGAGGAGCTGTTCTAAACATTCGAGAATGGACACTTTTCTATAGAACTTCACAATATAATTTAGTCCACGTGTGGCCTGGCCTTCCTCAGAACTGCAAAGGAGTTTTACACACGCTCATAGACGCATCAGTGCCTTTTACCTTTAAAGGCCAGCAATAGATGGCGGGGCCAATGGGGTATAACAAAGAATGGTGAATGATTGCTCTAAAATTTTATTTCGGGTAACAACGAGAGACTCAACTGATTTCTGAAGTATTGGTTTAGACACCCACTCACCTGATTTCTGAAGTACTGGTTGAGGCAGCTGGCACACGTGATATGTCTGCAGTTCAGAGTGATAGGAAACTCCGCTGGTGTATATGGCAGGCTCTGAAGAGGGGGTGGAGGAGTTATGTTAAGGGGGAGTGGGGGCGTTTTATAATATATCATTTTTGATCTTGAATATATTCTGATATACATTTTGATCTTGAATATTATATTATATTCTCTTATTTTATCCAGCCCACACCATTTTTATTTCGTTGCTCTGCCGAAGAGAGGGACGAAGACCTCAATAAAGTACCCAAAAAAACATTTATTCTCCACTACTTTATTCTACTAATTCATTCTGCAATCTGCACCACATACTACTAACTCTTACCGTAAAGCATACACTGCACATTTTCTTCGTCTGCTTCCTTCGCTTTCGCATAAAATCAAGGACAGTTTTATCACTTTGTGGTTGTGGAGTGGCCGTCTTCTCAGGTGGTTGCTGCAGACCGCTAATTGGTGACGGGGCTCCACCACCTCCACCAGGCTCCATGGTAGTAGCCATGTGAAGCTGCTATCAGGGATTTGGTGCATTAGTATAGTGTGAAATACATTGGGTACGATGTCCCCACTCCTAACTAACGTAGCGTGCGACATCATGAGAGAGTACAGCACAGGAGGGAGAGAAATGAGGGATATCATACCCAAAGAAATATTAAATACACTAAATTAGTACAATGTATCAAATAAGAAATAAAACAACCAACAAAAAAATGCAAAGTTTATTTTAAAAGTTTCAGTTTCTTAAAATAGTTTTTAACATCGTCCTTTGGGTAGGGTTTCACGGCCAGGCAAGTTGGATAATTCTCAGGTTGTTCTATCCAGAGTTTGTGTTGCACTGAGTTTTCAGTTAGTTTGGCTGACAGCGCTGCTAACTCTGATTCACTTTTTACCTGGATACACAGCATAGTAAAATATGTCAGGGGGTAGAATTAAGAATTTTCTGGGGAACGAGCTACTAAAACGCACTAAACGACTTAGTTGAGTGATATGATCATGATCAATTGACAATTATTCTAAAGAACGAACCTCTAGAACACATTTATGCATGTTATCAAGATCTGCCGTGTACTCCTTCACATGCGTATCATCTCTGTACACGTGCATTACAGCCGTACAGGCGTGGCAAGCCTGGGCTATTAGAGCACCCAATGGCCATGTTTTAACGAGGTCCGACCGTACTATAACATACTGGACTATTCCAGCAGTGGACATTGTTTGGTAGGATTATCTAGAGGGAATGGCCGAGCGAGATAAACTTTTGGTGGTTGGCAACTTTTAGCTAGTTTTGTTAAAACTTTCAACAAAATGCATCTGTCAGATAATAAATTTAGGGTCTATATGGGGTCTATTATACCGGCTCCTAGCTGTGGGTCTGGCGTACGTAATACGGCCAAAATATCTCTGGTTCCTGATAACTTAACTAATAATAACTCGATCTTTGGTGCGTACTGCGTTGGAACGTACGCGATACGATCTTTTCAATGATACCAACTTGGTTGCGTTGAAAATATCGTTGGTTGAAACTTGAACCAAGAAACATTTTACAATTCAATAACTTTACATTTGAATTTTGATACCCGTCTAGGTGCGCCGTACACCAGTGCATTTTTCGTTTGGATTTTATTTTACAAGCATGCCAAGACGGGAACCCAGCAGTAATTCATGGAATTCTTGTTAGAACCAAGAAATCATTAGGGGCAAGCTAATTTTTGCACAATCCGATAGTCAATAGGCCCCTGAACCACCAAAAAAAAGTCCCAAGCCCAACTCCTGGGGGAAGTGCCCCTAATTGGCCCTAATTGATTACAGTGTATTTGTAACCATCAATTAAATCGTAAATCGTCTTAGGAAAGGAGTAGAGGGAAAACCAAGGGCACTAAAGTGTTCAGCGTCCTCGCATTAGTGGGGGTAGGTGCTGGAATTAAGTCTCTATCTCATCTGGTTAATTAGATAATTGGATAATTAGGTTTGCGCAGAGCCGTTTTTTGGCTATATGGCTATAGCCACTTAGGAAAAGAGTAGAGACAAAACCGAGGGCACTAAAATGATCAGCGTCCTCGAAATAGTGGGGGTAGGTGCTGAAATTAAGTCTCTATCTCATCTGGTTAATTAGATAATTGGATAATTAGATCCGCACATAGCCGTTTTTGGCCACATGGCTATAGCCACTTGGGAATGGTTTAGAGACTTTTCACTGGTGCCATTTTGTAGGCAATGGCTAAGTTATGGGGGGTCGTGGTCGGACTTTTAAGCTCTATCTCAAACCGTTTAGCCGTTATTTGGATTCAAAGATCCACAAAGAGGCTCAAAATCGTACTTTTTACCATTTTTTGCTCATTTTCAGCACCTTTGAATCCAAATAACGGCTAAACGGTTTGAGATAGAGCTTAAAAGTCCGACCACGACCCCCCATAACTTAGCCATTGTCTACAAAATGGCACCAGTGAAAAGTCTCTAAACCATTCCCAAGTGGCTATAGCCATGTGGCCAAAAACGGCTATGTGCGGATCTAATCATCCAATTATCTAATTAACCAGATGAGATAGAGACTTAATTCCAGCACCTACCCCCACTAATGCGAGGACGCTGAACACTTTAGTGCCCTTGGTTTTCCCTCTACTCCTTTCCTAAGACGATTTACGATTTAATTGATGGTTACAAATACACTGTAATCAATTAGGGCCAATTAGGGGCACTTCCCCCAGGAGTTGGGCTTGGGACTTTTTTTTGGTGGTTCAGGGGCCTATTGACTATCGGATTGTGCAAAAATTAGCTTGCCCCTAATGATTTCTAGGTTCGGGCAGTTTTTGACAACATTTCCATGACTTACAGGGACTAGGCCCTAGGGGGAGTCCCCACTACCGTGAGGCGTGAGCAGGATCCAGGGGCTACCACTGGAAGTCTGGAACCAAAAATTATGGCGGAAGCTTGGCCTGCAGTCCTGGAATCTGTTGTAGCTGTCAAAAACTCCTGTACTAGGGGACAGCAGCGACCAGATTATCTGGCCCAGATGACAGCTCATGCCAAACTTGTTGCTGATTTTTAAAAAACAACCTAAATCCAGAAAAGAGAAAAAAGTTTTTTTGCTCCAAATTTTTTGGAGCAAAAAAGTTTGAATTTTTGATTTGGAATTTATTTTATTTAAACACGCGACGCGCGCCGAAGAAGCGCGCAAAGTTGCGACGCGCACCGGGTTGTTAAATTTTTGTCGATAAGTCCTTGTTCATCCATAAATGAAACGAATGATGATGCGACATGCATCTTATACCTGAATCTTCAATTATGTGTCAGCCATGGTCCGGTCTCTGCCTGTGGGCCTTGTATTGTCCTTTTCGTTCGGTAATCCGGTGAATAAAAGGAAAACAGCGGGTTTTTAAACAAAATATTTAAACAGGGAAATAATATACATGTCAAATATTCATAATGTATGTGCTAGATAACACGATATAATTACTTCCTAGAACATTGTTTAATCTAGCAGGTGGCCCAAAGATCAAAACTTATAAGAAACTTTTAACAAACATAAAAATGAATTTAAATCCTCTGCCTTCCCCTTTCATTTTTATATCTTAGTGTGACACCATTACCAGCAGGTATGATGCATGCTGCAGTATTATTCAACACGGTTCAGGTCGCTTAAAAATCCCTGAATTTACTGAATTTTTTCACAATGATTAACCCAATTGAAAGAAAACAATCTCTTTGAAAAACAAAATACCGTTCTTTCTCTCACTGTACTCTTTTTTCTCCTTCTCCCCACCTCTCTCTCTCCCTCTCTCCCTCTCTCTCCCCCATCTCTCTCTATCTCTCTCCAGTCTTACTCTCTATTTGTATAAAAACTCGGAGTTAAAATAAATTAAATTAAACATTTTGAGCTATCCTAATGTCTTTGGAAAAACGAGGAAAGACGTCGAGAGAACTTTGCCTCTGGTTTGTCGGTTATTGTTTTCTCCTCCTCCCCGCATGTCGTTGGTTTTGCACTGCAAAGAATACCGGGTGTGAGTTTGGACTGCTTGAATTGTTCATAGCGCGGACACAGTGTCATTGTCAGGCGACTCAACGGGCTGGTGAGTTTGGGCAAGTGTGAGTTGATTAAGAAAGTGTGGGCTTGGTTTTTAGTACTAGAAACAGGAAGGGATTAATTGGACTTCA
The DNA here is from genome assembly GCA_020137815.1 of Hormiphora californensis. Taxonomy (NCBI): domain Eukaryota; kingdom Metazoa; phylum Ctenophora; class Tentaculata; order Cydippida; family Pleurobrachiidae; genus Hormiphora; species Hormiphora californensis. The sequence goes on along the minus strand of CM035360.1, from coordinate 1,119,813 downwards.
GGGACACTTCGAAAGTTACACATGCAACACAACAGACAGTTGTTTGTGAAATAATACTCCAAGTATTAGTAAGCCATAGCAGATAACTGCTGGTTCTACGCGTCATCAGAACCCGATTCAGATCACAAGACATCAGAACAAAACAATTGCTTACTTAATTAATTGTTTACTTAATTAATTGCTTACTTTTTCAAAGTAAATATTTTCTGAAGTAATTCATCCTGAAGTTCCGTTAGGTCATCCCTGTCCGACAGATGGCCCATCAGCTCACCATTGATACCTGGGGAAAGGGTGTCATAAACTACGTACGGAGTGGATGTTTGGGGTTAAAACATTAAAACATATGCTTGTCCGTATGTTTTTGTGTTAGTATTAAGTTCTAGAAGAATATTTTGTTGTCATCACGTTACAGGAATACTTTACAGTAAAGTATTCCTGTAAAGTAAAGTTTACTAATTTTTAGTTTTCTATCTCTCTCTCTCTCCCAATCTCTCTATACCTCTCTTCCTTCTCTCTTCCCCTATCCCTTTTCAAGATACTATCTCTCAAAGAAAATGCCCTGTCTAACTTTGTGATACCATATAATAATACTTGTTGATTGTTCAGGAGACAGGACAAGTTGACAAAGACTTAATTCGAATAATGAACCATTGCTCATTGCACGGAAGATTTGGGATGACTAATTTTATACCCCAAGGCTTTATTGTCGGGGCTGGAGTATGCCAATTGTTCGACCCTGTGTTACTGCGTCCCGCATTTACAAATGTAAAGGAGAGTTAGAATATAACGTACGTGTAAATTCGAGATGTAGAAGGGATGCCACGCTTCTGAGTTGTTGTACGCTCATTCCCTGGACTTCCTCCACCGACATCCGATCCTGCAAAGAAAGAAAAGTTAGAAACCTAACTAGTTAGGGTTCTAGTACAGCTCATAGCAAGTATATTCTATGCATGATGTCATGCTATGCTGTGAGTCTCGAGCTATAACCACTATAACTAAGTACTATGAGTCACTGACAGTTATGGTGGTTACCATGGTTATCATAGTTACCATGGTTACCTGAATAACAAGAGGCATGCCGTCATCCTCCGAGCTAGAACTGGATAACTGGCTGTTCATACTGAGTCGAGCTGTCTCGTGGGTCAAATCTTGTGTTGCCCAGTCTTCCTAGAAACGCGGGAATTATTAGGTTGCCATGGAATATTAACCTCCTGGGGAGCCTACAAACTATAAACCAAATCACTTTATTACAAACACTGATAGGTAAAACTATTGGAATGTCGTGACACATGTGTTGAAAGGAAAATCAGAGAGAATATTTCACGGCGTTATAATACAAGCTGAACAAGGCCTGTGTTTTTGGAATTGGAAGGAGTCCAAAGTGGAGCTCTTAAACTTGTGATTTGCATTCCCTGGGCGACTAAATGATGGCTAGAACAAACTCGTGAAGAACTTAATACAGTCGGACCCCGATTTACCGGGCAAAACCTTTTCCCCCCGAGCATCCCGGTAAATCGGGGTCTGACTGTAATACCACTACAATGTGTCAAGTGAAATAAATACGAATTATAATTCTAGCCTAATTTTAGCTCGGCACGGTTGAACTTTTTGCTGCAATTGTGTGACCTCAAACTGTCGGCAAACAGCCAAAATTCAGATTCACACTCCATTCAGTGAGGAGCTGCTATCATACTGGAGACGTCAATTATACATCGAGTACACTACTGATGCCCCTCTAATCATCTCAAGTCTCGCAATAATTTTTAAATTGTACTTGTTTTTAGGAGAGAAATTTAATTGTTAATTCAACTGTTAATAACTCAATACCTACCTTGACGAAGCACATCTGAACGAGGGCGGGTTTGTTATAGATTGACTTGCTTCTGGGTAAATCCTCCCGTCACACTTCCCTGTTTCATCCTCGTAGCCACTATCACCAACCTATATATGGGGAGGTTGTTGAGTTACAACAAGTGGGAGGAGAAATCAGGTAAAATGACGTCACGGGAAGATTAAAGGTTGACAAGATACCTAAAACTTTTCGTATATCGTCTTATTTTGATTTATCATTAATTTTCAGCATTTTTTCAGCATTTTTTGTCGGCTAGAAAAAATTCGAAATAGGGGGTCTACCGATATTGTCAGCACTGGTTTTACTGGGCACACTCACTGCGTCTCGCAAATTGAAATTCACGTTTCCGGTTCCTCAAAAGATAATGACATGATCTTGGTTGCGTTGGATTGGTCTCAATAAGACCTTTCCAACGCTACCAAAACGGTTTCTGTATCTCATCAGGAACCGGAGATATTACGGTATCAATTTTTAAATTGCGCCTCTCGTTTATCAGTAGACCCCCTATTTCGAATTTTTTTCTAGCCGACAAAAAATTCTGAAAAAATGCTGAAAATTAATGATAAATCAAGATAAGACGATATACGAAAAGTTTTAGGTATCTTGTCAATTGGGGGCGGGGGTAAATTACTCATCTGCATAGACTCTACAATGTTGGTACAGTGTAGAGTTGACATATAATGCGATGGTTATGAAATCCCAAAACAACATCTTTCGTGGAAAATATCCGAGTTTAGATAAACAAAAAAGGGAACATTTGAGCGGGTGAAACTATTAACTAACCGTGCGATGACTGGTTAGACTCTCCTCGGACACGCCCATCTCTCCCAACATGATGCCCCTCTCCTCATCATCCTCCTCACTACTACTGTCGTTACAGTACGGGTTAGCGAAATCCTCCCTTAACTCTTTCTCAAAAACATAACTGGTCTGTTTTATCGGTCGTTTCGCGGGGATGGGCGTGTCAAAGACAGAGGAAGGCGGTGGTGGATCGGCTCCCCCCGAGTCGGAGAGGGAGTATTCCTCGTCTTCACCGAATAGGGACATGTTGTCGTTTTTGGGGATGATTCTTCGGACAATCTGGGTGCCGCCAGTGGCCCCTCCTCCCCCCGTGGGGGTTGATGGAGTGACATATGGCCGAGTAAAAACCATGTTGTTGCAGGATGAGATCTACATCAGAGTTAGAACATTGTGAGCTATGAGGGAGGGTTAATGTTAGTGGTCAATTGTATTGGATCTAGAATTGGGAACATATTCGGCGACTTAGTTATCAAGATGGTTCAAACTGCAAGGCTATGATCTACTTTTGAGCTAATTTTACACAGAAAATAAGTACATCTAATTCTAATTAATCAGGGGCGGTCTTCTTTAGCGAGGTTGCAGGGACATGGTGGCTTGGCTGGGAGGCTAAAGGGTATCTTAAAAAAATTCAGATATTGAGGATTAAATTTGCTTTGGTACATGACAAACTAAACATATGGACTGTCTACAACAGCTGTTTTAGATATATGATCGCCATAGTAGGCCAAAGCTAGATCGACAATCGATTGCAATCAACAGCAGGCAGCAGCAGTTAGCAGTGCAGTTAGCAGTAGGCCATCAGAAAGGGTTGGGTCACGCAAACAAACATACAGTATTATAATACTGGTATATGGCGTACTGCCGTACAGCAAGCCAGCTGCAAATTGGGTGCAAGGGAGGGAGAGATAGTGATGAAGTTAGAGATGGAGAGAGAGAGAGAGAGAGAGAGAGAGAGAGAGAGAGAGAGAGAGAGAGAGAGAGAGAGAGAGAGAGATCGCTCTCTCTCTCTCTCTCTCTCTCTCTCTCTCTCTCTCTCTCTCTCTCTCTCTCTCTCTCTCTCTCTCTTCTCTCTCTCTTCTCTCCTCTCTCTCTCTCTCATCTCTCTCTCTCTCTCTCTCTCTCTCATCTCTCTCTCTCTCTCTCTCTCTCTCTCTCTCTCTCTCTCTCTCTCTCTCTCTCCCTCTCTCTCTCTCTTCTCTCTCTCTCTTCTCTGCGTCTCTCCTCTTTTCTCAGTTCATCCTTACCTCCTCTTTCCTCTTCTTGCTTCTAGGGTCATACTTCGGTTATCGTTTCTGCTTGCCTTTGCCATGCTCTAATCTCTTGCTCTCTCTGATGTGCTCTTTTTATTCTATTCTCCTTTTACGTCAATGTACGAGGTAGAAATTCTGTGTAATCATAGTCAGTTCTTCTTCATCTCTTTCTTCCTTCTATTTCTCTGCTCTCGCTCTCTTTGTTTTTTTGTTTTGGTTGTTGTTTTGCAACCTGATGTTGGACCTAACCTCCCTTGCAATCAAATAAAGTAAACAAACTTGGTCCCCCGCCCCGTGCCGAAAGAGAGTCAAAATCATGATCGTAAAAACAGTTTAAAACAGGTGAAAAGATCTCCACAAGCTTGTGGGGCAAAATTTAAAAATGAGTTCAGATGCTTTCAAAATCACATCCTTTCCTTAAAACAAACTTTCTCTCGGATGCGCCAGTCTCACAACTCACTAAGAGAGTCTTTTCACGGCCGCTCTTTTCCTTCTCCCCCTCCTCGAGATCTCTCTCACTTTTCTCGGGTCTCTACTTCCGCACTCGTTCCCCCCCCCTCCTACTACGTCCTTCTCCACGTCTCTCCTATCATTCTCTTCTATTTCCCGCCACCTGTGTCTCCACGGGGAGCTGCATCCAACCGCCGGCACCCTCTTCCTTAGGTCATTCAACAAACATGGAACACTGTCTCTCTAGAAAGACTTTCTCCAAATCCACCTTCACAGGTCTCAACCGTACCCCTCAAGCTGCCGTACCAACCACCTCTCACACAACAACCGGTCACATTGGCTTCTCGTCCATTTCCTCCTCCAACAGAGTCGCGACAGAAGTGTCAACTGTAACTCCAGCCAGGTTCCCTCCGTCCGCAGGCCAAATACAATCAGGTTTCTGGAACGGTCCTCTTCATCAGACTTCACAACAGATGCTTTGGTGACAGCCTGCTGGATTCTATTAGGAGCAAGCGCCGCTGCACAGTTCTGAGTCACATAGCTGAGTAGTCTCTTCAAGTCACACTTGAACAGTTTTGTACTTGCGGTCTCAACATTTCTTAATCCGTCCTTCAACTTGATGACTTGATCCTGAAGAATCAATCACCTTCGGTGGGCCTCAGCTAGTTCCTCCTCATGTAACTTTGATGCTTCTCTGCAGGACAGGGAGCTAAAACGGAGTATTGCTCCTTTGGTGGTAGTTCACATATGCAACTAGTCCACGTTTTTCAATCCTCCTCCCCCCTCCTCTTTCTTCGTATACACTGTCTACCACTGTCTACCGCCTAAATCTCGGAGTTAATATCGCAAATCATGCCTTCCACTTACCTACTCATAACGGTGCAAATGCAATAGCCAGCCACTCCTCTCAGGTAGTGAGAAACGGTTATAAACGGGTAACTTGGGACCAAAAAAAGAGAAAGACCACACCTAATTCTTCCTAGTGTCTCTCATTCTCACCGTGTGCTGGCCAGCTCGGGGGGGCAAGCCTCCGAGAATCGGGGGGCAGTGAGAAAAGAGAGGAAAGGAGAAAAGTAAAGGAGGAAGAAGAATGTGAATAACAGAAGGGTAGAGAAGTTCTCCACTCCTTTTCGTCCTCCCCCTGGTTTACCTTCGGACTATTGTCCTTTCGATCGAAGCGCCCCAATCACCAATACTCCCCCCGGACCCTTTTTTAGCACAGCACTAGCTAACGACAAACCCTGCCGATCTGCAAAAGACACCGTCCGCCGACGAAGACGCTAGGCCAAGACCCACGGCGGGAAACCCAAGTTGCTTTAAGCCAAATTCGCCGTATGACTCTGAAACACGGGTGACCGACTAGCGCCAAAAAAGAACCCCCATGGAGGGACCCGTACAGGAAAAGGACGAGCAGGGACACACCGTGCCACAACTAGCAAGCATCCAAGGCCAGCGCGAGTAATCAGCGATTCGCCAACGACGCATTACTGCCGCTTTAGACTGAAGAGACGGCGCGTGCGCCTTTTGAACGCTTATCCTCGGGGGCGGGGCTCCAATAAAACTCATAAGCTAAAACAAAAACGCTGGGCCTCAACATACACGAGACGGAACCGTAGACATTAGCGCCCACGGTCCACGGCACTAGGACAGAAAAATGTAAGAAGAGCGCGCTAAAGGGAAGACTACGAGTGGACGCTCATTCGGGAACGCAGGAGGCGAATTGATCACTGCTCGAACACCTCTCAGGGGGTTACATAAGCCTTGTTTTATGATTCCGTTACCCCCTTTTTTCCCTTCTCCCCGCCCCCCTCTCCACCTCAGCCCTCTTCTACTTCTCTCCCCTGTTCTCTGACATCCCTCTACCGCCCCAAAGCCCCGCCCTCCCTAATGTGATCTTACCTGAAGATCTGAACTGAGAGAGAGATAGAGAGAGAGATAGCCGCTAGATAGACTATCGAGGAGAGCTTAGCTAGGCTAGAGATTCTCTCTTCCTCTCGCCCCGTTATCTTCTCTCTCTGCTCCTCTCTTCTCTCTCGCTCTCTCTCTCTCTCTCTCTACGCTCTCGCTCGCTCTACTCTCTCCCTCTCTCGCTTTTCCCTTTTATGTGTGGGGGTGTTTGCGTTGGAACGGAATCGTTAGTTGTACACTTTCTGCTGAGACACAGACATAACAACCCTTACCCAACTTTCTGCTGTCGCTGGCTTCTTTCTTTTCTCTGCTGCTGCCCCAGCCCACTCCCGGCCTACACTATTATATCGGATTTGACTCACTAAAGACTGATACCCTACTTCGTACCGAGGGCTGTACAACTTACGAGAAGATACAGTCAAGGAGTATGTGATATATCGGATATTTGAGTCGATAGTAAAGCACTTTGAGTGGTAAAGTTTCTCTCGAATCGAATGACGAAACACTTTTTCAATAATTTAGCTATTAGTGAAATACAGCGATCGATAAAAGCCACTCCCCTTAGATTGTGCTAAAAATATACTATTTGATTTGCACAAACCGATATTATGAATCAAGTTGCATATCTCAAACACAATCGCATTAAGTGAGTTTATAAGTTCTAAAGTAGATACCTAGATAATTAGAATACAATTGAAGGTCAGTAGCTTTAATAACGTTAATCAAAACTGGCTAGTTCATTAATCTTCTATTAAAATTGACCGCAAAAACCACAATTGAGCTTTCTTAAATTGGCACTGTATCTCAATCTAATTGCCCTTATCTCTCTTTCTCACTATCACTCTCTCACTCTCTCAAGTCTCAGTCTCACTATCTCACTCTCATTGTCACGAGACGTACGAATATAGCACACTATCGCACACAATATGTTATAATAGAGTTGACCACGCCGCACGATGGGAGAGTAGTGATCGCGACATTATATTAAAGGTGTGATGGTACAATCAAATTGTTATCGATCATGGAGGGAGAGGAAAAGAAGGTGAGAGGCGGAGAGAAAGTCATGGTTGAGAGAGAGTCAGCTTGTGAGACACAATTGTGCACAAAAAGTAGCATAATAATAGCACCACGATCCATGGTCCACGGACATTGGCACGAAGGATGTCGAGCGCCAAAACTGAAATAAAAAGGGGGAAGCTGTGAGAGATGATGGGGTACTGCAGAAGTTGGATCCAACCCTTCATCTTGACGCAAGAAGAGACCAGAGACGGCCTCGGGCCTCCAAGAAGAAGAAGAAGAATGCAGAAGTAGCAATAACTTGCCATTCTTTCACAGTAACCACCTTCACCCATCACCCTTAACCCTTCAAAATCGTGCACGAAATAGACAAAATATTGAAAAATAGATGGGAAAGCTAATTCCTTCACCAAAGTGTCCCAATAGGTCCCCTGAACCACCAAAAAAGAGTTTACCACTCTACTCCATGGGGGGAGGTGTCATAATTGGGCTTAATTGATCCTAACAGGGTATATCGGTAAAACAGCTTGGACACATGCTAGAAACCTAAAAGTGGTCTCAAAATGCTCGTGATAAGTCAAGGAGTTCATTCAATTTTTTTCAAATTTTTCCAGTTACCCAATTCCCGGTAATTGGGCTTAATTGGTCCCTAACAGGGCATCGTGTAACTTGACTTAGCGACGTGATAGAAACTTCGGGATGGTTGCAAAATGTTCAGTAAGTTATTGAGATATTTTCTGAGTGTTTTCTAATGTACTCAAATGCCATGAAAGTAACGTAATTAGTCTTAATTGGTTGGCTCTAATTGTTCAAATCATTTTCCAGCATATACAAGTGAGGGCTCAAATCCTGGTAAAAACAGCTCTGTTATGACGTTCTAACATGTTTTAAAGGCGTTTAGATGAACAGTTGACTATATAGCTACCGTAACTATTTAATAAACTTAGTATAAACAACTCAACAGCCCTGCCAGATGCCCCTAAGACCCTACTAGAAACCCCCTCAGAGCATACTAGCTACCCCTCAGACCCCATTAGATTCCCATCGGACCTTACAAGAAGGCCCTCAGACTTTACTATGTATCCCTCAGAAACTGAAAAATGTCCCTCAGGCCCTGCTAGACACCTTTTTTATGCCCTCAGGGCATACTAGATAGCTCTTAGACCCCCTTAGATGCTCCTTAGACCGTGTTAGATACCCTCAGGCCCTATATTAGATGGCAGATGCCCTCAGACCGTACTAGATGCAGTATCTAAGAGACATTTTGCAGTATCTAACGAGCATCTAGTAGGTTCTGAGGGGCATCTAGTAGGGTCTGGGGGTATCTAGCTAGATCTACTACTAGATCTAGTAGGGTCTGAGGGGTGTCTAGTAGGGTCTGGGGGTATCTAGCTAGATCTACTGACTACTACTAGATCAAGTAGGGTCTGAGGGGTGTCTAGTAGGGTTTGGGGGCATCTAGCTAGATCTACTACTAGATCTAGTAGGGTCTGAGGGGTGTCTAGTAGGGTCTGGGGGTATCTAGCTAGATCTACTACTAGATCAAGTAGGGTCTGAGGGGTGTCTAGTAGGGTCTGGGGGCATCTAGTAGGGTCTGGGGGCATCTAGCTAGATCTACTACTTGATCTAGTAGGGTCTGAGGGGTGTCTAGTAGGGTCTAGGGGTATCTAGCTAGATCTACTACTAGATCTAGTAGGGTCTGAGGGGCATCTAGTAGGGTCTGGGGGCATCTAGCTAGATCTACTACTAGATCTAGTAGGGTCTGAGGGGCATCTAGTAGGGTCTGGGGGCATTTAGCTAGATCTACTACTAGATCAAGTAGGGTCTGAGGGGTGTCTAGTAGGGTATTAGGGGCATCTTCCAGTGTTTGAAGGATATCTAAAAAGGTCTGAGGGGCATCTTTTAGGGTCTGAAGGGCATATATTATAATGGAGCCTGAGGGGTATATCTAGTAGGCTCTGATGAACAGTTGAACATATAATGGAGCCTGAGGGGTATATCTAGTAGGCTCTGAGAGGTATTTAGAGGGGTCTTAGGCGCATCAAGCGGGGTCTGAGTAGCATCTTGTAGGATCTAAGGGGCATCTAAGGGGGTCTAAGGGCTATCTAGTATGCCCTGAGATGCCCCCAGACCCTACTAGACACCCCTCAGACCCTACTAGATCTAGTAGTAGATCTAGCTAGATACCCCCAGACCCTACTAGATGCCCCTCAGACCTATTTTAATATCCTTCAAACACTGCAAAATACCCCTAAGACCCTACTAGATACCCCTCAGAGCATACTAGCCACCCCTCAAACCCCATTAGATACCCCTCGGAACCTACTAGATGCTCGCAGCTCGTTGGATACTGCAAAATGTCCCTTGTACTAGATACTGCATCTAGTACGGTCTGAGGGCATCTGCCATCTAATATAGGGCCTGAGGGTATCTAACACGGTCTAAGGAGCATCTAAGGGGGTCTAAGAGCTATCTAGTATGCCCTGAGGGCATCAAAAAGGTGTCTAGCATGGCCTGAGGGACATTTTTCAGTGTCTGAGGGATACATAGTAAAGTCTGAGGGCCTTCTTGTAAGGTCCGATGGGCATCTAATGGGGTCTGAGGGGTAGCTAGTATGCTCTGAGGGGGTTTCTAGTAGGGTCTTAGGGGCATCTGGCAGGGCTGTTGAGTTGTTTATACTAAGTTTATTAAATAGTTACGGTAGCTATATAGTCAACTGTTCATCTAAACACCTTTAAAACATGTTAGAACGTCATAACAGAGCTGTTTTTACCAGGATTTGAGCCCTCACTTGTATATGCTGGAAAATGATTTGAACAATTAGAGCCAACCAATTAAGACTAATTACGTTACTTTCATGGCATTTGAGTACATTAGAAAACACTCAGAAAATATCTCAATAACTTACTGAACATTTTGCAACCATCCCGAAGTTTCTATCACGTCGCTAAGTCAAGTTACACGATGCCCTGTTAGGGACCAATTAAGCCCAATTACCGGGAATTGGGTAACTGGAAAAATTTGAAAAAAATTGAATGAACTCCTTGACTTATCACGAGCATTTTGAGACCACTTTTAGGTTTCTAGCATGTGTCCAAGCTGTTTTACCGATATACCCTGTTAGGATCAATTAAGCCCAATTATGACACCTCCCCCCATGGAGTAGAGTGGTAAACTCTTTTTTGGTGGTTCAGGGGACCTATTGGGACACTTTGGTGAAGGAATTAGCTTTCCCATCTATTTTTCAATACGTCATGCACGATTTCGAAGGACTACCTCTGCACATACTTCTTGGTTATTGCACTCATTTATTGCAGTATGTTTCGATCTCACCCAATCAAATGGGCAATTGAATGACAATGTGACATTCTCCATGTGACGTCATCACCAGCAACGTCATTCGTTCGAGACTCGAGATGGAGAGAGAGAGAGAGAGAGAGAGCATCGTCGCATAAAATGAATGGATTAAACTAGCATCGTCGCATTATAAAGTGGAACAAGGTCAAGAATCGAACTAGCATAAAATGGAAGCAGTTACCAGCAGAGATTTTCGTCGTACAACGACTATAAGGAAGCTAAAAACCAACGACTGATGTCTAGACTCTAGAGTCAAAAACTTTTTAACCAGTCTAAAATACAGCTGCATAAACGGGAAGAAAAATAAAATCCAAGTAGAGAAAGACTAAGAGAGAGAGAGAGAGAGAGTGAGAGAGAAGTGCTATAGTAGTCAGACTAGTCAGAGTCTACCACATTAAATCGCATTAGGAAATATATGGCCGAGCTGGATTACATTTGCAAAACAGTAAACAAGAGAGTTTGGTGAAAGAAAGTAGAGGCTGTGTGCAGTGTCAACAAGGTTTCCCGGCCGTCTCTATCTGACCATGTCCACCTATTATATGATACCTGTATCCTGGGTATGCAAAATATAGAGGTCTGCTGCAAACAATAATAAACGGGTATGTCAAAGCAAAGAGTTAGATCACGCAATAAACTACTGCAGCAAAAGGATGAGCATAACAAGCCCTATTCTACATAATATAAATAATATTATAGTATCCTGATTCAGTCATTTCTCACATCCTAAAATAACCATTGCGCAATTCATTGCATAATCATAATGCACAGATTTATCCCCTTATATATTAAACGAGAATTAGAGATATGGTCCCAACAAAATATAATCATCAATCAAGGGAATAGAACAGAGATGATTCTTTCCTACTTTTCGCCAACGAACAAGGGGCCGAGATGTACTGGTACCAGTCACAATCAAATGGTTGGATAAAAAAGAGGGGGCAAAACTTTGCAAACAACTCGAGCCGTGGCCATAAGCTGCGGGCTATAGAGTTGCACACTAAATCTAGGTTAAGTAAACATGACACACTCTCGGCAGCAGTCGTCTTCTCTCTATCTCTCTTTCTCTCTCTCTCTCTCTCTCTCTCTCTCTCTCTCTCTCTCTCTCTCTCTCTCTCTCTCTCTCTTTCTCCCTCTCTCTATCTCTCTCTTTCTCCCTCTCTCTATCTCTATCTCTTTCTCTATCTTTCTCTCTCATATTCTCGCGTGATAAACACACGCATTATGCAACGGTCATTTTGGGAGGGGAGGGCCCTCGGCGGGGCAGAGAAAAGTAACACAAGGGACATGAGAGAGCATGGTCGGGTGAGTGTGAGAGCTAGAGAGGGGGGGGGGGTCGTGTGTGTGTGCGATAGAGAGAGAGGAGGGGTTAGATAATAGTCTAAATTCAATCAGCGAGTCTCCATCCGCTATATTCGGCTCCGCCTTTCATTTTGTCTGCTGAAGACTATACTAATATCAATAAGGGGGTACAGAGGAAACTGTTTTACCCGATTTAATTCTTATGACAATGATTTTAACCTTATAATCTAACTTATTACTTTTATAGTCCTAATGACCAATTTAATGTGTATATAGTGATTGTGTAACCTGATTTATCAGCGAGTCTCCTGCTGCTATCATTTCAATACCCGGACATGTAATACCGGGTCCCCTGTGTGTTGCCCCCTGTGTGTTGCCCCCTGACATAATTCGAGGATTTAGGACACACAAAACTATCTCAGAGATAGTTGTCACTCAACACGACACCAAACACTGATCCGTAGGGGTCTGGATTGTGAAAAAGTGTGTTACTCAATTTAGTCCAAAAACCAATTAAATAAATTAGTTTGGATGCCCGGGCCCATTTGGTGTCACGGGGGTAAAACCTTTAGGCTACTGTCATAAATAATGGCATATCTCGTTTATTTTTCAATACACATCTCTCGTTTTTCTTTTCTCTTTCTCTCCATCCCTCTCACCCCGTGCCTGAACAAAGTTTAACCTCGGATGAAAAATGTACACTAAGCGGACTTCACTAGGGTCTTCAGATAGGTATTTGGAGTGGAAAAATGTAAAAAAACACCCCAATTTTATGAAAAGTTTTTTCTCTACATGGATTTTAAAATGGGTCGTTTTGACTGTCAAAACGGCTTGAAAACCATGCTGTCTGCAGATTTATAGTCCTTTTCCGGTAAAAAGGTTGTACCTGACCGTTTTTTGCACGTAGAATCGATTGCCGGTGAAGAGAAATCTCTTTAAGTTTAACGACTGAAATCATGGTCAAAATTTGATTTTTGACGTTTTTGAGGTTTTTCGCCCCCTAAACCCATCAGGACATCAGAAGAAAAATTTTCATAGTGTCAACGTTAAAATGAGACATTTTCTACGGATCCCAAAGTTTCAGATAAATCCAATACAGGGTAAAATTGGCTAGTTTATGCAAGTGGCTAGATGAGAGAAAGTGAACTTGAACTTATTTTTTCACATTTGGCATTTTGACCAACTTCGAGTGAAATGGCCAATCAGGACCATGCTCACGCTAAAGAAGGGACCAATTTCCTACTAAAACATCAAATTTTTCATGGCCGATACGACGAAAGGTCATGGATCTGTAGGCAAATTAAGCGAGCTAACTAGGCTATTTCTACTGTAAAAAAAGGTCAATTTTTTTATTTTCGGGTCGATTGGTAGTAAAAAAAGGGTACCAGACCTATTTTTGCCCGTAGGAATTGAGTTCCGATGGGAGTTGGACCTCTCAGATCGTCGGAAAATTGAAGAAACGAATATGTCAGTTTTCGGGTAAAGAGGCCGAAAATGGTAATTTCGGTCAATCGGCAATCCAAAAGGGTTCCCAGCCAATTTTTCACGTAAACATCGGTATAAATGAGAATTGGAGCTCTTAATCTACGAGGAGGAAAATGGGTCAATTTCATTTTTTGGTTTTTTACTCATGTTCTGGCTAGTTTACCCGAAAAAAACTGAAATATTCGTTTCTTCAATCTTCCTGACGATTCTAGAGGTCCAAACTCCAATCGGAATCAATTCTCGGGCAAAATAGGTCGGGGTACCCTTTTTGACTACCAATCGACCCGAAAAATAAGAAAAATTGACATTTTTTGCAGTTAGAAATATAGCCTAGTTAGCTCGCTTTTTACAATTTTGCTACAGATCATGACCTGGTCGTCGTATCGGCATGAAAAATTGTATTTTAGTAGGAAAAGGTCCCTTCTAACCCTTCAAAAGCGTGCAGAAAAGGACAAAAATTGAAAAATAGATGGGAAAGGATATTCCTTCAACAAAGTGTCCCAATGGTCCCCTGACACACCAAAAAAGAAGTTACCAAACTCTACTCATGGGGGGATGGTGTCATAATTGGGCTTAAGTGATCCTAACCCCCCAGGGCCTGGTGTATATCGGTAAAAAAGATCTGGGACACATGTAGAAACCTAAAAGGTCTCAAAATGTCGTGATAAGTCAAGGATTCATTCAATTTCAAATGTTTTCCAGTTACCCAATTCCCGGTAATGGGACGTTAATGGTCCCTAACAGGGCATGTGTAACTGATTGCGACGGGATAGAACTTCGGGATGGTTGCAAATGTTCAGTAAGTATTGATTTAAGATATTTCTGAGTGGTTTTAATTGTACTCAAATGCCATGAAAGTAACGTACTTAGTCTTAATTGGTTGGCTCTAATTGTTCAAAATCATTTCCACGCATATACAAGTGAGGGCTCAAATCCTGGTAAAAAACAGCTCTGTTAGACGTTCTAAAATGTTTTTAAAGGGTTTAGTGAACAGTTGACTATATAGTACGTAATATTAATTAAATTAGTATAAACAACCACAGCCCTGCCAGACCTGCCCACAAGACCTCACTGAGAAACCCCCTCAGAGATAACTAGCTACCCCTCAGAACCCATAGATTCCCCGGACCTTACAAGAGGGCCCTCAGACCTGTATATGTATCCCTCAGAAAACTGAAAAATGGTCCCTTCAGGCCCTGCTAGACACCTTTTTTATGCCCTCAGGGACATATCTAGATAGCTCATTAGACACCCCTTTAGATGCCTCCTTGACCGTGTTAGATACCCTCAGGCCTATATTAGATGGCCAGATGCCCTCAGACCAGTACTAGAGCAGTATCTAAGAGACATTTTGCAGTATCTAACGAGCATAGTTAGTAGGTTCTGAGGGGATTCTAGTAGGGTCTGGGGTGGATCTAGCAGATCGTACTACTAGATCTAGTAGGGTATGAGGGGGTTCGTAGGGTCTGGGGGGTTATCTAGCGAGATCTACTGATACTACTAGATCAAGAGGGTCTGAGAGGGTTGTATAGTAGGGTTTGGGGTGCATCTAGCTAGATCTACTACTAGATGTGTAGGGTTGCGGGGTGTCTAGTAGGGTCTGGGGGTATCTAGCTAGATCTATCTACTAGATCAAGTAGGGATCTGAGGGGTGTTCTAGTAGGGTCTGGGTGGCGGCCATCTAGTAGGGTCTGGGGGCATCTAGCTAGATCTACTACTTTGATTTGCTAGTAGGGTCTGAGGGGGTCTAGTAGGGTTAGGGTATCAGCTAGATCTAACTACTAGATACTAGGTTAGGGCAGAGGGGCATCTAGTAGGGTCTGGGGCATACTAGCTAGACTATACTAGATGCTAGTAGGGTCTGAGGGGCATCTAGTAGGGTGTATGGGGCATGTAAGCCTAGATCTACTACTAGATCAACGTAGGGTTCTGAGGGTGTTAGTAGGGTATTAGGGGCATCATTCCAGTGTTTGACGGATGATCTAAAAAGGTCTGAGGGGCTATCTTTTAGGGTCGAAGGGGCATAATTATAATGGAGGCCTGAGGTGGTATTTTATAGGTCTGATCAGGTTCTTGAAATGACATATAATGGAGAACTGAGGGGGTAGATCTAGTAGGCTTGAGAGGTATTTAGGAGGGGCCTCTTAGGGCATATCAAGCGGGGTCTGAGTAGCATCTTGTAGGATTAAGGGGCATTAAGGGGGTCTAAGGGCTATCTAGATGCCCTGAGATGCCCCCCAGACCCTACTAGACACCCCTCAGCCCTACTAGATCTAGTAGAGATCTAGCTAGATACCCCCAAGACCCTACTAGATGCCCCTCAGACCTATTTAATATCCTTCAAAACACTGCAAAATACCCCTAAGACCCTACTAGATACCCCTCAGGCATACTAGCCACCCTCAAACCCCATTAGATCCCCTCGGAACCTACTAGGATGCTCGCAGCTCGTTGATACTGCAAAATGTCCCTTTGTACTAGATACTGCATCTAGTACGGTCTGAGGCATCTGCCATCTAATATAGGGCCTGAGGTACTCTAAACGGTTAAGGATGCACTAAGGGGGTCTAAGAGCTATCTCTAGTATGCCCTGAGGGATCAAAAGGTGTCTAGCGATGGCCTGAGGGACATTTTTTCAGGGTCTGAGGGAACATAGTAAAGTCTGAGGGCCTCTTTGTAAGGTTCCGATGGGCATCTATGGGGGTTTGAGGGGTAGATAGTTGCTCTGAGGGGGGGTTTATAGTAGGGTTTAGGGGCATCTGGCAGGGCTGTTGAGTTGTTTTAATATAAGTTTATTAACTAGTTACGTGTAGCTATATAGTCAACTGTTCATCTAAACACCTTTTAAAAACATGTTAGAACGTCATAACAGAGCTGTTTTTACCAGGATTGAGCCCTCACTTGTATATGCTTGGAAATGATTTTGAAACAATTAGAGCCAACCAATTAAGACTAATTACGTTACTTTCATGGCATTTGAGTACATTAGAAAACACTCAGAAAATCTCAATAACTTACTGAACATTTTGCCCCGCTAAACCATCCGAAGTTCTATCACGTCGCTAAGTCGTTACACGATTGCCCTGTTAGGGACCAATAAGCCCAATTACCAATTAGGATGGAACTGGAAATTGAAAAAATTGAATGAACTCCTTGACTTATCACGAGCATTTTGAGACCACTTTTAGGTTTCTAGCATGTGTCCAAGCTGTTTTACCGATATACCCTGTTAGGATCAATTAAGCCCAATTATGACACCTCCCCCCATGGAGTAGAGTGGTAAACTCTTTTTTGGTGGTTCAGGGGACCTATTGGGACACTTTGGTGAAGGAATTAGCTTTCCCATCTATTTTTCAATACGTCATGCACGATTTCGAAGGACTATTCTTTAGCGTGAGCATGGTCCTGATTGGCCATTTCAATCAGAAGTTGGTCAAAATGGCCAAAATTGTGAAAAAATTAAGTTCAAGTTCACTTTCTCTCATCTAGCCACTTTCAATAACTAGCCAAATTTTACCCTGTTATTGGATTTATCTGAAACTTTGGGATCCGGTAGAAAAATGTCCATTTTAACGTTTGACACTAATGAAAATTTTCTATCTTGATTTCATGATGGGGTTAGGGGCGAAAAACCCTCAAAAAACGTCAAAAAATCAAATTTTGACCATTTTCCAGTCGTTTTAGAGATTTCTCTTCACCGGCAATCGATTCTACGTGCAAAAAACGGTCAGGTACAACCTTTTTACCGGAAAAGGACTATAAATCTGCAGACAGCATGGTTTTCAAGCCGTTTTGACAGTCAAAACGACCCATTTTAAAATCCATGTAGAGAAAAAACTTTTCATAAAATTGGGGTGTTTTTTTACATTTTTCCACTCCAAATACCTATCTGAAGACCCTAGTGAAGTCCGCTTAGTGTACATTTTTCATCCGAGGTTAAACTTTGTTCAGGCACGGGGTGCTCTATCTCTTTCTCCCTCTTTTCCTCTTTCTCCCACTCTCCACCTCCATATTTCCCTCTTTCTCTTTTTTTTCTCTCTTTTATTTATATTTCTCTTACTATCTCTCCGTCTTTCTCGATATATCTCACTCTTTATATCACAATTTGTTTTTCTTTATCTCTCTCGATATTCATCATTTATGACAGTAGCCTAAAGGTTTTACCCCCGTGACACCAAATGGGCCCGGGCATCCAAACTAATTTATTTAATTGGTTTTTGGACTAAATTTCTGTTCTTTTTTGGTGTAATAAATCGACTATTTTGAGTCGGAATATACCTAAGAAAACGTTTTAGGGTCAGCCGAAGTGGAAATTTTAAAGGGTATGCATAAAATCATGAATTTGAGCATAAATATGCAAATAACGGCTAAACAGTGCGAGATACGAATTTTTGTCTGGGGGACGACCCCCCACAAATCGACTATTTTGAGTCGGAATACACCCAAGAAAACGTTCTAGGGTCAGCCAAAGTGGAAATTTTAAAGAATATGCATAAATTTGAGCATAAATATGCAAATAACGGCTAAACGGTGCGAGATGCGAATTTTTGTCCGGGGGACGACCCCCCATAAATCGACTATTTTGAGTCGGAATATACCCAAGAAAACGTTCTAGGGTCAGCCGAAGTGGACATTTTAATGGTTATGCATAAAATCATGAATTTGAGCATAAATATGCAAATAACGGCTAAACGGTGCGAGATACGAATTTTTGTCCGGGGGACGACCCCCCATAAATCGACTATTTTGAGTCGGAATATACCCATGAAAACGTTTTAGGACGAGCCGAAGTGGAGATATAACGCAATTAAGTTATTAAAATGAATAATTAATGAATAATTAATGAATAATTAATGAACTATGGCGATTTCGAAGTTTTCACATAGCCTATACCACGCCAAATAATGCAAGGAACCAATGTTCCAAACGGCAAGTCTCTACTATTTCTGGTTTAGGAGAACACTCAATCTTTGGGCACGTCGCGCCCCCCATGTTCGCGCGCCCGTAGGGCGATCCCCTCACATACGGGGCTTGCCCGCTTCGCGGGCAAACTCAATCTCCTCCCCTCCCCTCCCGTCCCCTCCCTTACATTTTTGCATTTTGGGACCCCTCTGGCAAAATTTTACCTTACATCCGATCATTCTGAAATTTTGTATGCCTCTTCTCCTATATGAGGGCCCTTAGAGTACAAAATTTCATCCCTCTACTTCATCTGGAACATGCATTTTTAAAGCATCAAAAACCCCGAAATTTGCAATGGTATATAGTAGCACTGGCAGGTTAACGCGTTGGTAATGAAATTCCCCCTCTGCGCTAGCTCACGGAGGGGTAATAATATCGCTTGTACGGCGGGAAAAAAATTCCTGTGTCCAAACTACAAAACAGAAAGTTCTAATTTTTTGAACATACCGAGGAAATTGTCTGAGCTACCATTACATACCGGAATTTTTCGATATTTTGGCCATTAACACTGTTTTTGTTTTTTGAAAACTATGAAGATGCTGGAATTTGGCTACAAAAACCTTCAGAAATGTGCAAAATGCCATTCCAAAGGTATTAGAGGTGGATTCATTGATAACTAAGCTATAGTCGAGTCAGAAAAAATTCCACAAGATTGGAATTTTATGCCCATATAAGGAGTTATGCGACACACCTCTGTTGTTAAACATGTGGTGTAATCGCTACCGGTCGTTACTTTCTGTAGAATTCAGGTCCTGGTTACTATACAAACTAGTACCATACGTTTTAGATAGGTTTTAGACAAGTTTTCGATAACTTTTTATGAGAAGGTCCCGTAAATTTTCATTTTTAGGTAGGCGGTATTGTCACCCCTATATGCAATAATAGGGGTGACTTCGTAACCAAGTTAACGCGCTTGTGTGTAGAAGTGTTCCGTGTGCTCTCTCTTTTATTTTTTGAGTTAGAGGGTATTTCTAAGGTGGGGGCTCTGCCCCCACACCCCCGTTTAAGGTGGGGGCTGCGCCCCCACACCCCCCTTTTGGGCCCGGGGCACTTGCCAGTGCTATGACACGACACCAAACACTCCCGCCCAAACTATGAGAGACAATAGTTCGAGAAGGGATTGTCTGGCGGAGCTCCGACCAGATCTGGGTGCACTTTTTGAGAATAAAACTGGGGTCTAGCGCCGCCAGAAAAGGAGAGGACTAAGATAGCCTGTCTGGCGCCGCGGACTCAATCTGAGTGCCACCAGACACTAGACAGAAGATACTATTTACTAACAATGGAGATTGGATCACAAAATAAAGTGAAAACAGAGGTAGTGAAAAACAAATGTATATCGTTGAAGCTCAACAATGTTACTCAGAATTCAGAGATGTCATCAATGGGAATTGGGCCGGGGGGGGGCTTTCAAAAACACGTCTATAAAGGGATGGAGTGGAGTACTGGAGTGGAGTGGGGGGGGGGGTAAGCGTTATATGCACAAAATGGTGGTGGGCAGTGTGTTAGTGGGGTAATCAAAGCAATGAGTGAGAGTGACTGGAGGGCAGTCGGAGAGAGAGAGAGGGAGAGATGGAGAGAGATGGAGAGAGATAGAGAAAGAGAAAGTCGAGTCTAGTAGGAACTATTCATACATGCAATCACTATCACGCCACTCTGTTATATATATTGCGTGTGCATCAGCGGCCGAGAGGGAGAAAGAACAGTCAACTCTACTATAATAAACTCCCTGGATCGCTTTATTGAGCATGTCTGTCTTAGAGTCTTTATCATTTTCTCTCTCCCCTATCTTGCTCTCTCTCTCTCTCCCTCTCCTATCTCTCTCTCTCTCTCCCTCAGTCATCTTTACAACTCATCGTTCAATAAATCGAATAGTAGTAATATAAAGCTCTGTTCTGTTCCTTGCATGTTTAGCAGAGCAATTAGGAAATGTTATGTGATCGAGAGAGAGAGAGAGGAAGAGAGAGAGGAAGAGAGAGATAAAACTTACTTGATCAAGAAAATGAAAACACAGAAAAGTTATAAGATAAGGCAAAGATCAGAAAAGATTTAAGACCAAATAAGGATAGGGACAGGCACTTAATGAAGACAGGCTTGGAAAGTCATAAAACAATAATGACCTAGCCAAACAACATCTATCCCTAGACTTGCAGGAATGGAAGGGTGACTTAACACCTGTCAACACATCCAACAAGTATTACACTAACAGCTGCACAGTAAAAAAGTAGTAGAGTTTACTGTCAGTAAACTTTACTGACGGCAACACATGAACAACACATGAAGAAGAAGAAGAAGAATGTTATTGGTTGGAAGGAATGGGAGGAAAGTTGTTGTGTAAAAAGGGAGATAATGGGTCTGTTGGGCAGAACATATTAGAGACACCCGCGGGCAAGGAGAGTGAGATGGAGTGAGAGAGAGAGAGAGAGAGAGAGAGAGAGAGAGAGAGAGAGAGAGAAAGAGAGAGAGGAGAGAGATGAGAGAGAGAGAGAGAGAAGAGAGAGAGAGAGAGAGAGAGAGAGAGAGAGAGAGAGGGAGAGAGAGAGGGAGAGAGAGAGGGAGAGAGAGAGAGAGAGAGAGAGAGAGAGAGAGAGAGAGAGAGAGAGAGAAAGAAAGAGAAAGAAAGAGCATGAATGTACAACAGTTTGGGTAGTATGTTTCCGGGGGGTTACTAATCAAGGCCCAGAAAAACCTGTTAACAGCTCGAAAGACATGTGGCTAGTTTGCGGTTTCTCCATTGGCCGGTCACCTAGGTCACGTGACAAAATGAATATTCACACGTGTCATGCTATGGGTGTACTTGTGCCGCTGACTACCTCTAACGGACCCACGGAGTAGAAATTGAAACTACAGTGCCAAGAGAAAGCTAATGCATTTGGTAAAAGGTCTTGTGGAGTCTGTCTGACTCTTAAAATAGGGGAGACTTGGCCAATATGGGACGTGTGCCCAAATGGGATCTTGGGCTGTACGTAAGATAATAAGGTTCAGACACAAACTGAACACTACAATACGATCCTCTTTGTTCAAGGATCATTTTCCATTGATTATTATCATTTTCTGACAATTAGATGGTGTCGTGTGTAAGTGGTTTCCCACAGAATTATCTAAGTCGAAAATTTGATCTTGTGTTAAGCTCGATTACACAGCTCTCTTGGTAGATTGTTACCAGTTTTTGGGCGGAAATATTAGCCTGTATAATTTTCTTGCACCCTTAAATATTTTTAACCTTTCTCAAATTACAGTGTTTGTTAAATAGTTGATATAGTTAAGGGTACGCTAACCAAAATTTTTTTTCGAGTGCAGGGAAATCTCTCACCGTAGGGTTGTAGGCCATACCAAGGAGACCTCAAATATGCAATTTTAGCCCTTAAGTCGAATTCATATTTTTGCTACAGCTGTTTAAAAAATGTCCTGTAAATACGTTTTTGGCATCTCAAAAAAATTTTTTTAAAGATAGGAGCATGAAAATTTGGGGATTTGAAAAGGACATGAAGGGGAATAACCACAAAAAAATTTTTTGCAATCCGAGCTGATTTCCGGTCCTGAGATGGATTTCTTTTTTTCCACTTTAACGCCCTATTTGGCAAAGTTCCGAAAACATGTGAAAGCTGTAAATTGGTGGAAAGTTGCGTCTAACGATTATCTAAGTGGCCATAAATTTTGGGCGTGTCCTTATTTGAGATAAGCTGTACAGAGTTTTTTTTGTGAAAGCCGTCATTTCAGAAATAAATAAATAACCTGTATCTCAAAAACGGCTGATCGTAGAGACCTGAGACTATGCTTAAACGATTCAGAAGGTCCGATTTTGGGGGGGTCTTCTGAGAGACATTTTGCTCCTACTTCAACCGTTTTTGCTGTAACTGCGAAAAACAAATTCTATGAAAAGGGCAAAAGCTAAACTCCAATATCCTGTAATTAGGGAATTTTGGCTAAGAAAGGACCGAAACTATGGAAAAATGTGTAACAAGCTAATTCATTCACTATTTGGTCCATATGGGTCCCTATAATCACCAAAAACAAAATCACAAAAAATCCACGATGGCGAAGATGGGTTTTTGTTTTTCGCAATTACAGCAAAAGCGGTTGAAGTAGGAGCAAAATGTCTCTCAGAAGACCCCCCCAAAATCGGACCTTCTGAATCGTTTAAGCATAGTCTCAGGTCTCTACGATCAGCCGTTTTTGAGATACAGGTTATTTATTTATTTCTGAAATGACGGCTTTCACAAAAAAAACTCTGTACAGCTTATCTCAAATAAGGACACGCCCAAAATTTATGGCCACTTAGATAATCGTTAGACGCAACTTTTCACCAATTTACAGCTTTCACATGTTTTCGGAACTTTGCCAAATAGGGCGTTAAAGTGGAAAAAAAGAAATCCATCTCAGGACCGGAAATCAGCTCGGATTGCAAAAAATTTTTTTGTGGTTATTCCCCTTCATGTCCTTTTCAAATCCCCAAATTTTCATGCTCCTATCTTTAAAAAAATTTTTTTGAGATGCCAAAAACGTATTTACAGGACATTTTTTAAACAGCTGTAGCAAAAATATGAATTCGACTTAAGGGCTAAAATTGCATATTTGAGGTCTCCTTGGTATGGCCTACAACCCTACGGTGAGAGATTTCCCTGCACTCGAAAAAAAATTTTGGTTAGCGTACCCTTAAGTTGTTCAGTTTGGGTTATATGGGACATTTACACCTTGTCCAAAATGGGATATCCCATTTTACCAAATTTGGGCCAAATTTGCTAAAATGGGATATCCTATTTTACCAAAGTTTGCTATCCCGTTTGACCTAAGATCTAAGTATCTTTATTGATTACCATAGCAACTGCTTGGGATCGTTTTGTTACCATAGCAACCACCTAGGAAACCATGGCAAGTTACATTGCATCAGCC
This sequence comes from Hormiphora californensis, assembly GCA_020137815.1. Classification (NCBI taxonomy): domain Eukaryota; kingdom Metazoa; phylum Ctenophora; class Tentaculata; order Cydippida; family Pleurobrachiidae; genus Hormiphora; species Hormiphora californensis. The sequence goes on along the minus strand of CM035360.1, from coordinate 1,096,542 downwards.
GAAAAATGTTTGATAGCACAAAATTCATCAAAAAACCAAGTTTTAAAGCATAGACATCAATAATACATCCATTTTCGGCCGGGAAACAAAACGTCATTTGTGCATAACACAAATAATTTATGTTTAAACAATATTTCTATGCTTACTTCCAATTAATAACCCCGTGCTTGGCATATAATTAAAGTTCTTACCAAACTAAAGTGGTTTTGGCAAAATGGGACACGCAACTTCGGTTAAATGGGATATCCCGTTTGACCCAAAAATGTATGTCCCGTTTCGCCAAAATTTTTAGCCACTGCATAAATTTTATACCAAATGGGATAGTACCGTTGCTCATCTTTGGGTGTAGGTAGGAAGATATATTTCAGGGAAATGATAAATCTAACAATGAAAAATACAACCAAATAAAAATGAAGGGGGAAGAGCCAGTAGAAATGGAGATATATGGGGAAAAAGGATGGTATACCGTTATGGCCAAGTCTCCCCTACTACTGTTTAAATCATTTTGATGGTAAAAACTAGTAACTACAAACGGTAAGGAAGCAAGAACTGCTGTTCCCCGTTCTTCACCTCACTCGAGACAGTCTGAACAATCAACAAGAGTTAAGACAACCGGTCGCAACCCTGGGTTTCTCAATTCAGTAAACAGAGTTTTATAATTCATACTGACTTGGTATGATGTCAGTTAGTTAAAAGAAATGCAACCCATATATGGTCTAGAAACTAGTCACTAGATTGAGAGGAAAGACAGAGGGGAAGCGACTGAAAAGGCGAGAGAAAGAACAGTTGACAGGCCTCTTCATTACGTATTGGATAGGCTTCCTAAACGAATGTTGGGTAAACGCCAACACATTAATGTCAATAATGTCAACATGATATGAGTAAACAGGGTGGAGTAGGACATGCAGGGCGACACCTCAGGGCTCGACCAGTGGCCCAGGTTCGACTCAGAGAGAATCACCATGCTTCAACGGCGAGACATGCAGTTAAATCACCAACGACGCGCGCGAATTAGCCCAGAGCGGAGACCGCGCGCCCTACGTCAAGTTGAGGGCCGGTTCAGTGGCACCGTGACGGTGGTTCCCGCGGTTCGCCCCTCACCGGTTGGACCATTACAGCTGTCTGCGTGGTTATGAGACAGTGTCTCAGAGACACCATCATAGCATGGGTGTTTATAAAGCAGCAATATACAGAGAGAGAGATAGCTGTGTTAAATCGTTACGATTAAATATATTATGGATAATGAGTTAAACAGTGCATCAGAATGAATAGGTGAAATTTCTGCTGAAGACTAAGAATAGAATATAAAGAAAATATAGGACTATCAAACCATCAAACTAGAACGATTTTGAGAACTTGAGTCTGAAAATGAAAGAAAAGTAAATGAGAGACAAAAAATCGATAAAGAAATTACAGAGACAGAAAGAGAGAAAGCAGGAAGATCAAGACGAAAAAAGAAGGAATTTTATTGGAGAGATAAAGAGCATGTAGAATTTAAGAGAATCCAGAAATTCTTTACTCGACTAATGGACTGCAATAAAAACTTGTTGTGAGTGGCAATTCACGTGTTGTCGAGAACTGCTTGCAGTGGATTCAGGCTTTGTTGCCTCGAGTCTGGAACAGCAAAACTGTTGCCTGGCTAGACTGTGTTTCGGGCGCCCCACACCCGAAACACACCTTTACAAATGTAAAGGGAGGGTTAGAACATAACAACGAAACTGTTTATTATTTAGTCATGTTTAAAAAAAGAAAGAAAATTAGGAAAGGCCATAAAAAAAAGTGAAAACAGAAGTTACAACAAAGCAAGAGCAATTAGGCCTGGGAATTTGCTTGCAAAAGACGTGTTTATTACTAAACATCAGACATCAAACTCAAAGAAAACTAGACTTCTCGTGAGAGAAAGGGAGCCATGGAGAGCAATTTTAATGATAGACTGATAAATAGGGACCAATCAGCAAAGAGAAAACAAACGAGAGGGGCAACGAAATATAGGAGAGAGAGAGAGGGAGACAGAGAGAGCTTTAGAGACTAGCGAGAGAGTTAGAGAATAACCAGCAGTTGATCGCTTAATCGGTGAATACACTCGGTGTGGCATTGCATGCTTGTCAAATAAGAGACACAATGATTCTTGAACACTCTCTCTCTATCTCTCTATTTCTCTCTCTCTCTCTTCTCTCTCTCTCTCTCTCTCTCTCTCTCTCTCTCTCTCTCTCTCCTCTCCTCTCTTCTCACTCTTCTCTCTCTGTTAGTTAGAGACAAAAAGATAAATTTAAGGTGTCTATTTCTCTAGTCAGTGCACTCTCTTTCTCATCTCTAACCATCACATCCCCAACGTCCTACTTTGTTTAGAATCATAACAACTGCATTTCATTATTCATAGCTAAATCTTAGTTACTAAAATAAGGCTGATATAAAAGTGCAAAGAAGCATAGTGTTGAAGAGTCCCCAAGTAAAAAGGTCAGCCACTATAACGAAGAGTCTTTGTTTGTAAACACAGGTAGTGCTGAGCCCAGCAAGGGGATAACTTATCAAGATGCAGCGCTGGGATGAATAAAATGCAATGATACAAATGTAAATTAGGGAGAAGTACGGGATTCTTCTAGTACAGGGATAATAGACTACAAAAAAGGCAAAATATAGAGGTAGCTCAGTGAGGGAGTACTGAGCTGTACTGAATACGATATTATAGGAGGGGCAGTGGCCAGTGATGCTTGCAGTACCCAGGTTCGACTGAGATCTAAGGCAAAAAACAAGGATTTAACACGGAGTAGAGTGTGGAGAATACACAGAGGGGGTTAACGAAAGGGATGGGTAGAAAGAGGGGTTATTAAGAAGGGAGCTAGTAGGTGTAATAGTCCTTGATAGAGAGAAGGGTGCAATTTAGAGGCACGTGTTAATTGGGAACCCTGGGGCAACACTCCGGAAGTGGGTGGGGTGCTAGACTGCAGGAAGGGAGAGAGAGGGCGAGGGACAGAAAGAGAGAGAGAGAGAGAGAGAGAGAGAGAGAGAGAGAGAGAGAGAGAGAGAGAGAGAGAGAGAGAGAGAGAGAAAGAGAGAGGGGGAGGTATGCGAGTGAGAGAATCACACGTTGTCCCTGTTGCAGCTAACCGGAACAGCAAAGTCATGGAGACGGATAATTCTCAATTTATTATTTCTGGTCATTACAAATCGTCGCCACTTTGAGCCTAATATAATTTTAGTAAGATTGTGATTTGCAGCGATAGGAGAGCGTGTAATAATTTTCATGACCGCAAAGTACTAAAATGGTCTCACTCTGTTCTCACTAGGTCCGCTTCTCCTCTCATCATCTCTCTGATCACTAATATATCTAATGTCGGTGCTCACTGTGCAGTGAATCAAACCAGACCTAATTGAATAAGAATTAGGTCCAGGTGTAAAGTAAGAACTAAGATCAGGAAAACTTTTCCTGGAAAAGATCTAAATAGATCCATAAAATGAGACAAGAGTTGAATATGACGCCAATAGCCGATCAGTGATATTATAAGTTATACCATTCAATAACTCACGATCCATGTTATCTCAGTGTCCGACGGTGATAACTGATGGCGATGGTAATTGGGAATTAATAAAAAAACAGTTAAAAAGCAAGTGATCACAGTTTTTTGTAATTCTTACTAAAAACCAAATATATCTCCTCAGTTGTTTTTTAGGCTGTTTGGCCTTAGTTCCTTTTATGGCAAACCCCAACTCTAACATACATCAACTCACAGGCCGTTGGAAGTTAGAATTTTGGAAGTTGGAATCACAGTTTTAACGGACGGGAAAATGGTCTTTTCTTTAAAATCTGCGAAAAACCAATAGGGATCCCTAAAAAAGTTCAGTATTTACACAGCGTTTACACAGTCTTTACACAGTCGTTACACCCAGAGCGCCCGCGCCGCTCTGGGTGTAAAGGCTGCGTCTTTCGCACTCGATTTGCAGCGTTTTCGGAAACTTTTTTCGCCGCAGCGCTCAATTTACTCAATTGTGCAGCACACAATCCAATATTTTCTTAGAAAAAGCCGCCAAACGCAGCACGCGCCGCTCTGGGTGTAACGACTGTGTAAAGACTGTGTAAACGCTGTGTAAATACTGAACTTTTTTAGGGATCCCTATCCTACGGCCATGTGCATGAGTTAAGAAGTTTGCAGAGATTGGTCATATGCCCAAAAACGTCCAAAAAGTGCCAAAAATTTTTTTTCGAAAATTCACTAACCCCAAAACCGATTGGCATCACTTTCCAACAGCCGAAGAGAAGCTGCCGAAGAGAGAAAGGGGGTAACCGTATGAAGAGTTAATCGCGATGAGTCTCATTCACATTGGGTTCGATCATTTGCCCCCGGTGTTGGGGTTAGTAATAAATAAATCTTAAAATCACTCACTCAAATAAACAATAAATATTATAAATAAAAAGTCAGTCAGTAAAATCACACATTGCAATGGGTGGTGGAGTCGTGAACTTTTTCCTCGTGCCCCTGAGTGAGACCAGAGTACTTCTGAGGAGACAGAATCGTATCCGCGTTCTCAGGAAATTAATCACTTCAGCATATTTATCCTTGTGTTTGGTAGAGATGCGTGAAGCGAGCTTTTTGATTAGTCGTTCTGCCTCTAGTCCGGAACCTCCGGAAGTAGCCATAACAAACGGGGTGAAAGCCCCTCTCTCCGATTCTCTGATTCTTTGTTGGTAATCACGTTTCTTCCGACTTTCATTCATTTTGTACAGAGATTTTGGGTCTTTTCCTCTGTAACTGGGTGCAGTAGGATGAAACACTGCAACGTCCACGTGGGCCCCCTGTAGTCCTCTCCACAACCCAATGGCATACACGTCACTGCGAGCATCAGGTGCTGTATTGACACTTCGGGGGTAGTCATCTGGGTTAACTGGCTGCAACACTTTCTCAATTTCAACACCCTTGTATCCTGCATGGGTAATAATATCTGCAAGGGTATCTCTAATCTCGTTGTGTCGCAGGATAGTAAACCCGCCAGTGCTACAGCTCAGGGCATGGTCTGCCCCATTCTGTTTTCCACATACACATTCAGAGAACTGGCCGTTGATTTCAAAGCCATACCTGAGGCACATCGCATCTGTGAACTCTGATTTGGATAGTTCTCTGTTGAAAATCTCCAAGGGCCGGGCAGAGAGCCAAGACGAAGCTCCCGTCTCCATGTTTAGAAGAAATGTCCTGGTCCATTTTTCTTCATCTTTACACACTGCCTCTCTTAGCGCCTTCTGTCTCTTCATCTCCTCGACACTGCATTCAAGCCTCCTCTCTGCGATTTCTTTCTCAACTTCATGGATTGTCTTCTTGTTTTCATCCAATTCAAGTATGTTTAACACCAGTGGCTCAGTGACATGCTCTGAATTTTGTAGAAGATCGGGGCCGTCTCAACTGGGTTATCTAAACCTAGTCCTCCCTCTCTGATAGGAAGGGCGAAGATCTTCCTCTCCATATCGCTACATGGTCTTCCTATCAGCTTGGGTATCAGTCTGTTCCTGATCGCATCTTCCAACCTCTGAAAAGAGTCTGCCGAGTCAGGGATGGTACGTTGGAGATACACCCATTTGAATTTCAGTGATGAGATGAAGTTCGAGTAGGCGAGGTGTGGATGGCTACTGGCAATTTCAGTTAAATTTTCAACCATGTCAGTCCACTCCGCTACTCGATCCTCAGTGTACTCCCAGCTGTATTCCATGGTCCCAATCGCCGCTCCAAGATGCTTCGCACCTTCCACCGTCAGATTCAAATCTGTGTCATTGAATAGCTCCTTAGCTCTAGCCAGATGTTCACGTTTTACCACCAGTGTAGACTTGGCACTTTTTCGATTCTGTTTTTTTCGTTTCTGGAAAACTGCGGCAAAACGCGCGCGCTTCGATTTTGGTATGCAGCGCATTTCAACCAAAATTCGCCCCCGCGCCGCGCGGCCTATTTGCGATTTCAGAAAACTTTTTATCTGCTCGCGGTGAACATTTTTTTGTGGTCCTTTTACAAATTCAAAAATCTTGCTTTACGCTACACTTTACTATCGGAAGGACTGTCCGCTTGACTGCAGTCTCCTCTATTTAAGTACAGAAGCCTACTTTGACGCAATCTAAGACTTTGTACTGGCGATTCTAGGCTCTTTTTTTTAAACAGGTGCCCACTGCCGTCTGCCGGGCACCGCTTGCGAGTTGCGAGGCCGGGGATTGATCGTCAACACGCCAGACTATCACTGTCCAGTGTCCAGTACAGTGACTGGATGATATTAAGTTGATATTCATTGCAAGCTCAAGATTTCAAAGAGCTTGAACAATTAGATAGTTCAGTTTGGCCGGGTTAAACAATAAACATCAATTTAAAATATCATCAAAATATCGAAGAATCATAAACAGTTATAAATTGCAAGGATATGAATCTCAAATCACTTGTCAGTGAGTCTTTCTTTTCGCACAATTCCCTCACAAATACGTTTGAGGTGATGTTGTGGACCATGCACCATTCTCCGTTACCACTTGTTAATGTCTGCAAAAGAATTTGTGTTGTCATTGTTAAAGATGAATTAATATACAGTTTCAAATATTGGCCCTTCTATTTTTTAGTAGCCCGTTTACCGAGTGGGTTTGTCGCCGCTTGGGGGCTAAATGAAAGTGAATGAAATGACTGTCCTATAATTCGTGAGATGGGAATCTCGTAGTGGATTTTAATGTACCACAAACCTTTAGATTTGAATTGTATTTCGTTGTCTGGGCTCCACCCAGTTTATGGCAGCTGTCAAACAAAAGCCAATTTTCACCCCATCCCCAGTCGAGACAAAGCCTGTCATATATTCGGAGTTCGTCCCAGATTGTCAACCGAGCTGAGTCCCTCTTCGGTCGGCCATCAAGGGCAATACAAGCCTCTATTATTGGTAAAATATGTTTCGTTTCGTGATCTTGTTTTCTTGACAAACAGTAGCCCATTTCGAGGTCAGATACCTAGAAAATTAGAGGTTAAAATGAAAGAAGCGAAATGAAAGAAGCGAAATGAAAGAAGCGAAATGATCTTGATACATGCTAGGTTTCTACTTTCTACGACCACCCATCCCAGTCCCGACGTTATCGCTGGTATCGACTATCGATAGCAGTTAATCCCAAGCATTCACTGAAAGTGCTTACCCCATATGCCTTGCTTGTCTCCGGCCCATATGATTCAATTTCAGGGGTCACTCGACTTCTAACCCATCTGAAAACTAAATGTTAGAAAAATCCGGAAAAATGAATACTAGATAAACATAAAAACATAACATGTTAACATAACATGTTGTAACAATATGTATCATAGATCTTACTCGAAATCTCGGGGACAAGACTTCATTATCTGTTTAGTTTGGTTGATTGCCGCCCATTTTTCCATCGTCAACTGCTGTGTGCCTCCATGTGCCTTCACTACGTCCTCTGAAATACCCTCTCCAAACAGACTCTGAAAGGGTATAAGTCCAGGAACCGACCGAATCAGGAAATACTGGCCCCTGATTGGATGATAACCAGTCACATGACCTAAATAACCAGTTCTGGTTGAACCGGCCGACACAAGTAAACAACCAATCAGAACTCGTTATTTAGGTCACGTGACTTTTTATCAGCCAATCAGGGACCAGTATCTCCTGATTCGGTCGGTTCCTGGATATTATATCATTTGATCAACAAATCTATTTTTTTGCAACATATATATCATTCGCTAAGCTATGGCACTGATACTATTTTAGGGTTCCACACTTACATACCAACAACCTCCATACCAACATCCCCCATACCACATAGGTATGGAGGGTGTTGGTATGGAAGCGTTTTGTGAGGTTCAGTGACCTCCATACCAACTCATAGATTATATTTAGAGAGTTGGTATGGAGGGTATTAAAGTCTCTATAACGCTTCCATACCAACTCGATGCGGCCATACCAACTTGTGAAAATCCTTGACCACAGTAATATCTTACGTTTGTGTGTTTGTTAAAGACGTCTTAGGAACCTGGGATACTGAGTTCTCCCCATCATCTTGGTCTATAATTCTGATAGTATTTTCATGCTAGCCTTGATGGAAAATATAGGGGAGACCCCAGTAACTCAGTCTTACTCCAACCGACATCCACGATACCCAGTGCAGGTACCCTTAATCCTTATTGGTACCGAACACAGAGTCAGATGCGAGAGGTATCGCTGTCCTGGGTATCGTGCCGGATCTTGAAGTGTCTCCGACGTGGAGGGATTTTGGAAGAAGTGGGAATCGGGAAGATTAGAAGAGAGAGGTTGAGGAGCACATTTCTGATGACTCGAGGACAGTCGGGGAGATCAGAATGGCTATAGTGGCCAGTGGGTGGATGTATGGGTGGATGTATGGAGGATTATCGCGTCGTCCGTTGTAGTAGTTCCTGTAATATCTTATGTTTGTATTGCATTAAACTAAACACACTCAGTACGTGAAAGGCACACCCCACCCAAAGCGAAGCCACTTGAATACCGTATCGTGATATGAATCGTGTAATTGAATCGTACATCGGGACAGCTCTAATTGACAGTGCCATACACCCAGATATCAAGGATTTTCACAAGTTGGTATGGCCGCATCGAGTTGGTATGGAAGCGTTATAGAGACTTTAATACCCTCCATACCAACTCTCTAAATATAATCTATGAGTTGGTATGGAGGTCACTGAACCTCACAAAACGCTTCCATACCAACACCCTCCATACCTATGTGGTATGGGGGATGTTGGTATGGAGGTTGTTGGTATGTAAGTAGGGATTCCTATTTTAGTCTGTACTGACCTTGGCTACAATGAGAGCATTAAGAAAAATATTTTTTGGAGTTTTCCTGTCTCCATGTTTCATGGGTGACCTCCTCGCAGCATAGTGTAGCACTCTTGAACAGGGAACATAATACACACTCCCACCGCAGTTCCATGTTTTCAGAGTCAGCTCGATATTCTCAAAGCCCCAACCCTCCATGGCCGCCCCGAAGTAGTCAATCTCCTCGAGGAACCGCTTCGAAGCCAGGAACGCCCCTCCCATTATGGCGGGGGTTTCGAAGGGCTCCGGTGTCTTTGGAACACCGTGGAAGATCCATGTTAGGTAGCGGTCATAACCCAGGGCCATCCAGTCATACGACCAATACTGAAAAGTAAAAATTCATTTCGAACGGCTGGCAATGACATCGAAAAATGAGAAAAAGTGGTATGTTCTCATGAAACCTACATTGTCATTAAAAGTGTCCCAAAAATCGAAGACGGGTGCAGCGATTACTTTGTAGTTCTTGTCAACTATCTCTAACAGTGGTTCCAGAAACCCTGGCTTTACCTCAATGTGACTGTCAAGGACTAACACCGCCTGAAAAATATTCATTAGGCATGACCCCCTCTCTCTCTGTGCCCCACGACACATTTTGTAAAGGAGGGTTAGAACATATAAATACATGATATTAGACGAGTTTTCAATTTGATATTCTTACATCACCAGTAGCTTTGATACATCCGAATCGTCGACTGTAGATCAGCCCCAAATTCTCCTCAAATCGGAAGTGTCTCACGGGAACAACAAATAACTTAACTAGGTCTTCCACAAAAGTCAAATCATCTGAAAGAAAGAACAGCTGATGGTATAATGAAGAATCCCTAGAGTTCTAGACTTACAATGGCTTGTAAGATTCGAAGCATCGTCAATTAAAATCAGTTCCTCAAGATTCTCCTCCGGTATTGACAGGAGGACAGTGTAAATCGATCGGAGCATAAGGGACAAGAGTTCATTGTGATAGTTGATAATCACTGAAACTCGTGTCGTACTCTTCTTGTATGTCTTGTTCGCACACCTGATCGGGATGTCAGTGGGTCAGCACTCTGCATCGTGTTAGAAGCCCCCCCCCCCAAGAAACATTGTAACTCACTGTTCAGGGGCAGAATCCCGAATATCATCCCTAATTATCGGTAAGGTATCTATGAACTCCTCATGGTACCCCTCTCTCTTATCAAACAGCTCTGTGTTCAGCTTCTTAAGGTGGGATCCAAATTTTAGATTTTCCTCCAACAGGAACCGTAACTTGGTTGCCCTGGGAGACTCGCTGAAAAGTTATCTTTATAATCCTGTGATATCAAGGCTATTGAGAATGTCCAACGTTGTTTCACCAGACGTCTTGATGGTATGCAGGGTCATGACTATTGGGATAGACTGAAATTGCTCAATCTTATGTCCCTTCAGCGTCGGAGACAGCGCTACATTCTGATACATGTGTGGAAGACGATTCATGGTTTTGTACCTAACTCTGCCAACCTAGTATTTCAACAGCACGCTAGACTGGGTATGCGGATAGTCCCACCACCTTACCCCTATAGAGCAGAAACGAAACGAGCTAATCAATTTCACTGCTCATTTGGCCCAAGAGCAGCTCATTTATGGAACACTCTACCTGCTGCTGTCAATTCTTGTGTGAGCTTGAATCAGTTCAAATCATCATTGGGCAATTACTTGACAGGATTTCACGATCGTCCTCCAGTCAGAGGGTACCCGCCACTTCCAAATGACCTTTCGCCTCAATGTGCTGTGCTGTGCTGATGAGTGTGAGTGTGAAGGGATAGTTTTTTCAACTTGATTTTATTTAGGTGGACCCATTCAGGGAAGGCCTGTTTCTTTATAAATAAAACTTTAATTGTAAACTTGTAAACTTGTAAACTTGTAAACTTTAATCCTGTCCTACCGTGTGTGGCAATAAAAAGCCCCCCCCCCCTAGACTACCCCCCCCCCCCCCCTAGACTATCATAGTTCCAGATATGTCGTAGAGACAGAGTGCAAAAATAGTATCACTTCAGCACTTCATATTGTCAAACAAAACAAGTGGTAAGACTTACAAGTAAAGGTCTGGCTTCTGGGCGATCTCAAAATTTGAGGTTGTAACTTTGAGACGTGACCATTGGAAAATGCCAATCTCGAACAAAAATTATTATCAAACAAAGTCCATAAATTGTCATAATCGTGTAACGAAGAACAGGTGACATATTCTAGCTTTTTTTTCCTGCAATAAATTAAAAATAGTTTTATAGAAACGACGACAGTGCAGATATTTAAAAGTACTAGCGCACCCATTGGGTGCGCCTCAAGTAAGGGCATTTTGATAACCCACCCGGCTTCGCCGGGTGGTTCTTTTCAGTTTTCGCCCCCTTTCAACGTCAATAACACGGTTGCCATGGCAACTGAATTGGTGACTATGGGGACTGACCTGTTAAAATTCATTCGAAAATATTAACAAACTTCTACTGGAAGTTCCAAAAGTGTGAATAACAGCTTTACAGCTTTGGGCACTTAAAGTGTTTTATGAAGGAGCAGTCTGTCGCTTAGATACCGCTGAACGAACGACTTCGACGTTCATCTCCAAATTATAATAGAGATGGTCAAGGTATCAACGTCAGTTTAGATGTGTCAAGGCTGAGATGCTGTAAGATAGTTGACACCACTAATTAACTAGAGCAGGAGGCTAAGGATGTGGTCAATGATAAGGTCTTCACGTCAGCCCGGGCCACTTTAAGAAAGTGACTCCCCCGACATCATAGGATAGTGTACCGTTGATTTTAAAGCAGGTTGGTATTTAAAAGCAGGTTGAAACAGAGTTTCCCCGAGTTTCACTCTATTCTCAATCCTTTACCACATAGTACCACATAGTCTCTTTTTGAAAATCAATTGTTTCGGTGGAAATAACCTATTTCCACCCAAATTGAGTTCAGCAACTCGAGAATCGGGCCGTTAGGCCGGAAACGAGTTTGCTTACTAAACAGTACACTACCCATGATGGATATATAAATATTATGGAATTAAGGCCAAGGATTACAAATCTCCATTGCCTTGCACTATTTAGCGTGAATAAAAGAAGGGTCTATATATCGCCAATGTATACATTAGTTCCAATGATCCTGTTTAGAAAAGCGCCCCGCAAAGAAATGGAAGAGGAGGAATGGGGGCGCCTCTAGTGGCGAACAGTGTAGAGAAAACTTCAATCTTCATATATTCCCATGTGTAATTGGGCTTTCAGATCAACAGGTTTTCTATGTGGTAACGTAGAGAATACAGCCCGCTCCCCAACAATCGAATTATAAACACCCAGGAGGCTGCAACCCATTAGTATTAACTACATTAGAAACAAAAGGACTGATACTTACATGATGATTTGAAATGATAGAAGTAAAATAGTGTGACTTGTGAGATGTAACTAACATACCACTTCCCCTATCTAGCCGATTTATCATTATTATGGGTTACGGTGAGTGGAAATCTCCTATTACACTTGATATTGTAACATCTGCCGCGGAGGAGATATCAGCCACTGTTGTTGATCCCGTTGGAGGTGATCTGTTTTGGCGAGTCAAGAAGCCATCTGGGCAGTATGTAATTCGTTCGGGTGATCCTGAGACCAAAGTTGTAGAGTGGGTCCCTGAGGGGTTTAGCAGTTGTTCCAGCGTCTATGAGTACGGATTTGGAGACTTCTTTCCCCTCAACAATACTCTTTACTTTGTGAATATCACAGATCAACGGTTATACAAGCAGACCACCCCTGAAAATACTCCCGAGCCCGTTACAACTGGGGAGTATGGTCCCAAAGTGCTTCGGTACAATGACGCGACTACTGCTCCTTCATAAATAAAATCATCATGATTCGTGAAGACCACCGACGGGACGCTGAAGTTCCGAACACCGTTTCTATCGTGGCGATTGATGTTGAAACTGGTTCCCAGACTATCCTAGTGGAAGGGGCAGATTTTTACCGAGGTGCCCGCACCTGTGGAGATCAGATCGTCTTTGTGTCCTGGAACACCCCAACATGCCATGGGACACCACCACCATTTCCAAGGGAACGCTGGTTGTGGGGGAGGATGGCACCCCCTCGGTTAGAGACATTACCGTGGTCCGAGAGGAAGGGTCTAATCTTCAGCCATACCTTGCGACTCATGATAATTGTCTCTTCATATCGGATAAAACTGGTTTCTGGAACTATGGTCATCTCAAGATGATTCTGGTCCAGTCCACAAGATTGACAAGGACATGGGTTTCCCGTATGGGTGGATTGCTGGTCATCCCGGTTTTGGTGTTACTGACCAAGGGATTGTAATTGCGGCCAAGGATAGTCTCCTCCTGCTAAACCCTGACGGTACCACCAAGACCGATCTCTCGAATATTGTCCGAGAGGCTGGCTACGAATTTGGTACCTTCGGCTGCGTCCAATGCTTCAAAGACACGGTATTCGTTATTGGTTTGGCGGATGTTACTCGAGTCTTACAGTTTCGTTATCTATTACGAGATGTCCGTGGGTAGGCACGGGCGGTACACCCGGGGCCGTTCGTCGTTACCAACGAGAGTCAAGCTCCAGAACACCTCCGTCCGTACATTTCCATCCCAGAAACGCTCACAATCCCCACTACAAACGGCATGGTGTGTTACGGATTCTACTTTCCTCCTCGAAATCCTGATTTTGACAAAGTCGAGACCGATGAAAAACCTCCCCTGTTAGTAAAAATCCACTGGAGGCCCATCAGGGATGGTAACTAATAATCTCGATTACAATACTCAGTACTTCACCAGCCGGGGTTTCGGTGTTCTCCTCGTGGACTACCGTGGTAGCAACGGTCTGGGCAGGGATTTCCGACGAGCACTCTACGGGAACTGGGGTGTTTATGACATTGATGATGCGATTGCCGGTGCGGAGTTCCTCGTTAAATCAGATCGAGTGGATAAAAAACGACTGACGATTAGCGGTGGAAGTGCTGGAGGGTACACAACCATGGCCATGATGACATTCAGGAATTATTTCCAGGCCGGAGTCAGCTATTTCGGGTTGTGCGATCTGCGGGCCCTGAGTTCCCCCGAATGCGAAATAGGCCACAAGTTTGAGTCTCACTACTGCGAGAACCTGGTTGGGAAGCTATCTGAACAGGAGGACCTGTACAAGGAGAGATCACCGATATTCCACGCTGACAAACTGTCCGGTGCCATTGGATTCTTCCAAGGATCAGTCGATAAAATCTGTCCTCCACAGTTCACAACACCCCTCTACAATGCGGCGGTAAAGAACGGGATCCCTACTTTCTATGTGGAGTATGAGGGTGAGGGTCACGGGTTTAGGAAGGCTATTAATATCCAGAGATGTCTAAGCAATGAAATCTACTTTTATGGCAAAGTTCTTGGATTCCAGCCCGCTGATGATACCAGTAACCCACCCCCGATTGTCAACCTATAAACCAGTAACCCACCCCCGATTGTCAACCTATAAACCAGGAACCAACCGAATCAGGAAATACTGGTCCCTGATTGGCTGATAACCGATTGTGAACCTATAAACAATGTGAACCAGCCCGCTTAGAACTCTCTTTTAGACATTATTTACACCGTTTAAACCACTTTTGAAGATTTTGAACCATTATTTTAACTGCTAATATTAGAACCGATTGCCATTTACTATTGCTATAATTTTTTGATTTAGATTTGAAGGGTTTAATTGAATAGCGTTAGTCATCCACTTATATAAGTGCAGTGTGCACACTGCACTTAATAATATTTTACCGTGTTCGGGGAGTACATTTTATTATCATAATTTAACAACGTGCTGTGCTGGTTATATTTCCGTGTGAAAATGTTTGATAGAGGAAGGACAGAGCTGTGTGCCTTAGATAAACATTGTAGCTTTATAACTCCAGGGTATTATACCGCTGTTTAGTTTAGGTGTTTACGTGTCATGAAGAGGGGTAACTTAGTGCACTAATGAGGTGCTCTCATTCATAGACAAAAACCCTTGCCTCTCACTTTAGTTAGTGTAAGAATTTCTCTTTTGCTCTCTCTAGTTAAAGTAACAATCTCGCTCGCTATAGAGCAGTCGTCAAGAGAAAGGGATCCTCTTGAATAGCGTATTGTGTGTTTTCCCCGTGCGTGAGTGTCAGCAAGTCGTTTATTAGTTGTTTGTTTATTCTTTTTTTTGTGCAGAGCGCACTATGAATGGGTGTGTTGTTGCCTGTGTGATACCACTTCTGCAAAGGTCCTTTGTTCAATAAATTTGGCCTTGCGGGTAGTCCCTTTTTGAACAAATTTGTTCGTTGTTGTTTTAGTTTTATTCCATGATATAGGGGCGGGAATGGCCTGGTAGGGAATAATTTTGCAACAAGCTAATTTTTTCACCAATGTGTCCCTAATAGGATCCTCTAACACCCCTGAGTTTTTTGACGTCTGACTCCCATTGCAACATACCAAAATTCAGGAGGGCATGGTATCTGTATTTTCAGTCTGAGGCCAAAAACATGTATGTTTATAACTTCTCTTAGGAAAGGATTAGAGACAAAATGTGGCACCAAAGTGTGTAGCGTCCTCGTATTAGTGGGGGGGGGTGCAGGTACGGTGTAGCCGAAAATGCCAAAAATGAGTAAATTGGCCTACTTTGACTGCAAATAACGCCAAAACGGTAAGAGTTAACTTATTCAACTTTGCAAACAGCTGCAAGGGTTGTAACGGGCCGCATGGAGAAGTGAGAAGGAGAGAGAAGTGAGAAGGAGAGAGAGGGAGCTGAGAGAGATCTCACCACTTTGTAACAATAATCTCTCTGCTGATATACTCACATTTAAAGGCCCCACCAACACAATTTCATACGTAATTTTATATGAGGAACACTTTTCATTAGTCTCTAATACAACTTTTTTGCAATGAGAGAAAGTGAGAGGGCTGTTTAAATGCGGCACAGCAGCCGGTGAGGATGGACCGGTGAGGAGGTTGATTAATCGGACTTTGTTGTAGGGGAGAGGAAGGGAGAGAGGAAGGGGGAGAAAGAGAGAATAAGAAAAAAATTCGAATCCTCCATCGGCAATCCAAAGGGCAGAAAACTCGACTTTAGAACATAACAAGAAAAATTAGCCCCAAATTAGCTTGTTGCAAAACTTTTTCCTATCGAGGCCAAAATTCTGACCCTATTATTATTAAACCGGTGATTGGGTAGTTCTATATTATTAGAAATCAAGTTTTGAGAGTCATCATTATTGAATCTGAGTTGTATAATTCATCACTTCCGTTTAAGTTATTATGAACAGTTTTTCTAAGGGTTAACATTTATCATTATGAAATATCATTATTAAAGTTGAATATAAATACTATTGTAGTATGTATAGCTGTAGTGTTAACTTTTTTCCCCAAAACTGTATTTTCAATGGTTATTATTAATCCGCCATTCCCCCTGCCATTCCCCCTCAAATCTCCATTCCCCCTCCGGCAGGAACCGACCGAAACAAGTAAACAACCAATCAAAAATCGTTATTTAGGTCACGTGACCGATTATCAGCCAATCAGGGATCAGTATTTCCTTATTCGGTCGGTTCCTGCCCTACAGCACCATCTCTATCACACCTTGCCCCTTTTTTTCAAGGCCTCTAAATGAAGTTTTCCCGAATTAAGGATTTCCAGAGCATTATCCCATTTTACCTGCACCCTCTCTCACGGAATTCTGCATCTTTATTCCCCCCCCCCTCTCTGATTAGATTCATTAACGAAACAGTCACGACCATGGTATACTATTTCCAAAGTTTTTCTCATTTTCTTGGTGGCTCTATTCAGTTACGATTACTCTCTCGGACATTTGTTCTGATTTCCCCCATTCCTTGCTCAGTGGCGCCCTACGAGTCACGACCCATCCCCTTGGTACATTTAAGCTAATATTCCTCTCTCTTCATCTCTCTAGGGGGTCATGTCTTGTCTAGAACAACTCAAGAAGCACACTGTTGTAGTGGCTGACACTGGAGATTTCGACGGTAGGTTTTACCCTTTTGTAGTGAACGCAAGCTGATTTTAGTTTAACTTATTCGTCCACTCTATTTTCTCATATTATATACTAGTAGGCCCGTTCGCCCTACGGGCGAATTTCGGGGAAATGATAGCTGGATTAGGGAACGTTGACATCACCTGCACCATCCGTTCCTAGCCTATCTCTCACTTTCTCCCTACTCATGTTGGTGTACGCTCTGGGCTTCCTGACAATGTCGAGGTGCGAATTTAAGAGATCAATGTCATGGAGGTGCAGTGCTGTTCCAGAAACTCATCACGTGAAAACTTGGCCGCTATGTAGCCGATTTGGAGATTTCTATATTCGACTGGAGTAATCACCCTTGGGCGACTTTGGGTAAAGCTATCCGTAGTCGTTGATTGGCTCGCTTGAACACGTTGGCGTAATCTGTCATATTCTCCAGCCTGCTCCCTGACAGCAGCAGTTCTCCTGGACCTAGATAAACGTTGCCGAATAGCACTTTGGGTGGAAGAGCTAGACACCAGGACAGAAGTAAAAGAATGCACGTGCAGAATTGAATTTCCCCTTGGTACCCAACTGCAACTGGGAGAGAGGTCTCCACTCTCCAGGTCCCTCTAATAATTGCACGTGCAAGTGTAGTTGCTAGGTGACCTCCGTTACACAATTTGCTTAGTAAGTAGTATGATATACAAATTAGCTTGTTTAGAGTGTCTTATCAAAATAAACTAACCCTTCCTCTCGTTTCCCCTCAGCTATCGCCCAGTATACGCCCCAAGATGCCACGACTAACCCCTCCCTGATTCTCTCTGTCGTACAGATGCCACAATACTCATCCATTGTACAAGAGTGCGTGGAATATGGAAAATCCCTGGGAGGGTAAGTTGTGTTGAATATGAATGTAAATCAAAGAACTGACCTAATTACAGGACTACTTTCGCTCTTATTATTTACTTTTCTCCCATTCCAGTTCGATGGATGAGCAAGTTGTGAACGTTACGGACAAGCTGTTCGTTGCTTTTGGAACTAAAATCCTGGGCATTGTCCCTGGCCGAGTGTCTACTGAGGTTGATGCCAGGTACATTATATTATGTCCAAATATGGATATATAGCATATAACCACATACCTTATATGGACATCTCAGACTCCTAACAAGGTAATGATCCTACATTCTCCTTCCCAGGCTATCATTTGATGTGGAAGGGATGGTAACAAAGGCCCACAAGCTCATCAAGCTGTACGAGGAGGCAGGGATCAGCAGGGAGAGAGTGCTAATCAAGCTGTCTACTACCTGGGAGGGTGTTCAAGCTGCTAAAATATTGGAAGCAGAGGGAATTCATTGCAACATGACTCTTCTTTTCTCGTTCGCTCAGGTTGAAACATCTTCATTCTCGTTTTTTCTTCATTTTTTCTTTCTTGATTATCTTGTCTCATTTAATCATCTTTGCTTGTCCCTTATATTGGCCTTTTATTATTTATATAGGGCCCGGTATTATAAATTTACCGCTGTTTTTCTAATAGGCTGTTGCATGCGGGGAGGCGGGTGTTACCCTTATTTCTCCCTTCGTTGGACGAATCTTCGACTGGTTCGTTGCCCATGGAGACAAGAAAACATTCACTGAAGATGATGACCCTGGTACGTGACTTATTATATATCGAGATACGTGGTTTATTGAGTATGTAGTTTCATGGGTGAATTTTCCAAAAGGGCATAATTGGCGTCGAATATGTAATTTGGCATTTCTTAGTTCTAACACCTTCCATTCCCGCTGCTAGGTGTAATCTCAGTTCGAAGGATCTACAACTACTACAAGCGACACGGTTACAAGACAATTGTGATGGGGGCCAGTTTTAGGAATACTAAACAGATCAGCGGCCTGCTAGGATGTGACTACCTAACCATTAGGTATTATAGAGATATAAACCACCCCCCCTGCTGATATTTCCCGCAGTCTACTGTGGTATATCAAATAATTCCCTCCCTCTGTTTTCACACCTTTCATAATTCCCGGGGTCGTTTTATAAGAAATAACCACGGCTAGTAAAGTGATGAAATTTGATAATCCCCTGCCGGGGATTATCACACGATATTCCCCTCGTCGCTTCGCTCCTCGTGGATATCGTATTGATATACAACCCTGACAGGGTGGTATATCAGATTTCATCCCTCTACTAGCCGGGGTTATCTATATTATATATCCATGAGATGGTTTTTACAATCTCACACTCATCACTGGAACTTTCAAATTTAGTTTGTATCTCTCTCTTTTATAATTTAAAGCTTTTGAACGGGATCTGACAGCAGTACTAAAACTGAAACTTTCATGATTAATACATTTTTATCTCACCACAACCAAACTCCTATCAGCCCGAAGCTGTTGAACGAGCTCAAGAATGACACGAGGTCCCTGGAGGTAAAACTAAACAAGGAAAGTGCCCCACAGCTCGGTGATGACTTCATCTCTCTCAACGAGAAGGACTACCGGTAGGACGTGATTCTTAGATCTTCAGAGTTTATTTATTGCTCAGTTTAGATTTGAGTCTATTAATTGACAGATATGCCCACAACTGCCCCCCCCCCCCCCCAGTTACCTCTAACCTAGCATGATAACCCCTGCCACCAGAAACGCCCACAGCTGTGTGCACAGTTACCACTTGAGATCTCTCCTAACCCCCTAACATGATAACTCTGACCCCTCCTTCCATCCCCCTAAAATAATAAAACTGACTCCCTCAATTTCCACCAGATACGCCCACAATGAGGACGCCATGGCTGTCGAGAAGTTGGCCGAGGGAATCAGGAAGTTTGCCGTAGATCAGGTAACGTATGATTGTTGATAAACAACATCAGCACAGAGAAAAAAAATAGATCGGCAGATCGTTTACTAGCATTAAATGATTTGTGAATTGTAACTCTCACCCCCCCCCTTTTCTTACTCAACCTAACCCTCTCTCTGACCACGATATATTGTAAAGGAGGGTAAAAACTAACCTCCACCACCCCTTGTAAGAACATATATATTGTATATAATCAACTAACCTCCCACCACCCCCTAACCTGGTTTCTAACTCTCACCACCATCCCCTAACCAGGTTAAATTGGAAACTCAGATCAAGGCTATGTTGGAATCTTAGAACAACAACATGATCCGTACTGCCTCCTGGAGAGGATCACAATTAATTTAATATGAGCTACCCGTTGATTAGGACTCAATTATTTAATTAGTTTGTGTGTTTTTAGCTAAGACATGTGTATGTCATCTCATTCAAGATGTAATGTACCACTGCACCTCGCTCACTTTTTCATTAATTTTTAGACCCGTGTCAACACATTTTATTAGAGATTTGTTTGTGAAAGATTTGTTTGAAAAGTTTATTACTTCCCAATACAATTCGTTTAAATAAAAAAATACGTGAAAAGAGCTCCAGGAATCAACAGACAACCCATTCCCTCCCCCTTCACCCTTTGGTAAATCCTCCCTACATCCTCTCCCCTATCCTCCCCCGAATCACCCCATCCTCCCTACATGGTAGCTGATATAAAAATGGGAAAGAAAGGGGGTGGAGCAGCAGCTGCCGGTGGAAAGAAAGGGGATGCTAAAGGAGGAGCAGGAGGGGGTAAAGGTGGAAAAGGAGGGAAAGGTGGTGCTGCCGATGCTGGGAAGGAGACAAAGGAGAAGAAAGGTTAGTTTGCGGCAAAGGATTCAAAATGAACACCTTCCATGTAGTTTGTATTTAAAGACTAGAGAGTGGTGCTCCGTCATATTGGCTGCATTGTCTAAGACGCGAAAAAAAGTAACCAATGTTAGTGGACTGTAGCAGTCCACTAACATTGGTTAGTCATGTGACTTGGACGTCGTGGACTGCTTCATGTGCGGCGGTCAGCGCTGTGCGGGCGGCCAATATGGCGGAGCACCACTGTTAGAGAGTCTAACAAGACATCATCCCTACTATTAACGGGGTCCCCCCTCCAGGTTACAACCACGTCAAGGTGCGGCACATTCTCTGTGAAAAACAATCCAAATCCCTGGAAGCCTTGGCGGAACTCCAAAAAGGACTAAAGTTTAACGAAGTAGCCACCAAGTTTAGTGAGGATAAGGCCCGTAACGGGGGAGATCTGGGTTGGATGGTACGGGGCAGCATGGTCGGGGCCTTCCAAGATGCAGCCTTCGCACTATCCAATAGTACCACAGCTAACCCTAACTATGTGCAAGTGAAGACAAAGTTCGGGTATCATATTATCATGGTCGAGGATAAGAAGTGATTATGACGTCATAAGCTGATGATGTCATCACACGCATGTTTTGTAGAGAGAAAGAGTGGGGGACTATAAAATTGGTGAAATATTTATTTGTTTTTTTGATTTTGTGCAGATAAACTGGGTTTTCCTTTACATCAAAATTTTGTGTCTGAGTTTCGTAAATTAGTTGTTTTAAATACCCACTTTGAATCTCTACGTGTGTGATTTAGTAGTTACGAATGAGTCACCATGAGTGCTAATGAAACGACATCCCTGGAGAGTAATGATTCCCTTCTAAAGGTTTGTGTGGAGAGTTCATACTTATTATACTTTAATTATCCCCGTCCAGATTAGTCCGGCATTACATCTTTCGTCTCTATCTCACAACTCCTCTCGCAGCTATTACTTCAACCATTCTACTTCCAACGACCAACTCCCCACAACTATAAACCCATCTGAAGGCTAACTCCTTCAACCCTCTCCCATCCAAGTCTAACTCCTTCAACCCCCCCCCCCCTCACCCGGCCAGGTCTAACTCCTTCAACCCTCCTCCCTTCACCCAGGTCTAACCCCTTCAACCCTCCTCCCCTCACCCAGGTCTAACCCCTTCAACCCTCCTCCCCTCACCCAGGTCTAACCCCCTTCAACCCTCCTCCCCTCACCCAGGTCTAACCCCTTCAACCCTCCTCCCCTCACCCAGGTCTAACCCCTTCAACCCTCCTCCCCTCACCCAGGTCTAACCCCCTTCAACCCTCCTCCCCTCACCCAGGTCTAACTCCTTCAACCCTCCTCCCCTCACCCAGGTCTAACCCCCCTCAACCCTCCTCCCCTCACCCAGGTCTAACTCCTCCAACCCTCCTCCCCTCACCCAGGTCTAACCCCTTCAACCCTCCTCCCCTCACCCAGGTCTAACTCCTTCAACCCTCCTCCCCTCACCCAGATCTAACTCCTTCAACCCTCCTCCCCTCACCCAGGTCTAACCCCTTGACCCTTCAACCCTCCTCCCCTCACCCAGGTCTAACTCCTTCAACCCTCCTCCCCTCACCCAGGTCTAACCCCTTGACCCTTCAACCCTCCTCCCCTCACCCAGGTCTAACCCATCCAACTCCCCCAGGTCTACCTTCGTCTCCGTAAGACCACAGCAGCCAGCGATGCCTACACAATCTGTCAAGAGGACCCCATGTGTCTCATCGCCACAGCCCCAGAACAAACGGAAACCCACAAGAACTCCCGGAGAAACCACACTCTGAGTGTCCAAAAGTTCAAATTTACCCGCATCTTCATTCCGGAGACAACACAGAGTGATTTGTTTGAGAGTACTGCTCTGCCACTTCTAGGTGACATACGGGATGGAAAGGGGGGAGGGTAATTGATTAGTCAAGGGAGAGTGCCCTCCTCTCTTGCTCAGCGATATTTCACCTTATCCTTGGACCTTGTTCGACATTGTTATGTTCTAACCCGGGGCGAGAGAGAGAGAGGGTTAAACACGGCAAGTTTGACCCTCTCTCTCCGAACGCAGAGGGTTAGAACATCACAAATCCATGGATAAGTAGAAGATTTTTCCAGGTTTTTTGAAATTCCGTTGTTAAAAACAAAGGCCATACGGTCCTAACAGTGTCTAAAATTGGCACGATTTATAGTTGTTGGGCGTGATAATATGATTTTGTTTTGTCTCTTCTTTTCTAACCTCTCTCTCTCTCTTTTTTAGAGGAGTGTCTGAACTTTGAAAACAATGCCTTGCTCTTTACGTATGGAGTTACCAACTCTGGGAAGACACATACAGTCCAAGGGCCCAGGAACGATGCCGGACTTCTTCCCCGATCCCTGGATCTCATCTTTAATACACTTGGTAAGAGAGATTATTAGAAAATAGCAACACAGGTGTGTCATGTGTGTGGCAGCTTTCACGCACCGTCTCGGCGCTCGCTCCTATCCAAATTATGATTTAGGTGTCTGGTTGTTGACAAGTGACATCTATCCTAGTAACAATTTAATGGTTTTTCTCTCCTGCTCACATACATACTCTTGAAGAGAGTTCCCAGTATTTAACTAACTCGAGAGAGTGATTAAAAGATATTTTCTGCCCGCCAGATAGCTGCGATCTGAATGTTTCACAGGGCCGTGTCATAAACGATTTACATTCCTCTTTTTCTCATCTTCTCTCCCTCCTTACTGTTACTTTACTCTCTTTACCATGTTCAGCAGGTCTTCGTTTGATTCTCTGTTTCTTGGTAGTGCGATTCCCACCGAAATCGGTACATGCTGAGAACGACATGTAGGGAGCGCGCGAAATCTATAGCGCGCATAAAGTTGTCATTGTCATCCATATTCCACGTTTTTTGAAAACCGGACGCGGGTGTTTGGGAGGGAAATGGTGTCGAGTACCCAAAACCTGGCGAACACTCAGCAGTGTTAGCCATGTTTTTGGGTACCTGGTCATCTCAAGACCAGGTTAACTGTTTTCTTCTCTCTTTCTCCAGGGTCGTGTATTAAACCCAGATCGGTGTTCTGCCCCCACCTTCACAATGACGTGTGTAAGATGACGGAAAAGCTTCAAACAGCACGTGAAACCCTGAAACAACGTATCATCTACCCTGATAACCTTTCGCAGGTTAGGAATTAGTACAAAGTACTGTATACGTTTTTATGTGTTTTTAGGAGAAAGTAGGCCGCTCAAGGCAGCAATTCAACCAAATTGTTTACTTAGGTCCTGATTTTAATTATTATGTATTTGTTTGTTTTTGATTACTGCGTCTGGAGGATGACCTGCCCGAAAGTAGTAGAGGCCGCACCGAACACGCTTATTAGGCGCCCCAGCACGTCCACCACTCTGCCGTAGCAAGGCCACCCACCAATCAGTTTATGCAGAGCATGTTACTTCATACGCTCCAGGAAGGTCGTGGTCAACCACTGGCGACACTGAGCGGCGAGTGCCACACGGCGTCGACAGGGGTATCACTAATCACACTACTCCTAGCCTTAATCAAAATGTGAAGTGTGCTCGAATATTGGTATTAATGCAGGATTAAATTGCATTTTAGTGAGGGGAAGAGCCCTTATCGGTGTCTGAGACAAGCAAAACTGAAACGAACTGCAACGTAACGAACGAGTCCCCTCATAGAGTCTAACAGAATAATACGCGGAATAGAGCATCGACACGGAATAGAGGATCTCATATATTATAGTCACATGATTCAACAAGACGCAAGAGGACACTATGCTTCTCTCTCCATTTCTCTATTTATTTCCCCATTTCTTTCTTTCTCTCTCAACAGTTGCGAAAACCATCACAGGGATGCGCTGATGAGTATTATGAATTTACAAATTACCATGCTAGGCCAGTCATATGACGTTGTGAAATGGAACTAATTGATCTAAAAGCGATTCCACTTCCAGGGCACTCCAATGGGTCTCTACAACCACCAAAAAAATTTACCGCGGGTACCGCGATGGAGAAATCGGTCATTTCCGGGTTTATTTTGCACCTGCATAAATATAGGCTAGGACGAATGCGATATACGGTAAAAACCGTCTTTGGAAACAAGTAGAAAAGAAATCAAGGGCACTAAAGTGTGTAGCGTCCTCGCATTAGTGGGGGTAGGTGCTGGAATTAAGTCTCTATCTTATCAGGTTAATTAGATAATTGGATAATTAGATGCGCACATAGCCGTTTTATGGTTATACGGTAAAAACCAACTTTGGAATGGAGTAGAGAAAAAACCGAGGGTACTAGAGTGATCAGCGTCCTCGAATTAGTGGGGGTAAGTACCAAAATTAAGTTCCTATCTCATCGCGTTCATTAGATAATTGGATAATTAGGTATGCGCATAACCGTTTTTAGGTTACATGGCTATAGCCACTTAGGAATGGTTTAGAGACTTTTCATTGGTGCCATTTTGTAGGCAATAGCCAAGTTATCGGTCTTTTTACCGCTTTTTTGCTCACTTTGAGCACCTTTAAAGCCAAATAACGGCTAAACGGTTGAATATAGAGCTTAAAAGTCCGACGTCGACCCCCAATAACTTGGCTATTGCCTACAAAATGGCACCAATGAAAAGTCTCTAAACCATTCCTAAGTGGCTATAGCCATGTAACCTAAAAACGGTTATGCGCATACCTAATTATCCAATTATCTAATTAACGCGATGAGATAGGAACTTAATTTTGGTACATACCCCCACTAATTCGAGGACGCTGATCACTCTAGTACCCTCGGTTTTTTTCTCTACTCCATTCCAAAGTTGGTTTTTACCGTATAACCATAAAACGGCTATGTGCGCATCTAATTATCCAATTATCTAATTAACCTGATAAGATAGAGACTTAATTCCAGCACCTACCCCCACTAATGCGAGGACGCTACACACTTTAGTGCCCTGATTTCTTTTTCTACTTGTTTCCAAAGACGGTTTTTACCGTATATCGCATTCGTCCTGTACTATATTTATGCAGGTGCAAAATAAACCCGGAAATGACCGATTTCTCCATCGCGGTACCCGCGGTAAATTTTTTTGGTGGTTGTAGAGACCCATTGGAGGGCCCTGGAAGTGGAATCGCTTTTAGATCAATTACTTCCTTTTTCAGCGATATATCGACGTCATATGACTGGCCTATGCCCTCATGGGGTCCATATGATCAACGAAGTATCCTCCCATTTAATTGCTGCTAAAATAATATATTCATTCATACTATATGATACTACTAGTAAACCCGTTCGCCCTACGGGCGAATTTCTGGGAAATGGTTGCTGGATTAGGGAACACTGACATCACCAGTCGAACTGTTGACATGCACCGTACCGTAAAAGGAGCTCAGGCGGGATCGCTGCGAGTTTTAGAACTCCTCGCGTTTCATCTGTTTGCAGTATTCATCTGGGATTGATCACCGGTTCTGTCTAACCTCCAACGTCTTTTTCGTTGTCTCTGCACTTCTCAGACCTCAGTTCTCTTGGTGTTGCTGTATTTAAACCCCTCAGTGTATGGAAAAGTAGAGAATGGCGGTGAGATCTCCAATTGTCGCTTTCGTAATCGTATATCAACGGTTGTTGAAGAGAGCATAATAGCTGGAACAGTGACACATAAACAACGCAAGAACAGCTGCACGTGCAGCTGCAGTACATTGGTAACAATCCTTGGCAACGGCTCCCACCCCTGGCCCAACTCCAGCTATAGTACTCCACCTCTAAACCTGCACGTGCAAAATGCCATATTTGGTCAAAAAAACGGGACATGGGATTTCCCTATTTGCTTTAATAATAGTATGATATGATATGGGTAAATTTCACCATGTAGTCCGGAAAAGACCTCCTTTATATTTTATATGGGTATTACTTGTTATGTTCTAACCCTCCCTTTACATTTGTGCGGGGCGCCCGAAACACAGTCTAGCCAGGCAAGGTATTACAACAAGCCACTGCTCGAATATTGGTATATGAGGCATTTTAGCGAGGGGAAGAGCCCTTATATCGGTGTCTGGGACAAGCAATCCTGAAACGAACTGCAACGTAACGAACGAGTTTATATACAATATTTATTTTATGTTTGTCATTTCTTTCAAATAATAAAGCCCCCCTGGTGCAGGATTTGGAGATATCCGGGATGACTGACAGCAACTCAATCCAATGTAATCTCGGTAGTACCGCTGACTCTACTGCTGCTTGTAAGTCAGTTACTAATCAGTTCCCAATCATGTCCCCCTGTTCCCTAAAACACACAATGTTCCCAAAATGTTGTCAATTCCATCCCTTCCTTATCCCCTTTGGTTGCTATGGTAACAACGGGGACAGCTCTCTTCATTTTTTTTGTAGCCCCTAATTCCCCTCTCTCTCCCAGTGGGTGACAACCAGAGTTACCAGATAACGGACAATGTCCTGGTTCAACTAAGCAACGAACAGGATGTAGAGTACAGTGTGTGGGTCAGTTATCTGGAGCTGTACAATGAGAACATCTACGATCTACTCCAACCGCCCCCTGAAGCAGGTGTGAACTTGTCCAAACTTGCCCCCAACATCTGACATGCCCAAACATCCCCCCCAAACATGCCCCCGACATAGTAGCCCTGTGGGGGCTGTTTATCAAACTAATTGGTTCAGTACGCCGGGCCAATTAAATTTTTAGAGTCTTCCTTGCTTTGCTCGACCCTCTCTCCCTTTTTGGTTACGAAGTCACCCCTAATATTTCGCGCCCACTGGGGCGCTGGCGCGGAGGGGTAATTTCATTACCAATCTCCCTTTAGAACAAATTCATATCCTGGGAAAAATCTTGTATCCTGGGAATAACCAGGAGCTTTCAGGGGGTCCCAGGATATCCCCATGTTCTTGGATCCTGAAGCCAAGGGATAGTTGCAAGGGCTCCTATGTCCAATACCCTAATCCTAGGAAGCAATAACCTAATTCCAGGAATTAATTTTATAATCCCAAGAACCTTTATGTCCCCTCTCCCTCATCAGGTGAGATAAAACCGAAAGACAGACCGACCCTGCGGCTGGGTGAAGATTACAACATGAGTAGTTACGTAAAGGGCGCCACACACCTGGAGGTGACGTCGTTTGCAGAGGCCAGCAGAGCCCTACTGTACGGGCAACGGAACCGAAAGGTAGGAGATGGTTCCACTGGGGGGGGGTGGGTTTCTTTTGGGTTTTTGGCACTGGGTCCCGGGTTTCAAATTCTGATCTGATTATACAGTCGGACCCCGATTTACCGGGGTCCGACTGTACGTGTCTGACTGTGTTCTGGAAACCCCCTAATGAACAGAGTTTTTCTGAATCAGTGGTTATTAAATTACTCGATGATTACAGAAATGCCTACTTAACTCTTTAATTAATTACAGAAAGCAGCGACAAGTATGAACCAGAACTCCAGTAGATCCCATGCTATTTTCAAGATAAGCATCATTGGGACAAATACTGCGTCCCAACAATCACGATGCACACAGTAAGTGGTTTAATAAGGATACATTAGTTGTTTAAACAATGTTTACCGACCCCCTCAATTTACCGGTCCTCCCTCATAATCGTAATATCGGGCACCCCAATTTACCGATTGTTGTACATACATAGTCCTCCTCGGTGAAGAATGATAGGTGAAGTAGGACAAAACTGTAAAAAGGGACAACACACTACACAGTTTACTCCACTTAGTCTTCCACTCGATTCAATACTAACTTGTTCTTAATTATCTAGTTAATTAATTAATTAATTAACATTTCTCCAGGATAACATTTGTTGACCTGGCTGGTAGTGAGAGACATGGCAAGACCCACGCAGTGGGGCAGAGACTTAAGGAAGCGGGTAACATCAACACATCACTGCTAACCTTGGGGAAGTGTATTGCATCCCTCCGACATAACTCCAGATTTAGGGGACGAACAGGGTAAGTTTCTCATCAGAACACCATATATGGGCATTACGTGACTTTTAAAATCCATATTTGGGCATAACGTGACTTGTAAATCCATATATGGGCCTCACGTGACGTTATTTACACAGGGGATCCGGTCAGATTGTACCTTACCGGGAAAGCAAGTTGACCAAGTTGTTCAAGAACTTCCTGTCGGGTGATGGTCGGTTAAGTATGATTGTATGCGTGAACCCCTCCACCGAGTGTTATGATGAATCTATCCACGCTTTGAAGTTCTCTGCCCTGGCTAGTGAGGTAGGTTGTGTGAATCATGTAGTTCTTTCGTTCAGACTCTGTTTGTTTGTGATTGCTGCGTCTGGAGGATCTAAACAACGTCATCGGTACTATTTTTGAACTTTTTCGTACTGTTTGTTTTTCAATTGATAGCTATTGTTTTTTGCCTTGATTTCAAATGTGTCCTTTCCCCCAGGCACTCCTAATACCACGCCCACAATCCGCGGGTACTCATGATGACGGACAGGCCCAAGTTGATCTACTCGACTTTGAGTGAGTACACCTTTGCAGTTTTGCACCATAGTACAGTGACTAGTGAGATGAGTTATATCCCACAACGTACAACTAATCCCACACAGCTGATCTAACTAACTGAACTACCTTGTATTTTGCAGGTGTAGAATAAGGGAAGAAGTGACTGAGGAGGTCCAGGAGAGGTTTAGGGAAATGAGGAAGAATCACCGAGAGGAAATTGAAAGGGTAAGCATCCATTTTTTTAATTTTTTTAATTCCAGTGCTCAACCCACTCTCTCTCTCTCTCTCTCTCTCTCTCTCTCTCTCTACACGGGTTTTAACTAAACAAATATATCACCAGGTGAAAGACAGGGAGAGAGAGTACCAGGAAGGAATGGAGAATGATCTGCAGGAGTATTACAGTTTTGTTATCGATGAACTGAAGGACAAGGTCAGACAGGCTCGCAACCAAAACACCGCTAATTCCGGTAAGAAGATGCATAATTATCATTATCTTTGCTTGTAAAGGGATTTCTGGTAAAGCGCTCGACAGGATCAAGATTCTGGAGCTGATTAATTATCATTAGATACTTAATTTTGTAAATTGGGTGACAAGTAACATTTCAAATCTGTAAAAATTGTTTCAAATGGATTATAATTTTTGGTCCGTTTGATTAATCTCTGATTGTGTATCAGATAATATCTTTGGGTTTAACAATATTCCCGATCCTCCAAACCACTGTTGCTGTACCACCCCCACGAGCACAATCCCCACAGCAACTCCTGCCATTCCGAAACTCCACGAGTAGGAACAATAGTTTAGAATAGTACCATAAACAACTGGACCCAGAAACGATCCAGCGAAGTAACTGATATTGAAGACACTTGACATGCGTTCCGTGGCCATGGCAACATCGTCACCACCATGGTGTTGGATCAGGAGTGGCAGGATGCTGACCTGGACAACACCTGCTGATATCTCAAATAGGGTAAACAGTACACAGGATAGGATGAAGGAAGCTGTGATATCGGTAGGAAGGATGACTCTGGTATCAAGGAATGTACAGGAGAGTGATGTCAGGATGAGTCCTGTAACCAGGGTAACAGATCTGGAGAGACCATGATCAGTCAGGAATCCGATTGTCACGGTTACCGCAATATCAATTACACCAGTTATCATCATTACAGTCCCTGTAACCGCCTCACTTTTACCGTATACATCCGCGAAGTAGACAGTAAGGAATGAGGAAATAAACACCTCACTACTTACAACCACTCCTAGCACGATTATACCGAGTAGAACGACTGGAACGGAGTAGAGTGGTGCATCTTCTGGTGTCCCCTCAACTGGTACGGAGTAGTCGAGTGGTGCATCCCCGCTTCCCACTGGTACAGAGTAGAGGGGTGATATTCCAAGGGTTGATGATACTTCCTCGTCATCCTCGTCTTCTGAAGTCTCCTCTTCGTCCTCGGAAGACTCCCCCAGCAGCCCCTTCCTCTCAGATGAAATTATTCTCTGCTGTGTAGTACTTGAACGGAAGATGATTGAACAGGTAACAGCCATGCTGAACACCAGAGCTCCAGCAGCTGCGATAGCGAGTTTAAACCCACCCCGTGTATACAGCCATTCCCCTAGAAACGGTCCTATCGCCATAGCAACGTTGAATGCTAGCTCTAACACAGTTGATAGTAAACCGAGTTTATCAGGAAACATTTCTGCCATCTTGGCGACGACTTTGGGCTCAGTCACGGCTTCATACATACCGAGAATCACACGAGTTGCCATGACAACGGTGATAAACATTCCTCTGCTGAGAGGAAGGTAGAACACCACGCTGGCAAGGAGTGGAACAGGAGCAGTGACAAGAAGGAAGGAGGGAGTGTCAAACCGGGTAAAATAGTGGGCTAGAACTGAGAATATACAACCAGAGAGGGGGTAGAGACCGGTGGCAATGCCTGATACAGTCGTGGAGAAGTTGTATCGAAGAGATATTTCACTGGTTAGGAATGGCATTGGCAGCGTTAGGAGGATGTTCTGAGATATGATCATCCCGCACCCTGCGAGGAAGAAGATAACACTCCGAGCTGAGGAAAGAGACATGTTAATCTGTAGGGCGTGTGTTCTGTTTAGTTCATAGCGCACCCTGCTAGTAGTCTTCGCTCATCCATCATGTTGGGGCCTAATAAACAAAGGGATAAACACAAAGACAATAAACTGGATAATGGATATGACAACAACCAGGTCACTATATGTTGAACATAAAACTCCGTAGATAGATAGAGAGATCCATCATGTTCGGCACTGTCTCTCACATTAACAAGATTAACAACTGAATCAAGATCTGCCCAAGCTATCAATGAAGAAGGAGAGTGAAAATATGTATTTAAGTGAAAATCACGACATATCAAGTGAGGACTGTTGGAATAAAAACACATACTTGCTTGCTGGGTTGCGACCTAGCGTCCGTCTCCCCTGCTTGCTACACTGTCGCCATGGCAACGTTGAATGATAGCTCTAACACAGTTGATAGTAAACCGAGTTTTCCCCTGCTTGCTACACCTAAAGAAGGAGTGTGAAAAACCAGGTACACGTGCCTGCTTGCTATTCTCAGGAAGTTGGAATATTTAAATGTTGAAGATCGAAATATATATGGCATACATGACTTGTGCTACATGAGAATAATACTAGGTCGTAGGTGTTAAACTGAAAACTAGAAAAGTGTGTAGATTTCACGTACTATAACATGCTTTGGTGGGTCAAGAGGAAATGATGCGATATCGCATTGAAAATGAACTTTCTCATTCTTCTGATTTAAAAATGTCTGAAAAATCTTTCTATCACTGGCTCGAAGCTTTATCTCAGAAGGGAAAAATTATACAGTCGTTTGAAATTAGTGACAATTTTTAGTTGCCACTCGTTAGTCCATACTACCCCAATACATATTTCACACCAGGAACCGCGGAGCGTGAACTTGAAGAGACGGTGGCGAACTTGAAAGCAGAAATCCAACGGTCCAAGGAAGAATACAAGAAATGCCGGGAGGAATACTCTGGGTTCAGGGAGGAAACTGATCAGAAACTGTTCCATGCCAAGCTGGAGCTGAAAACAACTCAGCAGCTGTATAATGATAGCAATGAGGAGAAAGATAGGTAATTTTAGAAGAAATGGGGTCTAAAACTTTTAAATTTGTTCTAAAATTACTTGTTTAAACGGGTTCAAAGTACTCAGTCATCAGGTTATCTGTGACCCAATCGTTCCCAAATTGTTAACTGGACCTCGATCTAACGGGCTGAAACCCTTTCTCCGCGGAGTCCGGTGAATCACTGTGCTTGTAACCAATGTACTCCTCTTCACCTGCAGGTATGCTAAACAGCTGATAGAGAAGGAGGGGGAGGTTAACACCCTGTTCAAGGATGTAGAGGAGGCTACACGACTCACAACATTCTGGGAGAAAGAATGTAATGATGCAAAGTTGGACAAGGCACGACAGGTAAAATTTCACCGGTTGGCAGTGGATGTTAGTTCAGTCGGACCCCGATTTATTGGGATGCTCAAGGAACACGAGTGTTTCAATTTGTAGTCTAACAATTCGATATATCAAACAATTCTCCCGGCACAGATTGAGAAACTACAGACGGTGGTAGACCAGCTAGAAGTTAGGTGTCAACAGGGAAGTGCAGAACTGACTCAGAAGATAGCTATCATTGAGCAGATGACCAAAGACAAACTGGAACAGAATGACATTGGTAAGTTTTAATTTGGGGATAATGGTTGCTGTAACAATGTTTGATACACTACATTCCTGTTAGTAGAGTCGATAACTACATCGACCCCTCTCAATTGTTCCATTTTTTGTTACATCTGTTTGGAGCCTCGACAAAAACTGGAACAATTGGGAGGGGTCGATATAGTTATCGACTCTACTATCAACTATGTGCATACTCAGCACCTCATTTGTGGCTGCTCCTAATTATGGGTTTACAGTTTACACCTCAACTGTCACCACTCCTGACACACACACACCTCCCCTATTATATATCCCCTATTATATATCCTATATTATCCCCTATTATATATCCTATATTATCCCCTATTATATATCCTATATTATCCCCTATTATATATCCTATTATATATCCCAGGTTCAAGGCATTCGGAAGAGTTAGAAAAGCTACAAAATGAGAAATCAGTAGCAATTCGGAAGCTGGTCACTGCGGAGAAGTGTGTAAAGGAAAAGGATGTGGAGATAGCAGAACTGAAGGGTCACGTGGGAGAAATGGCAGGCATTATTTCCCAGTTAAAATCTGAGTTACAGGCCCTTCAGAAGGTATGTGGAACAACCAAAACTTGGAATTTCTCATGATTTTAGTCCCATTTTTATTATCTACTGGAAATATTTCATCTTGCGTTAAATTTGGGGACAGCTAAGTTATACTACGGCTTTGCATGGCTTCATTGATCTCAATTCGCATGACAAATATCTTTATCCCTCCCTGCATGCCCTCTCTTCCTCTCTACCAGGTACTCTCTACCTCCCAGAACACACCTACTACTGGTGACTCCAACAAAGAGAACGAATCAGCTGCTGACCTGAGGGAGCGGTTAACTAAAGTCCAGGCTCAGTTGTTGGAGAAGAATAAACAGGTCAATAATATTAGTAGTAATTAGTAGTAATAATAGTAATTTGACAATATATCACTCTGAAAATGATAACTCTTGTGAAACCCTGATAACTCTACCCAATTTAATTAATTAATTTAATTACAATTCCCAGGTTGATGAGTTACAGGAGGAGTTGTCTGACATTGTACGGAACAAATCGTTACAGGTACAGTCGGACCCCGATTTACCGGGCCCCGATTTACCGGAACCCCGATTTACCGGGAGGATAAAATTCCCCCGATATAGGAAATTAACGGTATTTGACCCCGATATACCGGGCACCCCGATTTACCGGGCAAAACCCTTTCCCCCGAGCATCCCGGTAAATCGGGGTCCGACTGTACATAATTAGAATATTGTGAATGCAAATGATATTGGATAGAAATTATGAATCGTGACTTGAGTGGTATTTGTGTGATGTACCGGCACGAATTGTACAATTCAAGTGTGATTTGAAGATCATTTATCTGACACTGTTTGCTGTTTCAGTTTGACTCCCTGATGACGAACAAAGAGAAGGAGTGTGAGGAGATTCAGCAGGTATTGGATCGGGAAAGGGAGTTGTGGGCTGGCAAGGCCAAGAGGATCGAGGAGTTGGAGGCTCAACTCGCAAAGATGGAGGAAATCAACTCAACAGGTTTGTGAGATAGATTGTTTGTTTGTTCGTGTAGATATGTTTTTACACAAATTTTGATTTAGATTTTCAGCGTGCAGCTTACCATCTCAACGATGGTCTTACTATACCTGAAATCTGCAATCGATTAATTTGAAACTTCTACTTGTATTCGGTCTACTGAAAAAACAGACCCAATTTTCGATTCAGAATGTATTTGATGTGTAAATTTTGTTGTACTGCTGCAGTTGACAGACACTAGTACACTACTCTTTGTTCTGTAGCTTTCGTCGCTTCTTAACTATATCGATCATGTTGTTATTCATCCCATACTTGATGTAGTGCCCATTATATTCAAGTCTCAAACCACACCTTTGCCCAAGATGGAAACATTTTACATACAGTTTGATGTGATAGAGTATAGTCTGTTATTCTCTGCTTCAAATGTCGATACGTTGGCTCGATTCCAGATATATATTCACTCAGAATGTCGCCCTTACTGCTATCTCTCTCTCAATTTCTACCACGCACACATTGTGTTTCCAGAGCTTTCTCATGTGTGTGTAGCTTCGACCCTTGCCTCTCTGAGTTATAAATAATATTCTTCTTTACCTTAGGAAGATAATTCTTTATCAGATTAGAGTTTTGGAGTTTTGTTTACTTGTAGAGTTTGTGTGGGTTCATTTTATATTGCTCCTTAACCTACTGAATAATATTATTCTCCACTAATTATCCCCGGGGGTGAATTCTAAACACATTCTAACGGCATTCGCTCAGATACTTTTTCCAAAAAGACATCTATGCATTCGGGTGAAAATTCGATGTACTAATTGTCTATTTTTTCAAATGCCCAATTATTTAACAGCCCAACATATAACCCTCTCTAGCTACAAATGGCGACCACTACTTATCTGGAGCCAAGGCAGTCCTTCACCATCCCCCAACTTAACTCTATGATAAACTAAATTGCCTCATTTGGAAATGAAACACAAATGTCCCAGTTGTCCTGTGGAATTCAGGACACTGAAAAAACTGCGTAAACACAAGTGTAAAAATGAGCAGCCGACCAATGCAGTTTTCTGTCCCCATTGCAGTAAACTGCTACCTTCGCACAAGAATCTCCAGGAGCTCCACATTAAAAGGTGTCCGGAAATTATCCTTCCAAAATGCCCATACTGCTCAACTTTGGTTTCGTCACAACAGCCCCATCGATGTAAAATTGGTGATCCTGAGGAGGGCAATGATGATGAAAAAATGAACCAAATTGTCCAGAAGAACCACCTCGTTCCTCCGGATAACAAAAGTAAAACATCTTGCAACGTAAAGACAAGTGAATCTTCTCAACAGACAAGTGAGTCTTCTCAAAAGACTGGCGAATCTTCTCAAAAGACTGGTGAATCTTCTCAACAGACTGGTGAATCTTCTCAACAGACTGGTGAATCTTCTCAAAAGACTGGTGAATCGAGTTGGTCTCAAAATGCAACTCAAGGGTCTCAAAAAGTTGCCAAGTCTCAGGAAGCTGGTGGGTCTCAACAAAAACCTCAACTCGTTGACAAATCTCAGCCTAGAAATAACTATAATCCTGTATGCCCTCGATGTTTTTTGTTTGTTCCTTGGCCTATGATGCACTATCACAAATGTGAAAAGGATAGGAATCCTAGTAGTGAACGTGATGATGATGAAGACGGTATTGGTATTGGTGGGTCTCAGAAAGCTGTTCGGCCTCAGAAAGCTGTTGGGTCCCAGAAAGCTGTTGGGTCTCAAAAAGCTGTTGGGTCTCAGAAAGTTGTTGGGCTTCAGAAATCTGTTGGGTCTCAGAAAGTGGTTGGGCTTCAGAAAGCTGATGAGTTTCAGAAAGCTAGTGGATCCCAGAAAGCTGTTGGGTTTCAAAAAGTTGTTGCGTCTCAGAAAGCTGTTGGGTCTCAGAAAGCTGTTGGGTCTCAGAAAGTTGTTGCGTCCCAGGAAGCTGTTGGGTCTCAAAAAGCTGTTGGGTCTCAGAAAGTTGTTGCGTCTCAGAAAGCTGTTGGGTCTCAGAAAGCTGATGAGTTTCAGAAAGCTAGTGGATCCCAGAAAGCTGTTGGGTTTCAAAAAGCTGTTGGGTTTCAGAAAGCTAGTGGATCCCAGAAAGCTGTTGGGTTTCAAAAAGCTGTTGGGTCTCAACAAGCTGATGACTTTCAGAAACCTGATAGCTCTAACAAAGTTGTGCCGTCTCAGAAAGCAGCCAAGGCTCAGAAAGGAGCCAAGTCTGAGAAAGGAGCCAAGTCTCAGAAACTAGCTAAATCTCAAAAAGCTGTTGCATCTCAGAAAGCTGTTACGTCTCCGAAAACTGGTGGGCTTCAGAAAGCAGCTAAGACTAAGTATCAGAAATGTAGTGGGCTTCAAAAAGCTGATAAATCTAAAAAAGCTGGTGGGTCTCAGAAAACGAATGGGTCTCTGCAGAAAGCTACTGGATCTCAGAAAGCTGGTGAGGTTCAAAAGGCTGGTGGGCCTCAGAAAGCTCTTGAGTCTCAGAAACCTTCGCATTCTTCACATTCTACAGATCAGTTCTTTTCTTTCGTTACAAGTTTAGAAAAAGTGGCCGAGAATGAAACTTCTCAGCTCACTGGTGAATCTTCTCGCCAAAGTCAAAGTGACAATTTTTGGCCTGGACACATCTGGAATCCTGTATGTCCACGATGTTTATTGTTTGTTCCTTGGCCTTTAATGCCCTATCACATATGTGAAAAGAGTGGGTCTCCGAAACTGAAAGGAGGTGGATTAATAAAATCGAAGAAAGCCCTTCCTCAGGCTTGCTGGCCACCTTCGTCCACTCTAAAACAGCTTAATATCTGCTCTAACTGCAACCTCCCAATGTCACTCCACCATCCCTCACGCTACAACCGGGGGACGAAGAGGTGTCCACGGAGGAAAGGAACGAGGAAGACCTCCCCTCGAACTATCCGGAACTACAGGTTCTCTCGCTTGAGTTACGAGATGTCTCAATATCAAAATATCGGTAGACCCGGGATGACCAACGAGAATCTAAATGAGCGGTGCCCCGATTGCAAACAGTGGGTTAGGTACTCCTTCATGGATACTCATCTTTATGAGATTTGTCCGAATCGAAAAATAAATTGTTGTGAAATAACGATGCCTGTTAAATGGCTTCGTAGGCACAATGGTCTTCGGCCCCACAAAAAGCATTCCAGTTCTTTCAAGAAGCAACTTATCACTCGTCTTTTCACGGTCAGTCCCTTTAATCAACTTCCAGAATCCTCATGTTCCCAAGATATAGTTGTTTACACAGCGGGCAGTATGGTGATGGACTGCAAATGTGGCTGTGCATGGGTGGTTGTAAGGCCTGGTGAAGAACCAGAATATTCATGCACACGACTTTATCCAAAAGGTGCAGGGAGGTTTGGTTCAGACTTGTGCGCTGTACTTCTCGCAGTAAGAAGTCTTCTTTCACAGCCCTCTCTCGTGGGTCCTACAGTTCACATGGTGACTCCAAATAAGCAGGTTCTAGAAGCCCTAAGGCTAGGACCAGTAACGTCGATCAATCTCCTAAACACGGTAAGGTCACTGAATAAACTATCTGAGTATGTTGATGTCACTTTGAACGGAATAATGATAAAAGGAGCTCCAGGGGCTAAGATGGCAAGGAATCTGGCCCGTTCAGCTGCTACTTCAAAGCGTAACGGCTACAACTTCAAACACATTGGTTTTACCAGAAAAATCGACCTTCTAAAACGTGATAGACCAACGAGAAAAAGGGATTTCTTTTGTCAGATCTGTTGTCGCTGGATTCCTTTCGACAAACGTCCTGAACACCGTAGAACGTGCAATAGACATTATGAGGTTGCAAACGAATCAACTGACCCTTCAGAAAACACCCCGGGAGCTAGTTCTGATTCGGATGGAGTCCCTGAATCGTGGGAGGATCTGGATCGTTTTGAAGAGTGTCGATTTTGTGGAGAAGCATTTTATTGCAAACAACTTGGTCACCACATGAAGAAAAGCTGTGTGATGCGATTGGTGATTTGTAACGTTTGTAGTTTTAGAGTGGCCGCTGAAAACCTTGAGTCCCACCAAAAGTCTGCGTGCGTTGGCAGGACTGGGCTGTTTCCGAAGATTCCACGTAGGGTAAAAAAGAAAAGACGCCATACTGAACGGGAAGACAATGAAAATGATAGAGATTTGAATATACCTGAATATCTGAGGACAATTCACTCCGAGTATCGACCGACTCGATATTTCCAGGCTCTCCCGATTGCCTTAGGAGAATTCTTGGACCCAGTCCTGAGGTATTCGGCCTTGATGCGTCGCCGCAGTGAATCATGGTGGAGTGAGGAAGCCTGCAGATTTTGTTCCCGGTTTTTTCCAGAAAATGAGCTGAGGGATCACGTTCGATCTTGTGTCAAGAATGTGAATCGTCGTCAGCCGGTCCGGTCTGTGCCGTGTATCACTCACCCAATGCCCTCAACGCTCCCAGAACCCGACAACAATAGCATTGCTTCATATGCGGAAGTTTTGAAAAAACCTCCAAAAGATAGGTTAGAAGAAAAGCTCTGGTTTATCGGAAGCAAAGCTGGACGGGCTGGAAAAGCTGTTGGGTCTCAAAAAGCTGTTGGGTCTCCGAAAACTGGTGGGCTTCAAAAAGTTGTTGCGTCTCAGAAAGGAGCCAAGGCTCAGAAAGCAGCTAAATCTCAAAAAGCTGGTGGGCCCAACAAAGCTGCTGGGTCTAGCAAAGCTGGTAGGTCCAACAAAGCTCGTAGGTCCAAAAGGTCCAAGTTTAAAATCAAAGGAAAGTTCTCTGCAGATAAAACTCCTATCTCCTGCCGCTTTTGTCACAAATTTCTGCCGTCGCACATCTCGTTGGATACGCATGAAAAGGAACACTGTGAATCACGCCCTGTTCGGTGTTGGTTTTGTGGAAGAGTCGGGAAATTTAAAAAGATTAAAAAGCATGGCATAGGGAAGTGCATTTGTGACTGATTGATTACTATGATTATCTGTGATAATTGTTTCTTATGATTTATTAAAAAAATTGTTTAGCATGACACGGGCTTAAATTTTTTTCTAAAACTTGTTCGTTTTTTTCGGCATTTTAAAATCTCTCCAGTTACTAACTCCATACCCCTATCCCTTTTAGTGCACAATAGATGGCTACTGCATTACCTCAAATCAGTGTTCCCACCAATTTCGGCAGTCTGCTCCGCGGTTACAAAGGTCTCAATGACGTCACAATTACGACTAGTAACGGGGAGGAGGTGAAGGCCAACTCCCTTATCCTGACCCTGAACAGCCCAGTAATCTCCGAGATCTCTGAGAAGGACTTCTTGGTAGACTTGGACATGGTTGATTTCACGGTTGAGGGGGTCAACTGTTTTATTGAATGTTGCTACTCCGGTTCTGTTGAGGGACAGCTAAACAGGGAAACTTTTCGTGATCTCAACAAAATAAGCATTGCTTTTAAAGTGGAATGGATAGCTAAAGAGTGCCTCCGGTTTTTCTGTGATATCTGTACCGACCTGACTGAGGACTCTCTTGATGATATCCGGTACATGTTTGATGAAGCTGCCTTTTTGGTGAAAGAAAGGTCTGATAAAAAGTTGGTTAAAGCTCTCAATATCGGGTTACAGAGAAAATCTCCGGAGCTGAGATCTGCTCTTATTCGTGACGTTATGGCTCGTGATCCGATGGGAGAAGTGGATGTTAAACTTTGCAGTTATTTAGCCGGTACTTCGATTCCTACTCTGTACACGAGTCTGGCAGAGGGTATTGAAAGTAAACCTCGGCCACACAGGCTAACCAACGATGAGAAGCAGTTGTTAAACTCGCCAGCTCTAGTGACTTGCCAAAATCTGGATAAAGAGGCCTACAAAAAACTAATGGAAATCCTGAAAGCATATGTGTCTCCTGATGATTATGGTTTTTTATTCCAGGTGCTGGCTGATATGAGTAAGGTGTCTGAGGAGGAGGATTGTTTGAGTGATGGTGAAGATGTGGGGCGGTTACTGCCAGTGGTAGATGCCACCTTCCCGATATCCATGAGTGGACATTGGAAAGAAGATATCGATTCGATCAAGAAAAATCCTCAAATAAAAACCTCACGACAAGCTGTTAACATCTTCAACAGTATTATTCTTCAGTACCAAAGCGTCCAACAACAGAAAATCCGTGCATACTTTGCAAAGAATATAATGGAGGAGGCAGTTTTGGAAGGGGCAGACTACTTTCCCACCTTCCTAACTCCTCAGGCAATATCGTATAGCCATTCCCAACAATGGTATCGGAATGAAGTGGTATGGTACACTCAGAATTTGTTCGTTAAAGAACTATCATACAACGCTGCACATACGTTGCCGTTCACTAAAGAAACCTGTCTGGTCCTGGGTAAAAATGTAAATAAACATCCTAATCCAGAATGTAAAAACTGTGGATATAATCCTCCAGAATTTTGTGGTGTCGCAGTTAAAGTGACCTTTACGGTAGAAGCTTGGGAACAACTGCCAAAAGTTAATATTTCCTTTGACGCCGTTAGTCAAAGAGATATACCATTCTGCGTTTCGCATGAAAATAGCCCATCCCTTGTTAGTTATGTCAGCGCAGTCCTATTAAATAAATCAGGACATGAATATCCGTTGTCTTGCACGTACGAATCTTTTGCCAATATCCCATTCTATCAAAAACTTTTTAGTTTGAGGTTATACTGGCCAGCTTGCTCCCGTGCCATGGCTTATGGCTCCTAATTAGTAGTTTCGGCAAAAAACTACGTAGCTTTATTTTATAATTAAAAAGTTTAAAAAGTAATCTGTTAAAGGTTGACAAGATACCTAAAACTTTTCGTATATCGTCTTATTTTGATTTATCATTAATTTTCAGCATTTTTTCAGAATTTTTTGTCGGCTAGAAAAAAATTCGAAATAGGGGGTCTACCGATATTGTCAGCACTGGTTTTACTGGGCACACTCACTGCGTCTCGCAAATTGAAATTCACGTTTCCGGTTCCTCAAAAGATAAAGACTTGATCTTGGTTGCGTTGGATTGATCTCAATAAGACCTTTCCAACGCTACCAAAACGGTTTCTGTATCTCATCAGGAACCGGAGATATTACGGTATCAATTTTAAAAAAGGCACACTCATTTGTCAGTAGACCCCCTATTTTGCACATATTTCTAGCCGACAAAAAATTCTGAAAAAATGCTGAAAATTAATGATAAATCAAAATAAGACGATATACGAAAAGTTTTAGGTATCTTGTCAACCTTTAATGTGGGATGAACAAGGATCCGATCTTTCGACTTTCAATGTTTAATTAGATTCCAGATGCTTTATCTTTTCTGCGTTTTGTCATCATGCTTGCTTTTGAGTTTTTAGGAGAGTGGCGAAAATGAAAATGACTGAAAAGCACGGGTTGCATTTGTAATCGATTTCTTTGGTGTTCATTGAACTGCGATCGCTGTGATACCTATCAACGTGAGTGATGCGGACCCTTGATTTGGATTTGATTCATTTAATTTTCAATTTTTTATCCGAAAAATCTCTTGATTTTTGAAGCTAAACATTTGAGCTAAATGTGATTATCTTTTAACTTCTGTAACTGTTTCTTACATGAAAGGTTTTCTAAAAGTTGTTTTTTGGTCGACTAAAACCTGCAATTTTAACCCAATATCAACTTCTAACTCAACCTCCTATCTCCACTTTAGGACATGCCATAGATACGCTCTTATCACCAGCAACTACAACTTTTCTTCACCATGGTAAATTTTGAGTGGGTCATTGAGGTTGACCTCGAGAATAGTGATCGTCAAGATCAACTTCCGACCTTGGGAAGATTCTTTCACTCCAAGAAATATCCGCCTGAGTACGCAGAATTTGTTGATGATAAAACATCAGCAGTTATTGGGACGACCGGTGGGGATTCTGCTAAATCGGATGATCCGGAAACTTGTAAGAGGTGTCACAAACTGATTCTAAAACACAAAGGCAGAACATGTCCTGGATGGAAGAAGAAGAGGAGGAAGTTTACCCCTAGGAGTGTTATGAGATATAGGTTCTCCAAACTTTACAACGAGAGAAAGCAGTATCGGAATTTGGGCCGATTTATTTCTAACCAGCATCTGAAAGAACGATGCCCCATGTGCTACAAGATGGTGAGATATTCCTTCATGGACGATCATCTCTACAAATTCTGCAAAGAGAGGCTTGTCAAGTGTACCCGATGTAAAAAGGATTTCAAGTGGTCTAATCGTGACATGATGGAATTCCACAAACGTGGAAGATGTAAGAATTCTTCCACTCCTTGGGCTGATTTCCGTCACTTCAACGTTAACCCCTTCAACCGACTTCTTGATATTTCCTTCCCACGGGACGTGGTAATCTTTACTTCGGGGTCGATGGTACTCGACTGCAAAGGTGGCTGTGCGGGCGTTATTCTGCAGGGCAGTCAAAAACCTAAAACATTCTCGCAAAGACTCGCTCCTCGAGGTGTCGGAAGGTTTGGAGCTGACTTGTGTGCTGTGTTGCTGGCTGCTCAACAGGTTCTATCAACTTGTCAAACTCTCCCTCGAACTGTTCACATAGTTTGTGGTAATACGAAGGTTCTAGAAGCGCTAAATCAAGGTGTTGCACATTCCGATAACATGGTCCGTACCATTGATGCGCTGAATGAGTTGGACGAACAAGTTCCTGTTACAGTTAGCGGTGGAAACAAATTGAAGGCATTGACGCCTGCCAGAGTGGCAAGGAATCTAGCGGAGGCTGCTGCCCGGTCACAGAACATGCCA
Organism: Hormiphora californensis; assembly: GCA_020137815.1. Lineage (NCBI taxonomy): Eukaryota > Metazoa > Ctenophora > Tentaculata > Cydippida > Pleurobrachiidae > Hormiphora > Hormiphora californensis. The sequence continues at coordinate 1,053,630 of CM035360.1, read as the reverse complement.
ACACGATCGAAGGAACCGGCATTCAATTTTCAGCACATTGGATTGATAAGCCCGAAGGAGTTTCCCGAAATTGATATCCATGGGAACTCTACCGCAGAGGATCCATTAGATGATGATGATGATGATAACGAAAAATTCGTTTGTGAGCTGTGTAATTTCGAAGTTGATCTCTTGGACATGCCCAATCATTATCGGGTGTGCATCGAAAGAGGAGGCATTTATAGCACACTTCCAACTTACAGAACACGAGACGACAAAACAAAGGAAAGGGTAAAATATCCTTTTCCAAAGTGTGACAAGCCACGAAATCTTGAGTTTCCCCCGATTTACTTCGGCGAGTTTCTTGTACCGGCAATAGTCTTGGATCAAGTTGAAAAAAGGGGGAGAAAGAATGTCGAGTTGCACTGGAAATCATGTGTGTTCTGTCACTGCTTCTTCCCTGATTCTGAGCTTGGGCATCACATGAGTACCTGTGCAAATAATGTGCCCGAATCAGCCCAAGAAAAACAGCGATGTCCAATGATCATGTCCTCTGATTTTCCGAACCTTAAGCCAAAATCTGTAGCTCTTGAGTCGGACGTTGTCAAAACAGCCAAGCCTCCGAGGAAAATCAAGCCGAAATCCACTTTACCTAAGGCTAAGAATTCACCAATAAAGAAGCAACTTCCAACTAACTGCCCTGAATCGAAGCCGACTAGCACACTTGGTATGCCAAAAGCGACCAATTCGCAACCAGTGAAACCGCCGTCTGAAGAGGAACGAAAGGCACTAGTCTCAGCTAAAATAATGGCTGCTCTCTTGAAACCAGTAAAAAAGAAACCGATAGAGAAGAAAAGTAAGGGTCCTAAGAAAGAACCAGTAGCGAAAACTAAGGGTCCTAAGAAAGAACCAGCAGCGAAATCTGGGAGAGAACCTGCAAAGAAAATTAAGGATTCTGGGAAAGCAGCAAAAACTAAGGGTCCTGAAAAAGAACCGGGAGCTGCTAGTAAGGGTCCCGATAAGATTACGGCTGCCCTTCTAAGACCTATGAAAAATGGAATCAAGGGTTCTGAGATAGAATCAACAGTGAAAACTAAGGGTTCTGGGAAAGAACCAGCTGGAGCATCGAAAAGTGGTTCTAAACCCAAGGCAAGTGGTGCCCTTGGTTTGCCAAAAGTGACCAGTTCGCATCTACAAAGACCTGTGAAACCCCCGACTGGTTCATCTGCGGGAAAACAAGAAGCGCTGATCTCAGCTGCGATAATGGCCTCCCTTCTACGACCTGCAGAGAAAATTAAGGGTCCCGAGAAAGAACCTGCTTGGAAAAGTACGGGTTCTGGGAAAGGTCCAGCAGCCAAAAGTACGGGTTCTGGGAAAGAACCAGCAGCCAAAAGTCAGGATCCCGAGAAAGAAGCTGTTGAGAAAAGTAACCAGCAAGAACCACAGAATCAACTTCGTACTAACTGCCTGGAATCCAAGCCGACTAGCACGCTTGGCTCACCAAAAGCGACCAATTCGAAACCAGTGAAACCTCCGTCTGGCCCGTCTGAGGAGGATAGAAAGGCATTGATCGCGGATAAGATAATGGCTGCTCTGATCACACCAGTGAATAGTAAGAATCTACAGAAAGAATCGACTAACCAAGAACCACAGCGCCAAGAGCCACAACGCCAAGAGCCACAACGCCAAGAGCCACAACGCCAAGGACCGAGTCTTCAAGAATCAAATCTCCAAGACCTACAGCGCCAAGGACCGAATCTTCAAGAATCAAATCGCCAAGACCTACAACGCCAAGAGCCACAGCGCCAAGAACTGTGGGCAAATGGTTCGCACTCTCGAGAAACCTACCGACGCCCTATGAACAATGCTGGGTATTATCCTCTGCGAAATACCTACCGGCGCCAAGATGAATATGTTCCTGAAAAACCACCTCCCAAAAAAGCAAAGAAGAAAAAGGAGAAAAAGAAGGTAGAAGAGAAAACTCCAGCTCAGCAAAGGCAGGATCAACATCAAAATACCTACCGGTGCGAAGAGGAATCTGTTCCCAAACAAGCAAAGAAGATAAAGGAGAAGCAGAAAGCAGCTGATAGAAATCCAGAATCTGCTCCTGAAAAACCACCTGCCAAAAAAGCAAAGAAGAAAAAGGAGAAAAAGAAAGCAGAAGCGAAAGCTCCAGCTCAACAAGTTCAACAGGGTGGTGGCGGAGACCCGTTTGTAAATGTCATACCCAACCGTCCGTTTCTTGGAGGTTAACTCATCATCAATGAGTTGATCGAACAGTCTCACACAATTCTACATTACGTTCCTTCGTCATCGGGTTTTTTAAAATTAAATATTTTTACACCATATTGAAAATATCTTAATTTTTTATTTGAATTGATTGGGAGCAAAAAGGGGGAGACAAAAGTTGTTTTTAAAGTTGTTTTTACAGTCATTTTTACCAATGAACGTATTTCTAATCTATTCTATCGTTTTTTATCATTATTTTATAAAGATCTGTCTCACTGTCTGTCTACGACCCACAGTTTACTGCCAATTTCATCCCCAAGAATCCCAATAAAACGCATTAAACTAATCCCCGGTCCCCTTCCCCAACTCTTACTAACCCCGCTCCCCCTCTCTCTGTTCAGATAAAGAAAGCACGCTCGAAAACACCACCGGGGAATCAGCAGCCAAGTTAGAGGAAGCCCTCAAAGCTCGGGATGACATCCAAATCCTGCTCGAACAACAGATCTCATCCGGAGAGAAGGTTAAAAATGACCTAGCAGTTTTGGAAAGGGAGAGCGAGGAGCTGAGGGCAAGATTTGAGGAACAAGTCGGACTAACCCAACAAGCTAGGGCAGAGGTAGATGGTTGTGAGGTACGGTGGGGTGGACAGGTGGCTGAGCTGGGGAAACAGATACTGGAGATGGAGAAAAGAGTGAGGGACTCTGAAACTGCTAAACCTCCTCCTCAGGGTAGGTTTCTACCACCCCCACCCCTCCGGTTATAAATTAGTGGTATCATTAGACTGACGTTTCACACTGAATGAGTAGTCGTTAAATATCATTTGCCCTTAGAGTAATGGGCACTAAAATCGGTTTCGCACGTGCCCTGTAATTTGCTATTTTCAATACTAGCGCCATTTCACAATACCCCCACCACCTCTAAGTATCCTCTCCCTTCAGTTGTTGAGAGCAGTAGCACAGTGCCCCACCATCTAAATACCCCCCCCCCCCCCCCAGTTGTTGAGAGCAGTAGCACAGTGCCCCCTCCCCACCATCTAAATACCCCCCCCCCCAGTTGCTGAGAGTAGTAGCACAGTTGACAAGGTTGCCCTGGAGCTGGCTAAACAGGAAGCAGACAGAACCAAGGTGGAGCTGGCAGCTGCCCAACGGAAACATGCAGATGAAGTGAAGGCTCTGAGGGATACAGTTGATGCAAAGGATGTCCAAATACAAAACTGGTAAGAAGTTGCAGGAACCGACCGAATCAGGAAATACTGGTCCCTGATTGGCTGATAAACAGTCACGTGACCTAAATAACGAGTTCTAATTGGTTGTTTACTTGTGTGTATGTACCTGGAAAGTTATCTCGTATAAGATTGTTCTATCCGCACCACGCGGTGGCTGAGGGCTCGGTGAGGCTGCGTGAAGCGGACAAAACCGGTAGAACGTGGTTTCAAAAATATATCTACATGTGGACCACATGTAGATGTGGTATTTATCTGTCAATTGATCTGTTCTGATCTCTTTATTAATCGTCTTGTGTCTATCTGTCTGTCTGTCACATTTCCTTTCCCACGTTAACATTTCAACAACTCACCTCTAATACCACTCCACCTTGTTGAGTCTCAACAACTCCCCCCTCCACCACAGGTATGAAGAGAAAGAGAAGGCGATATCACTCATTACTCGAAAGAAAGATAACGAGATAGAGGTGCTCGAGAAGAGGTTAGAGGAACAGGAACAACTATTGGAGAAGAGGGGTGGTGGAAATGCAGCCGTGACAGAGGTATGATAACAATAAACTGTCGACCCCATCTCCCTGTAGAACTGTATACTACAGCTGTAATAGTTTCGACCCGATACTTGTTTTCACCCCCACAGATCTAACCCCGCCCCCTTTGGTAACGAGGTAACCCCTCCCTTGCCGGCGCGAAGCGCACCCCCACAGATCAAATCCGTTCACTTTACCCAATAGTGTCTAACATCCCTCCCCTACAATTTACCCCCCCCCCCCCCCCCTGTAGTCAATAGAGATCTCGGAAGAATACGAGAGGCTTACAGCAGAGAGCACTAGGAAACTGACAGAGATGGCCGATATGGTGATAACTATTGAGGCTGAACGAGATGAGGTTCAGACGGAGTATGATAGCTTCAAAACCAAGGTAAAATGATAGTGAACACCTTCGATACCTCCTGTACTGTGCAAGGGCCCTGCATTAAGGGTACGCTAACCAAAAATTTTTTTCGAGTGCAGGGAAATCTCTCACCGTAGGGTTGTAGGCCATGCCAAGGAGACCTCAAATATGCAATTTGAGCTCTCAAGTCGAATTCATATTTTTGCTACAGCTGCTTGAAAAATGAACTGAAAATAAGTTTTTGGCATCTTAAAAATACATTTGTAAAGATAGGATCATAAAAATTTGTGGATTTGAAGAGGACAAAGAGGTGAGTAGCCACAAAAAATTTTTTTTGAAATCCGAGCTGATTTCCGGTCCTGAGATGGATTTCTTTTTTTTGACTTTAACGCCATATTTGGCCAAGTTCCGAAAATATGTGAAAGCTGTAAATTGGTCAAAAGTAGCGTCTAACGATTCTCTATATGGCCATAAATTTTGGGCGCGTCCTTATTTGAGGTGTGTCGTACAGAGTTATTTTTCTGAAAGTCGTCATTTCAGAAATAAATAAATTCCCTGTATCTCAAAAACGGCTGATCGTAGAGACCTGAGACTATGCTTAAACGATTCAGAAGGTCCGATTTTAGGGGGGTCTTCTGAGAGACATTTTGCTCCTACTTCAACCGTTTTTGCTGTAATTGCGAAAAACAAAAACCCATCTTCGCCATCGTGGATTTTTTGTGATTTTGTTTTTGGTGATTATAGGGACCCATATGGACCAAATAGTGAAGGAATTAGCTTGTTACATATTTTTCCATAGTTTCGGTCCTTCCTTAGCTAAAATTCCCTAATTACAGGATATTGGAGTTTAGCTTTTGCCCTTTTCATAGAATTTGTTTTTCGCAATTACAGCAAAAACGGTTGAAGTAAGAGCAAAATGTCTCTCAGAAGACCCCCCCCAAAATCGGACCTTCTGAATCGTTTAAGCATAGTCTCAGGTCTCTACGATCAGCCGTTTTTGAGATACAGGGAATTTATTTATTTCTGAAATGACGGCTTTCAGAAAAAAAACTCTGTACAGCTTATCTTAAATAAGGACACGCCCAAAATTTATGGCCACTTAGATAATCGTTAGACGCAACTTTTGACCAATTTACAGCTTTCACATATTTTCGGAACTTGGCCAAATATGGCGTTAAAGTCAAAAAAAAGAAATCCATCTCAGGACCGAAAATCAGCTCGGATTTCAAAAAAAATTTTTTGTGGCTACTCACCTCTTTGTCCTCTTCAAATCCACAAATTTTTATGATCCTATCTTTACAAATGTATTTTTAAGATGCCAAAAACTTATTTTGAGTTCATTTTTCAAGCAGCTGTAGCAAAAATATGAATTCGACTTGAGAGCTCAAATTGCATATTTGAGGTCTCCTTGGCATGGCCTACAACCCTACGGTGAGAGATTTCCCTGCACTCGAAAAAAATTTTTGGTTAGCGTACCCTTAATAGGGTGATGGATAGCTCATTTTTTAGCGACGGTGGGGGTTGGAGCGGGTTGTGAGTTTGGATTAGTATAAATTGAGGTGGCGTGAAATGTGGCTGAAACTATTTTAGAAATTCCATTATAGCCACGTAATTTGCAATAAAGTTGTTTCATACACGTTGTTTCATACACATTCTCTCTATCTTTTTAATATATGTCTCTCTCTCTCTCTCTCTCTCTCTCTCTCTCTCTCTCTCTCTCTCTCTCTCTCTCTCTTTCTCTCTCTCTCTCTCTCTCTCTCCTCTCTCTCTCTCCCTCCCTCTCTCTCCTCTCTCTCTCTCTCTCTCTCTCTCTCTCTCTCTCTCTCTCTCTCTCTCTCTCTCTCTCTCTCTCTCTCTCTCTCTCTCTCTCTCTCTCTCTCTCTCTCTCTCTCTCTCTCAATTCTCCTTCTCCCTCTAGCAATTGACCCAAAGTGACTCACCGAGGGTACTCTTCGACTCCTCCTCCGGAACCACAACAGGCGCACAATCCCCATCCTCACAGATCAGATCCCATATCTCCAAACCAATTTCGTTCTCAATGATATACCCGTACGATAAGCCGATGGTCGGGTCCCTTCTCGCCATAAAGACCACCCACCAGATTTATAGGATTATAGTTCCCTGCCTTCTTGCACAAGAACTTCACTGCCGCTTGGTTATGTTGTAACTCCGTCCCTCGCACTAAACTCCTCCTATACTCACCGGTAACTGTATTCCGAATCTTGACTGTCACAGTACCATATTTATTGAACTTGCGGGAACCCGGTGGTCTCCTCTGGATCTCCGCGTCTCCACCACCTGGATTGTACATAATATCAACACTCCGTATCTCCCACCTTCCATATTCAGTGCAGTGCAGGACAAGTGTTTCGTCGATGCTACACGGTGACTCCATCTCTAGGTTGCAGTCGGTGATCTTCTGAGGGTTGCTAGGACAACGGAGCCTCCCCCGGGACTCCTCATAACGACCATAAAAACCAATGTCCTGGAAGGATAACCCGGCTGATGGGCTCCAGTATAGGGTTGAGTTGAGGTAGTAACCGTTGTACCCCATTGCACCACACAACATTCCCGCGACTGCTGGTGTTATCCCCTGGTCTGCACAAATAAGGGTTTCCTCAGTGTACAAATTACTGAAAAACCCAAAACGGGTCACGCTGGGATCCCTAATTTTAACCACCACACTCCCAGCTTTAGTTCCGGGGGCCTGGTTGGGCACTTTCTGGCCTTGTAGCTCCACACTGACACCTTCTAACGTTGCCAGTTTGTGTTGTGTATCACATACCACTACTAGCTCATCCCCAATATCACAGTCAGTTGTCGAGGATTGGTTGGCATAGTAACTACACTGCCATTCTTTCAGTTTCAGGGAAAATAGACTGTTGACGTCGCCCTCCGTACATTTCAGGCCATCAAGTACTGTTTTATAGACACCATGACCTTGTTGGACACCCTGTATCGTGCTGTTACCTGCCCTCTCCACCCTCTTCGCACCACTGTATCTCTGCATCCTACAGATCTGCGTTGCAGTCTCCATGGCAACTGATTCCTCAACATCTCCATAACACACCAGACCCCATGCTAGGTACCCAGTTTTCCAGTATTCAACCATTACATTTCCCATTCCACCACGGATCCGGGTTTGCCTGCCGTTTACATATCCTACCCGTTGAATCGCAAACTTGGGTTGTTCCGTTCCGCCGGGTGCTGAAGCATTGCAACTGATATAAAGAGCAGTGTTCATACGAGGGAAGGGGGAGGAAACCTGATCAAAAGTTAAACAATCCTTCAGTATAGCGTCATTTCCAGTACACATCTCTCTAACAACCCTCATGTCCATATTTTCCATAACGCTGTCAGGATGCTGAAGGTTTGTAGGAAGGCCCCAGTGTGGAAACCCCTCACCTTTACCCCCTTCCTCCCAACCTGCTGCCTTACATAACATATTGTGAAGATTCCTGCTGTAGAAATTCTCCTCACCATAGGTGGTTTCGATGATACCATTTATTGAACTTCCCTGGTTTGTCTTGGCTGTTAACCAGACGAGACCAGAGTTGGAGTTGGGGTCGTCAGGTGTGTCCCCTTTTGCGACGATGTGTACTTTGAGGGTGTCCTTATTCAAGTCCAATGCAGTGCAACATGATGCAAGGAGTAGGAGTAGAGCTAAGTGTTTCATCACTAAAATTAGTAATAGTATTAAATGGAGTTTATCGACTAATTGGGGGGGGGGGGTTGGGAGCACAGATCGGCCATAATGAGGGCTGGAATTGACTTCAAAAATGATTGCAAGCAAAACAATAAATAGTTTGGTCGTTAACAATGCAGGTTTGGTAGTTAAGCTAAACAAACATTGAGTGGTTTAGGTCACGTACTACGCCGGACACTAACGAGTGTTCACTTTGGGCTTACTAGTTGTTGAGTAAGGGGTGAAACTTACTATCTCTTTCGACTCTTGGAAGGGAGAACATTGTAAAGTTGCAAGTGGGTATATACTGCGGCAAGGGATTGAATTCCCTTGTTATCTTTTCATGGGTTATTTTCAGTTCCAGTTGACCGCTTTTACAGGGAATTGGGTAACCAACAGTTCCAGCTAGTCTGGTCCTAGCCCCTAGGAGTTATAAAATACCTACACTATAGTATTATTTCAGTAAAAACATCCCCTCCCCTCTATAGATCGAGGCAGCCATTTCCGAGAAAGAGGTTGCATTCAAGAAGCTGCGGAGTGAGTTGAAAACAGCAACTGAGTCAGCTGCAGAGCAAGCTAAAAACGCTGCTTCTCTCGAGAAGATCAAGAAAGATTCTGAGACACGGTGTAGGGAGTTAGAGGAAACAGTGGCAACGTTGAAGAAAGAGATGGAGAGTGTTTCTAGGAAGCGAGCCAAGATACTCTCAACAGATGCAGATGCAAGTGAAAATGAGGTTTGTGTTTTTAGCTCAAATAATAGTGCTATTTTTCATAAAAAAGGGCATGAAAAGAGAAGCAAAAACTTGGTAAAACTAGACATTACTTGTGTGTTTTCAGTTGGACACCACTGCGACCCGATGGAATCTCCGATCTCGTGTGAGACATTGCACGTTTATAACTATTCAGCACGTGTTCATCTCATGTTGCATGGGATTGTAAATGCACAACTTGCTTTAAATCTGTGTTTGGAAGTCGGTAACGAAATTACCCCTAATACGCTTTGGAATTGGCGTGCCCGGGTATTTTCGTTATCTGTGTTTAGAATTATAGTCCAGCTGGCTGCATCTTATCGGGGGGGGGGGGGGGGCCAACGAATTTTTTATATATTTCCTTAATTTTGGAATTTTTTATATATATATAAAAATATATAAAAATATATAAAAATATATAAAAATATATAAAGTTATATAAATAATATACAAGCGCAAAGGTTGCCATTCCCCCCCCCCCCCCCCTCAAAAAGCGCCGCCAGAAACGCAGTTATACGTTTTATGGGTGTTTGGCTGAAAATCCAGATTTCAGAAGGCTATAGCGTGGCTCCCTTTCATCCGTTTGACTTGAAATTTGGAATGTATACCCGGCTTGGGGTCTTTGACTCAAGTTCAAAATTTCAAGTCTCTATCTCATCTGGAACCGAAGTTACAGACAGGTCCCATTTGCCCTAAATTCAGTGTAACGGACACGCGCGCGCGCGCGCGTACGCGCGTAGGAGAGACGCTTTTTCTGAGCACGGTTCTGAACAAACGGTAAGAGATAGAGACTTCTCGTTTTCACTAGCTTGTAGATCTACTGGATTATTGTGTTATTAGCGGGGTGAAGTTTTCTATCATCCCCAGGAATGTCATACAGAACGTCTTAAAGTCGTCATTTTTTACACTCTGACCAAACTTCTTTGAGCTCATTTTACACCCTAAAGACGGATTTTAATCGAAAAACGAAGACTATATCATGGAAAGAGAATTGTCTGAACTTTCAGAAACTATATCGCGAATTTTCATAACTAGACGTATAAGGGTCTTAAAACGCGTCTAAAGTGTTATGACTGTTTAAAAATAGATATGACGATATGGGTTTTTTCGCCATAGCGGACTCAAATCTCATCCAATCGATCTCAAACTTGGTCAGTATCTTCATCTAGGTAATCCCGATGATATGACGTCATCATTATGACGTCATAACGTCGTGACGTCATTTTATGACGTCAAAATGACGTCAAAAATGAATTTTTTTCAATTTAGCGATTCCATACTCTCCGTACCTATTCTACTACATCTAAATGGATGAAAAATCCCAAAAATGATGCAAATTATACCAAAACTAATTTAAATTAGTAGGCCGGAAAGGTTGCCCTATGATTTGAGCTACCTTTGGCACCAGTACATTCCCTTTTGAAGATAGAAGAAGCATCTGTTATACCCTGTCTGTACCCCGTGAATGTTACGGTGGCAAAGGTAGCTCAAATCATAGGGCAACCTTTCCGGCCTACTAATTTAAATTAGTTTTGGTATAATAATATATAAAAATATATAAAAATATATAAAAATATATAAAATAAACCCTTTTTTCACCCCTTTTACTTTCAGAAAAGGGGATTATTTCCATCTATTGTTCACTTGAATATGTTTCATAGAGTTAATTTAAGGGTACACCTGGCGTTTTTCAACATCGAGTGCCCAACCAAATGACTTCACCAGGGTTTAGGTCATACAAAATGGACCTCAAATATGCAATTTTAGCCCTAAAGTCGAATTCATATTTTTGCTACAGCCTATTTTCAAAGTGGCGTTTTTTCAATTTTTGTTGGAATTTTTAACCTCAGGACCACTTTTTTTGAGATAGAAACAATAAATTCTTTGAATTTGAAGAGAATATAAAGGTGAATAAGCCCAAAGAAGGATTTTTGAAATGGAGCTTATTTCTGGCCATGAGAACGGTTTACTTTTTTGCTTCTTTGACACACTGGCTGAGAATGTTCCCATGCTTCATTAGAGATGAAAATCTGGAAATAGTTGCTCAAAACGATTATCTATGTGGCCCAAAAATTCTGGAACTTTCCCGCAAAAGATGCGGTGTACAGAGCTTGTTTTGTGAAACCCGTCTTTTTGAAAAAGAGGGAAATTCCCTGTATCTCAAAAACGGATGATCGTAGAGACCTGCGACCAAGCTTAATCGATTCAGAAGGTCCGATTTTGGGGGGGTCTTCTGAGAGACATTTTGCTCCTACTCCAACCGTTTTTGCTGTAATTGCGAAAAAGGTATCAGCAAGTAAGGGGGAAATCGGCCCGAAGCAGGCTACTGGAATAGAGTTGTTCCCCCTTTTCATAGAATTGGTTTTTTGCAATTACAGCAAAAACGGTTGGAGTAGGAGCAAAATGTCTCTCAGAAGACCCCCCCAAAATCGGACCTTCTGAATCGATTAAGCTTGGTCGCAGGTCTCTACGATCATCCGTTTTTGAGATACAGGGAATTTCCCTCTTTTTCAAAAAGACGGGTTTCACAAAACAAGCTCTGTACACCGCATCTTTTGCGGGAAAGTTCCAAAATTTTTGGGCCACATAGATAATCGTTTTGAGCAACTATTTCCAGATTTTCATCTCTAATGAAGCATGGGAACATTCTCAGCCAGCGTGTCAAAGAAGCAAAAAAGTAAACCGTTCTCATGGCCAGAAATAAGCTCCATTTCAAAAATCCTTCTTTGGGCTTATTCACCTTTATATTCTCTTCAAATTCCAAGAATTTATTGTTTCTATCTCAAAAAAAGTGGTCCTGAGGTTAAAAATTCCAACAAAAATTGAAAAAACGCCACTTTGAAAATAGGCTATAGCAAAAATATGAATTCGAATTTAGGGCTAAAATTGCATATTTGAGGTCCATTTTGTATGGCCTAAACCCTGGTGAAGTCATTTGGTTGGGCACTCGATGATGAAAAACGCCAGGTGTACCCTTAAGTGTTTGAGAGGGTGATAGCTGTTTTACATAATTGAGAATGTGTTCAAAAGTGAATTATGCACTGTCAAAAGTAGAACTGGTGAAGAGAGGTTCCGGCCTAATAATATCTACCAGTTTTGGTGTGATTTCAATCATTTTTTGTATGTTGATCCGTGCAGATGTACTAGAACTGGTGAAGAGAGGTTGGGATCGCGAAACTAAAAAACAAATCATTTTTGACGTCATTTTGACGTCATGACGTTATTGACGCGACGTCACGATGTTACAAACGTCACATTGATGACGGAAAATCATCAGGATTATCGAGATGAAGATGCTGACCAAGTTTGAGATCAATTGAATGATATTTGATCCCGCTATGGCGAAAAACAGCTTTCTGTTTTCACACTTTCGGCACAATTTTTTATATATTTTTATATATTTTTTATATATTTTTATATATTTTTATATATTCATATGTATTTTTATATATTTTTATATATTTTATATATACAGTCGGACCCCGATTTAACGGCCCCCGATTTAGCGGCACCCCGATTTAACGGCAGGATAAATTTCCCCCAAAAAATTTTTTGAAAATTTTTTGAAAATTTTTTTGAAAATTTTTCAAAGGTGTATCAACCACGTCCGAATCGTGTTTCGAATCGATGCATCTTATTGCATGTCTTGCCGGTAATTAGACGGCTCGAAACGAACCGATACGTGATCCCCATGAGGCCCATCGAATCGCAAGTGTACCAGCGTCAAAATTGCTATTCGATGGGGATCACGTATCGGTTCGCTACGAACAGTCTAATTAGCGACAAGACGTGCGATAAGATGCACTGATTCGAAACACGATTCGAACGTGGTTGATAAACCTTTAAAAAATTTCATAACTTTTTTTTTCAAAATTTTACAGAATTTTACAAATACTTCGATCAGGTGCTCCCCATGAATTTTCAGAGAAAAAAATATTTTGAAGTTCGAATTCTTCCTCACCCCGCTTAAAGTGCCCCGATTCGGCATGGTATCACGTATCGGTTCGTTTCGAACCGTCCAATTAGCGACAGGACAATGCGATCAGATGCACTGATTCGAAAAACGATTCAGACGTGGCTGATATAGTAGTGTACCTTAGAAAATTTTTCATAACTTTTTTTGAAATTTAAAAAAATTTTTTTTCGTTTTCTAATCAGAAATGATCTTATGATCAAATACATGGACATTGCATTTTGATTTAACACTTAGAGGTGTTTTAGTATAGCATGTTGGACAAAAATATGGTTTTTGGGCCAAATATGTTCTACCCCGATTTAACGGACACCCCGATTTAACGGACAAAACCCTTTCCCCCGAGGGTGCCGTTAAATCGGGGTCCGACTGTATATAAAAAATTATGTTTTTTTTTTTCCAAAAAAAAGGTATATAAAATATATAAAAATATATAAAAAATGAGCGTTGGCCCCCCCCCCATCTTATCTCTTGCTGCAACTTTTTTATCTACAAAATACAGCCATGTCTGTGGAACACTTCCCCCCTCCCCCGATACACCTTGGGGATGGGGTTCCAACAGGGAATGATTGTTCTTTCTTTGACTGAAAATCATTCTCTGTTCAACGGACCAATTAACTGCACTAATTAACTGATAGATTATCAGGGTATTCTCACTAGTTGCTAACCCCAGACCCCTGTTCCCCCCGCAGGCTGATAGCAGTACACGATCTTCAACCACCAGTACCAGATCTTCTAGAGCGTCCAATAAATCCAGGTATATACCCGTCATAGCGCCTAGCACTAATCCAATATTATAATAAGCCTTAAGTGAGGGGTGGAACCCTCAAACTATTTCCTATCACTCCCTCAACCACCTCCTCCCTCCCATCACGACCATTATTCCCTAATCGTCCCCCCGGCCCTATTATCCCATTATTTCCTAATCATCCCAACCCCTCAGGAGGTCCTCCCTTGCAACAGGCCGTACCTCTGTGCGACCCAAGAGGACATGTGTCCGTACCACCAGTCGGCGGACCTCCCAACTACTGGTTAATAAGAGCGTCCTGAATAATAGCGGTGCTGCCAGGGGCAAGAGAACGAGGGCTAAAGTTGAGGACAGCCCAGCAGGGGGATCTGATGGAGGATTTGCTGTAAGTTGTGACTGTGATAGAGCCGCGGCTGTGTCCTACACGGCTGTCTGCCCTTCTCTCTCGATCTCCCTCAAATGTTTCTTTTCCCCCTCTCACGTACTGCTATACAATTTCCAATCAATTCCTAACATGTTTGTTGTTGCAGACTCCTGAACCTGTTGGTGTGAAGAGGAAAGCGACGCTAAAAGGTTTAAAAGATTACATTTCCAACCATTCACCTCTAAATAAAAAGGGTACGATCACTAGTGCAGCACCGCCTTCAGCGTGTTATGTTCTAACCCTCCGGACGTGGGGAAACAGAGTCGAACAAAGCACCTCTCATAGCATCCCTGATTTCCCGCTATAAATACATAAAAGTTGTTATACTCAACAGCATTGATTTCCTGCCAAAGTACTATAGTACAATTTTGAAGCATCACTCGTACTTTAGCAGGAACCAAACTCCCAATTATAACTTAGCTAAGCTGCTGCTGTTTCACATTTCGTTTCACTCCTTCACATATTCTGAAGAATCGAATAAGTAAACTCTCCTACACGGTACACCGCGGACACTTCTTATCAACAAAATAACTCTGATCTGTTTAGGTAAGGCATCGGCTGTGGTCCTGGCGGAGGTATCTGAATCGGACAGTGACTTCGCCACGCCATCGACTACAGCACCAGCACCAAGAGCCAGCACAAGGGGCAAGAGGAAGCTACATAAGAGTCAGATCAGTACACCGGAACTGCTAAACCTCCCCGAGAGGCCTGGGGTGAGTATTTTGTAGTGTTGAGAATGAACAGGGCGGATTACATATCTTTTAGGGCCTGGATTCCAGGCCCTGGAAACCCCAAATAAACACCTAAAACCTTGCCGTATTCTAACAAAACAACTAAACCCCCCATTCTCTCCTAACACCCTCATTCTCTCCCTGCAGCTAAAAGACTGTCAACCTGACTCCCCTGATACTGAGAAGAAGAGCACTAGATCCAGAACTAGACTGATCCAACAGCATCTATCAGGGGGAGGTAAGCACAGCCAGGAAGACACGAAGCAGGGCTACCAAACAAACTAAGATATAGACGGACAATATTTGCTTTTTTTGAAGGTGTACTTCACAGACACTAGAACGAGGATGAGAAATCCAAATAGAGTTAGTTACTGTTAGCTGTTAGACCTTCTTGAATGAGAGAATTGTCAGATGAATTCAATTGGGCGAAGATTATCTGAATTCTATCGATTCGCTATGACGAAGATGTTGATATTTCGAATAGATTTGACTGACGACGTGCAAGACTTTTCTATAAGTAATAAACTCATACCTTTTGACCAAGCCAGTACTTTTTAACAGACTCTTTTTACAATAACCTCTACTAATAATAATTCTAATAGTAACTTGACGTTACTGACGTTATATTATTACGAACTTTTTGTCGGAATAACACATGTGACGACTGACGAATATATTTGTATGCGGAATGCAGATTTGTTTGTGAATTTTTCTTCATCGCATTGCAACAAAATGAATGTGTTTCCTAGATGTTAACCAACTAACTAGGGCTAGGGGCATGTACTAGAATCTAGCTACCAGCTAGGTGCCAAAGAGTGAACACATCCGCCTACACGCTGTAAAGATACAAAACATGCCCCTAGCCCTTTGATTGAAGATTGAAAACTCGATATCTGAAGTACTTCAACAGCATTCAATTCTTTATCTTGCAACAAATGCACAAACTGAAACAAAACGCACTCAAACTAGTCTCAAATGTCCAATTTCAAAACTTCATTTTTTAACTCGATGGTGGCGGATCCGGCCAATCATCCTGGTTATTTAACTTTAAACTGTGTCCTGGTCCATTCACTCTTTATATCACCGAATCTGAAGAATAGAGTGGCGAGTTAAGCGGACGTCGGCATGGGTGAATCACTTGTTGGTCATGGTGATGTCTCTGTTTCAATTCTAAATCTTTATAATTCACCTTTTGCTCTGCTCTGAAGGTGGTCACGGGATGGTCGTCTCCTATTTGGGGGAGGAGCTGGTTTCTGAAATCGTCCCTGAAAATATTGAACATTGAACTTCTTGGTTGTTTGTCCGTCACTGCTCGGTGTCGTGAGTCGTCTGTCCACTGCCCAGTGTCTTGTGTCTCGGTCTCCGTTGTCACCCAAAATCTTCTCCCGCGGGAGACGTCTCGCGCGCGCAGGTATCTGTCCGATTCGCGCGCATTCGTCTACCTCCATGTCATGTGTTTTCGCGCGCTCCGTCAAGTGACAAGGGGGCAGTTCAGTTGATGCTATAACACTACAGCAGCTGTGACGCTGCCACCCCCAACTACGAAGAATGAGCAGTATAGTAATACATGATCTTGGATGCTAGCCAACAAATATTTACAGTACGAGGAGAGCGTACAGAGAGTGGGGGATATAGAAATCAAATTTAGATTCGGTCTGGTGGCGGTTTCTAGTGAACTCTACAGCAGTAGCCCCGCAAGTATAAGCCTAGTAGGGGATATATACATTGTGGGGTGTTATAGTGGCCTGTCAAAAGCCTAGCGACCACAGTGTTATACTGCATGGTGAAATAGCGAATGCTTGGTCATCGATCTGGGACTGTAAAGAGTAAAGACAAACTAGTCCGGGAGAGATAGTGCCGGATCATCCTTATAGAATGAATCACTGCATCACCAGATCGTCTTCTGTCTGTCGTCGGTGATAGAAAACTATAGATAGAGCTCACTCGCAAGCTTGTTTTCAGTTTGAACTGGTATCGATAACTTATGTTAAACTGTTTAGTATTTGCGTGTAGGGAAGAATGCTAATTAGTATAGTCAATTTCAAACTTGTAAACTTTGTCAAAATAGGTCTCGTTATATTTACAAAATGTTTGTCACAAAAAGTCAGTCTCTAAGAACAACCAGTATTCACCTAAAAACTCTCCTAAACCACCCACTGCCGATTACCCACAACTATTTTAGCTCAACTCATAGTTGTAGGTCACCCTCACAGTCTTTGTGGTAACTCATCAGCTGACGAATCATCCTGATCACTCTCACATCCCCCTCCATCTCCCCCGTCTACATCGTATAAAAACTGTTCCACACAACTATCAAAACTAACCGACCCTCGCGGGGTGATTCTAGCAGGCATTTCAAACACCGCCTTTAAATCGTCTACACTGCGTGCAGTTGGGCTATAAAATACACTGTCGATTGTCCGGCGTCTGTTTGTCCTAGGTGATGGGTGGTCACGGTGGTCAGTCAGGTTTTGGAGTGATTGGTATCGGCCAGATCGGATCAGTGGTGTTCCCTGTGGGAGATAATGGGGGAGAGAGAGAGGGAGGGGAGAGAGAGAGAGAGAGAGAGAGAGAGAGAGAGGGGGAGAGAGAGAGATAAATAAAATATTATTGGAGTTGTTGTTGGACAAAACGGTGTGAAGAAACCTGGGGAAGTTGCGGTTTCAGAGAAGAGAGAGAGAGAGAGAGAGCTCGATAAATGATGATTGTGCAAGAAAGGAAAGGCAGGGATGACGAAGCGACAGGACCCCTGTAAATGGGATAAGTGACACTCACCGCCGCCATTTTGCAAGAGAGGGGGAGAGAGAGAGAGAGAGAGAGAGAGAGAGAGAGAGAGAGAGAGAGAGAGAGAGATATGGGGGAGTGTGGTAGTTTTATTTTGAGAAGTTGTCATGCACGAAACATACACAGCGACACTCCAACGACTAGTACGACAACTTGGAAATCTTGCAAACAATATGAAAACAAATCTAGATCCACCTCCCCCGTGTGCCGTATTCTCAACACATTTTCTCGTACAAACAAACGTGCCAAAACAAACAACCTTTTAAACATGATAAACAATTTATGGGTGTATCCTGAGAATAAGAAATATCCAAGATATCGGTAAAGAGATCTTTGTCTCAGTCTACATAGTTTAGGGGCAAATTTAGTTTCTTCCATCATCTTCTACAGATGATATTATAGACCTGTTACAGGTTACTTTCCCTTAGGTCTTACTTTCCCATGATAACGACAACCTAAATCCCCCCCCCCTTTATCAATCGCAAGCAATATCCTTAACATGTGTCCTCGCGCACATACGCACGAACAAGATGTATGGTGGGCCGGAATTTGGCATGGATATATACACGGGGAAACATGAGCCAATTCCTTCTGTAGTATCTCCTTTTGCTTCCTCCTCTCTCACTCTCCCATCGTCGTCTCCTCCTCTTCGCGGGTATCTTACCTCCCACCGCTCCTCGTCCTCCTCTCTTCATCTCTCTCTCTTCCTCCTCTTCTCTCTCACTCTCTCTCCTCTCTGTCATCTCTCATCCTCTCCCCTCTACTCATTCTTCTCGTCCTCTGATCCTTCTTCTCTGTGCAGCTCTTTCATGCCTATCTCTTCTCTTCTCCGGCTCTTCTCTTTCCTTCCTACATTTGGTACCAGTCACCTCAACTCGTCGTGCGTGCAAAGCCCGCGGCCCTCTTTTAGCATACTTCTCTCCACACTCTTTCCTATTCGCTGTCCCTCGAAGTCTCTATTGGGCTTTTGGGAACGCTTAAATTCTCCTACTACTTCGGGTCCCATTGAAAATATCCTATTGGTTCGTCACCTTTGCTCTTACCTTACAAGGTTTCATCACTAATCTCTTTGTACTCTTCGTAACTCCTTACATAGTATCTGAACTCTAAAACTCACCCTATCCTCTTAGAGCACCAACGGATCACTTAAACTGATTAAGTTCATCAATCCCTACTTCTTGGCTTTTCTTCCCTAAATTCCTCTTACTTTTTTTCGTAAAAATTTTCCCCTTGGGCCTCAAAAAAAAACCAAACCCCCCCACCTTTTTATTCTTTTTCCTTTTTGGAAAAACCTAAAGAAAGGGGGGAAAACCCCCTATCCGTACCAAAAAACCCCCAACCACAACGGGGGGAAAAAAAAGGCCCCAAACCCTTTTTGGCAAATTTTCCCAAAAAGAGTCAGAGCGGAGAAGGAGATGCGTACGAGGCAGAGCGATACGAGAGGTCTCATCTACGGCTCGTCTCTCTCTCTCTCTCTCTCTCTCTCTCTCTCTCTCTCTCTCTCTCTCTCTCTCTCTCTCTCTCTCACTCTCTCCCCACATTTAGGATACAGTAGCATGCCAATCGTAGCAAGCAAGAGCTCTAGTACTGTGGCAGCTCTGATGTCCTGCCAATATGCTTCATCATCGGAAGAATACTGGTTTTAATTGGTGACGCTTTACTATGATGTTTGGTGACGCAGTCAACCCTGCAACTCCTGTGCGTAGCGTGGCAAAAAAAGACCCGCGAAGCCACCAACGGTTTTTTAAGCAGTACCTTCTCACACACACTATAATGTCCTATATCTTCCTGGTCCCCTCGGCTAAGATCTACCTATGTGATCTTTTCAGAGAAGAACAGCATTAACATTTCAAGTCTCTACTAACTATCGGGTCCCGTTTGAAAATAATCCTTTAATCTTGGTTACGAAGTCACCCCTTTTATTGCTCTGTGAGCCATAACAGAGGGGTAATTTCATTACCAACCTTTAATCCTTCGTTTGTACGTGGTCTTCCTAGCTTATACCTCTCTTACACCATCTTCTTATCTGAAATCTTCCAACTAAACTATTCTATACCATTAGAGACAACCAACAGACTTCTCTACACTCAAGTACTGTCTTAAGTTCATCCGATTTGGACAGCTCTAGTACACTTCTTCTGTACTGTTCATCTGATCAGGTCTACTACCACACTACACTTGTCAGAGTACCACACAGATAACAGAGATACCACAGGCTTCTTCTTCTAAGACATGATCATTGACACTGACACACGCTGACACACACATTATATTGACACATTATATTGACACATATATTGACACTGGCAAGTGGTATACATGATACACAGATTTGGAGAAAGATAGATAGACTGTAACGTGTAAGAATTGTATAGTGGCAGTTGTCAAGTTTGTCTGCTAAGTCAAACATATCATCTAAATACAATATACCTGTGCGAGCGGTGTGAAGTCGTTATCCCTCTCCGCTGGTACCTTTTTCAGGATCCCTAAAGGGCTAGAACCCACTGACTGGCCTAGAGACTGCTGTAGAACAAGAGAGAGGGGGCGCTTAAAAATATAACATGGACATTGTTTTGGAATGTCAGATTTGGCAGAAGTTTGGAAACATTTGGTGGTTTTGGAACCATACTACAACATTGTTTCACCAATATTTCGACAATACCTCTAAGCTGGCGGCTCGTTGTCTAAAATGTGTCGTCCTACACTCCTCCTCCCTCTTTCGCATGTTGTCCAGATCCATTTGGCAAGTTGCCCGGGATTTCCGTTCACTCTCCAGGTCTCTCTCAAGTGCCCGGACCTAATGGGAGATATGACGTGTTAACCCCGCTCACTCTCCAGGTCTCTCTCAAGTGCCCGGACCTAATGGGGGATGACGAGTGTTCGGGCGAGATAGATATAAAGGGATAGACGAGGGAGAATTATGGAAGAGGAGGGAGAATTATGGAGGGATTGAGGGGTTTGGAACATAAAATGACGAAGGTTTGGGCGTGGGATGAAGGGCCTATCTTATCTCTAAAACTAGCAAAGAGATTTGGTTGGGGGTTCCTCATAACGTATGGTTTGTGACGTAATTTATCATATTGATAACATGTTTCTAGTAGCCGATATACTGCAACCATACGTCACGTTGTTACGTCACATTATATTGGTTCTGTTTCATATTTTATTGGTTATGTTTCTACGAGCTACCCTAGAGTTAGTGGAGAACTCATTTCAGAAGCCAGAAGGCCGGTGTTTTAAAACTTCAAGCATGCTAGATATCTCTTTCTTTGTGTATTACACACTGAGAGAGATACCAGTGGTTCTATACTCACTACTACTTTAGTAGAGGAGAAGAGGAAGAAAGAGATATGATATATGATATATTTCAAGAGAGTTGAGTAGTTGAGAAGTAGTGAGAAGGATTTGTTAAAATGATACGATAATAATTTCTATAAAGAATGTGGTGTAAATATCTTTTGAGTAGCTACATTAAACTTTCCATCAATTTTACTATCATTAGATCACTATATTATATTAATCGGTCTCAATTTGTAACAACAAACAGAGACCGCCCAGACAAATCAATTCAAACAAAGGTAGCTACATTTATAATGGTCTAACTGTTGTACACAATAATCATACCACCGGCCAAACATTCGGTAATTTGTACTTTATATCTACAGACGAGATTTGAAGCGAGATTTTTCTTATGGCTCACAATTAAGCTATTTTAGGACATAGATAAACATGTAACCCCTCCCCCAGAAATACATTTATTTAATTGTTTCTAAATTTAGAAGGTACGGGTGGTTCCGCTGCGGGTGATTGAACTAACCTCAGGAAATACTGGTCCCTGATTGGCTGATAACCAGTCACGTGACCTAAATAAAGAGTTCTGATTGGTTGTTTACCTGTTGTTCGGCCTGGTTAGCCCTCTCCCGTTGTCTATCCAACTCCCTATTCAGATTGATGTGTATTCAGCTCCACGTCGTGTAGAGCACTACACTTATCTTGCAGTCTACCCACTTCTACCCGCAGCGATTCCAACTGAGAGAGGGACAGAGGAGGGTTAGAGAGGAGAGACTGATTTTCAGATTTCACCAGCCGAGCATGAGCAGCAGGATGTAACGGTAGTCAGGGAATTAGAATACAGTGGGAGCCTAGAGAAAAAGGGAGGATTTCGAACTGTTCAAGGGAGACAAGGAAGATTATTTCAAATAAAAACTAAACTTTCAAATAAATAAATCAATATATTTATAACACTTCAAAAACTCGATAAAACGATGTCTGGACATGCTATGTCTGAAAATTCACGGCAACAATATCCCGATCTCACACGGAACATTATTCAAGACAGCAATGTCTGATCATTATTCAAGACAGCAATGTTTGAACTTTAGTTGGTAAGTGATCCATCACCACAACTCCCTTATCTCTCGTCTCCATGGCAACCTCATCTACAAACCCAAACCAGTACACAACTAACCCCGGTCCAAAGCGGTTCCAATAACTCCAATACTGTTCCCTAAGATACTGCCTGTGGGATTGTTCATCCCCGAATGAAGCCTTGCTTTCGATCCAATTCACGACATGACCCTCAACCGCTATCGGGGTGGTCAGCAGGATATCTGGAGTTTTATCATAACCCTTGTCTCTCAACCCTCCCTCACTCAAAAACGGGATACCCATAAGGGTTAGTTGATCTTGTAACACTTCCTCGTACTGGTCACCAACTGACATTTTAATGAGATCAGATCCCAGGACCACATTCAACATCTACCTTCAGACAATGTCTCACTTGGTCACGTAACACCGGGTCACGTATCGTGTCGGGGTCACGTAACAGCTGGGCAACATTTGATGATTCTGTTTGTTCTAGGATACACCTAGCCAGCATCACAGGACTGATTCCAATGGCGGTGGCGTGTTTTGAAATAGCATCTACAGGACCCTCACTAACTGATTTGTACCATTGAACATGCTCTGCTTGGGATCTGGCACTCTTGTGAAGGTGGGCCGTCCGTTTCAATCGCTTCTGGATCTGCTGACTTTGTATGGCGATTATGGTGTTGGTAGGCTGGGTGAATTTGGTTGCTATGGAGGAGAGATCATCACTATGGGCGGATGATTCAAGTGCCTTTACAATGGCGTGGTATTCCGATAGTTTCATGGAATGCTATTTTGGGGTGTTTTGGTGTTAGAATACTTCCAGGAAATGGATAGAAGAATGGGAGAGAGAGTAAGAGAGAGAGAGAAAGAGAGAGAGAGAGAGAGAGAGAGAGAGAGAGAGAGAGAGAGAGAGAGAGAGAAGAGGAGGGAGAAAGAGCGGGGGAGAGTGAAACCAAGAAACAAACATTCTCCAACACATAACAGCTCTGTGTTCCCCTAACCTAGCAATTCCCCAAATTCCCAAAATCCTTACCTCTTCATCTTTGGAAATTATTTCTGTTTTGGTGTTTTGGTGTCCTGCTAGTTCACGTCGTACCTGAATGGATAAGATTAGTTAGGGTATCTGTCATAGGGATATCTAGACGTCATATATATGGCTGATTTAGGGAGGAAGAGACAGATAAAAATATTGAAAGAGAGGGAGAGAGGGAGAGAGAGAGGGAGAGAGGGAGGGAGAGAGAATGCATTACGATGCATAATAATGTCGCATAGAAAAGTCATACACACTATACTCGGATAAAAGGCACTCTCAACACTCAGAGAGTAACAATGAGACAATGAAGATGTAAAAACAAACAAACAAACAAATAGACAAACAAATAAACAGAAAAAAACATATAACAGACAGACAAACAAACAAACAAACAAACAAACAAGCTTGTTGAGATAAAATTAACGCACCTGATCTAGCTCTAATGATTTCCTATCAATTCCCTCCTGCATATCATCATTCTCTGTCTGAAGCAAGATAACAATACGTTAATTTCCTATTTCGTTGGTGACGCAGCCACCCCTACACTAGCCGCGCTCAGGGGATCTCATCACCAACCTATTTCGGGGAAATCTATCCTCTCAGTAAATCGGTGTTCTGGTAAATGTTTCATACTCGATATAAAGTGCCTTAAAAACACAAAGTTCTCACTCTCCTTCATACCTGTAGCCGTGATATTTGTGATTGTAAAGATTGTATTTCAGTGAGATGTGATGCTGCAAGCTCCTCTATCTCCGTCCTGCTTTCCTCACATTCACTCTGCGGGGTGGAATTTGAGTCAATTCTAGGGTAGGGTAGAGAAAACACTGTATAGGGCTGGTAAAGGGTCTATAAAGTGGGGTGGAATTTGAGTAATTTAGCCTCTAGGGCTGGCTGGATATAATAATATGGTATCTTATATAATAAAGCTAGCTAGTTTCCTGCCCGCACAATATATTTAGTATGGTGTATAAGAGTAATAACACTCTTAAATGGCATAGTTGTAGTAGCCAGTAAGTCTCTCACGGCCGTACGTGAAATGATGTGATTTATTGCAATGTGTAGAGAAATATACTGAGACAAGAAGGAATGCTGCATAGAGTGTGGGAAATCCGTAACTTTCTGTACGACATACAAAGATTATCAAGATTGCTTCGGGAATAATCCTTTAGACTTTAGATTTACAAACCTGGACCGAGGAGAGTTGTTGCTGGAGGTTTGTTATGTGAGCGTCCTGCCTTTCAGTCTCAACTGCCGTCATCTTTTCTCTCAATTTCGTGTTTTCAATTTCAACGGCTCTAGAGGGGAGGGTTAGGAGATAATGATGAGATTGTCAGGTGTCAAAAAATAATAGGTTAACTATAAATAGAAACTGTGTAGCACATTTATCCTTGTTGGTCTTCTCTTTCTTCTTTGTTCCTCATCGCTTTGTCCATAAATGGTACAACTCGAGTAGTGCGATGTAGAGAAAACAAGGTAGTATGAAAGATTAGGTCGTGCGCGCCAAATGGCGCCATATGGCGCCAAATGGCGCCATCATATTCGCCAAATGGCGCCACGTGGCGAACAAATGGCGCCATTTGGCGCCAAAATGTGGCGAGTGCGCACTATCGCCAAATGGCGCCATTTCTGGCGCCAAATGGCGCCATTTGGCGCCAAATCTGGCGCCACGTGGCGCCGCGTGGCGCCACGTGGCGCCAGTGGCGATCGCCATTCGCCAAATGTTGGCGACTCTTGGCGGTATCGCCACGTGGCGATGGTACAAAGTCTGAAAAAAAACATGCGCAAAATTGTTATCGCCAAATGGCGCCATTTGGCGCCATTAAGTGATCAGGAGATCAAGTCGCCAAATGGCGCCGTTTGGCGACATCTGGCGCCGTTCGTCGCCAAATGGCGCCGTTTGGCGCCAATCTTCACAAAATGGCGCCAAATCGCGCCATTTGGCGAATTTTTCGCCATATGGCGCCATTTGGCGCCACTTGGCGATACTCATCGCCAAACATCGCCATTTGTCGATGTATCAATAATATTTTCATTGGTTTTCAAAGGTGTACACTCGCCGTTCTGCGCCACGTGGCGCCAACTGGCGATTAATTCGCCAAATGGCGCCGTTTGTCGCCATTTGGCGACATATGGCGCCAAGAATCGCCATATGGCGCCATTTAGCGCCAAACGTCGCCATTCGGCGCCAAATGGCGCCAAATTTTTGTCAAATGTTTGTCGCCATTTGGCGCCAAATGTCGCCATATGGCGCCATTTGTCGCCGAACGTCGCCATTTGGCGCCAAATGTCGCCATATAGCGCCAAATGGCGACATTTGGCGCAAACTGTTTGTCAAATGTTAGTCGCCATTTTAGGCCAAACGTCGCCATTTGGCGCCAAACGTCGCCATATGGCGCCAAATGTCGCCATATGGCGCCAAATTTTTTTCAAATGTTTGTCGCCATTTGGCGCCAAATGTCGCCATATGGCGCCATTTGTCGCCGAACGTCGCCATTTGGCGCCAAATGTCGCCATATAGCGCCAAATGGCGACATATGGCGCAAACTGTTTGTCAAATTTTAGTCGCCATTTTGGGCCAAACGTCGCCATTTGGCGCCAAACGTCGCCATTTGGCGCCAAATGTCGCCATATGGCGCCAAATTTTTGTCAAATGTTTGTCGCCATTTCGCGCCAACTGTCGCACATTTGTCGCCACTTGGCGCCAAACGTCGCCATTTGGCGCCAAATGTCGCCATATAGCGCCAAATGGCGACATATGGCGCAAACTGTTTGTCAAATGTTAGTCGCCATTTTGCGCCAAATGTCGCCATATGGCGCCAAATTTTTGTCAAATATTTGTCGCCATTTGGCGCCAAACATCGCCATTTGTCGCCACTTGGCGCCGAACGTCGCCATTTGGCGCCATATAGCGCCAAATGGCGACATATGGCGCAAACTGTTTGTCAAATGTTAGTCGCCATTTGTCGCCAAACGTCGCCATCTGGCGCCAAACGTCGCCATTTGGCGCCAAATGTCGCCATATGGCGCCAAATTTTTGTCAAATATTTGTCGCCATATGGCGCCACTTGGCGCCAAACATCGCCATTTGGCGCCAAACGTCGCCATTTGGCGCCAAATGTCGCCATATAGCGCCAAATGGCGACATATGGCGCAAACTGTTTGTCAAATGTTAGTCGCCATTTTGCGCCAAATGTCGCCATATGGCGCCAAACGTCGCCAGTTGGCGCCGAACGTCGCCATTTGGCGCTATATGGCGACATTTGGCGCCAAATGGCGACATTTGGCGCCAAATGGCGACGTTCGGCGCCAAGTGGCGACAAATGGCGCCATATGGCGACAAACATTTGACAAAAATTTGGCGCCATTTGGCGCCATAAGGCGACATTTGGCGCCAAATGGCGACATTTGACGCCAAATGGCGCCGCATGGCGACGTTTGGCGCAACTAGCAACATTTGGCGCCAATTGGCGCCAGTTGGCGATTTTTTCGCCAAATGGCGCCACGCGGCGCCGAGTGGCGAGCGTCATATTTTGGAAAGCATTGAAAATTTGCTATTCTTATCGCCAAATGGCGCCATTTGGCGATAAATATGTTGCGCACGTCGCCATTTGGCGCCAAATGTCGCCATATAGCGCCAAATGGCGACATATGGCGCAAACTGTTTGTCAAATGTTAGTCGCCATTTTGCGCCAAATGTCGCCATATGGTGCCAAACGTCGCCAGTTGGCGCCGAACGTCGCCATTTGGCGCTATATGGCGACATTTGGCGCCAAATGGCGACATTTGGCGCCAAATGGCGACGTTCGGCGCCAAGTGGCGACAAATGGCGCCATATGGCGACAAACATTTGACAAAAATTTGGCGCCATTTGGCGCCATAAGGCGACATTTGGCGCCAAATGGCGACATTTGACGCCAAATGGCGCCGCATGGCGACGTTTGGCGCAACTAGCAACATTTGGCGCCAATTGGCGCCAGTTGGCGATTTTTTCGCCAAATGGCGCCACGCGGCGCCGAGTGGCGAGCGTCATATTTTGGAAAGCATTGAAAATTTGCTATTCTTATCGCCAAATGGCGCCATTTGGCGATAAATATGTTGCGCATGTTTTTTTCAGACTTTGTACCATCGCCACGTGGCGATACCGCCAAGAGTCGCCAATATTTGGCGAATGGCGATCGCCACTGGCGCCACGTGGCGCCACGTGGCGCCAGATTTGGCGCCAAATGGCGCCATTTGGCGCCAGAAATGGCGATATTTGGCGATAGTGCGCACTCGCCACATTTTGGCGCCAAATGGCGCCATTTATTCGCCACGTGGCGCCATTTGGCGAATTTGATGGCGCCAAATGGCGCCATATGGCGCCATTTGGCGCGCACGACCTAATCTTTCATACTACCGAAAACAATAATATTATATTCTTCATTCTGCTAAAGATACTGTGTGATTTTAAATGACTGGGACTGGTATATTGCGAATTGCGTGAAAACTATGGCATCTTTCGACTTCAAATTTTGGGACATGATAAAACTAGGTTGTAGCAATTTTCTCCTAGTTTTACAGCAAATTTCAATGTTCCTGAATGAATCTATTGTCCAAAAACCTCCTCCAACTTTACACAGTCATATCTCTGGAGTCTAATGAGATAGAGAGTTCACATTTTTAGGAGAGACAGATAAGACGATTTCGAATGTTTTGTCTGCTTTACGAGTTGCTACATTTTTTCCCCGCACGGGTGAATGCCGAAGGCATTCACCCGGATGCCTTTTGTAAAAAGGCATAGGGGTTTAGAATTCGACAAGTTTACATACTAGTGAGGTGTCACGGTCACAAAACTGGCTGTAACACGCTCAGTTGCGAGGGACAACGGTGTTGCTCCTTCATCAAATACTTCAATGGCACGTTTTCAGGAAATGTGAGCTGCGCATTGTGGCATGCAATTTAGTGCTACTAAAACACAAGACCAAGTTCCATACGGTTTGAGTGATTGATAAATGATGAGAAATGTCTGGCCAGCTTTCACATTAGATTTAGAAAGTTATGAAAATAGAGGTTGGCGGGGAAACATAGCATTATGAAACATAATGCAGTTATTCTTGTTACCATTTGTTCACAGGAACTGTTTAAAGTGATGTAACACGCTCTAATTAGGCCAAATTTAGGTCATTTTACCCCTCAAAGATCACATGTCCAGCTGCATCTAGTGGGCTAATGAGGCCTTGAACACGCATACGTCACGTGTTACTGTAGGGCTACAGCTCTCCTTTTCCATCTTGAACCAGCAGACATGATCATGGTGTCTGGAAGTGGTAACAAGCTGTATAAAACCAGACAGACTAGATGCTCTCTACTTCAACGTATCACTCTCTCCCTTTCTCGTTATAAGGTCACGTGACTGGAATTGGGATCTCGACATGATCACAATGTCTACAAAGCGTTCTCTCTCACACACACACACACTCTCTCTCTCTCTCTCTCTCTCTCTTTCTCTCTCTCTCTCTCTCTCTCTCTCTCTCTCCCTCTCTCTCTCTCTCTCTCTCTCTCTCTCTCTCTCTCTCTCTCTCTCCCATGTCTCGAGATCCCAATTCCAGTCACGTGACCTTATAACGAGAAAGGGAGAGAGTGATACGTAGAGAAGTAGAGAGCATCTAGTCTGTCTGGTTTTATACAGCTTGTTACCACTTCCAGACACCATGATCATGTCTGCTGGTTCAAGATGGAAAAGGAGAGCTGTAGCCCTACAGTAACACGTGACGTATGCGTGTTCAAGGCCTCATTAGCCCACTAGATGCAGCTGGACATGTGATCTTTGAGGGGTAAAATGACCTAAATTTGGCCTAATTAGAGCGTGTTACATCACTTTAAACAGTTCCTGCGAACAAATGGTAAAATGTAGCAACTCGTAAAGCAGACAAAACATTCGAAATCGTCTTATCTGTCTCTCCTAAAAATTTGAACTCTCTATCTCATTAGACTCCAGAGATATGACTGTGTAAAGTTGGAGGAGGTTTTTGGACAATAGATTCATTCAGGAACATTGAAATTTGCTGTAAAACTTGGAGAAAATTGCTACAACCTAGTTTTATAATGTCGCAAAATTTGAAGTCGAAAGATGCCATAGTTTTCACGCAATTCGCAATATACCAGTCCCAGTCATTTAAAATCACACAGTAACTTTATGTGAAACTTTAGAGTGAAGTTGTGAGACAAATCACCCCCATGTGAACCTATTCAAGTGCCCCTGCTCTGATCATGACGATGTCACTACTTTCTCAGACGTGTTTGCTTATTTACCCCATTCATGCTGCTATACGTCCTGCTACGGAATATGTCAGAAAGCTAGTGTTGTCTAAGCTGTCTGTAGGCCAGGAAGCGCCGCACCCACCCATCTGATCTCCCCTTCTCTCTCTCCGTCTCTCTCTCTCTCTCTCTCTCTCTCTCTCTCTCTCTCTCTCTCTCTCTCTCTCTCTCTCTCTCTCTCTCTCTCTCTCTCTCCCCCGATCTACCATTCGATGATAGGGCAATATATATTGCAGACCACAAGACAGGTGATTACGTAGTAATGAACATGCTGCTTCAGCTTCCTCTAATGAATATCCGGCTCACGAGGCTTGTACTTCAGTACTGATAGAAGATGGCAATCATTTTACAGGGTACTTTTCCAATAAAGTATTATATATGCCCGACTTGTCCAAGGTTGTCCCTTAACCACGTAGTAACTAAATTACCAGTAGGCCCAAGGAGACATTCTAGCTTCTTTTGGAAAATTAACTTATATATAAGTTATATATTCATGAACATTGAATATCAGGTTCCCAGGAACGTCTCTAGAGGAGTCCAACAATAATGAGAGACCCACCTGGTGACCCGGGTGTTGTGTCCCACAACAGACATACAGACATACTAACATACAGGCAAACATACAGACAAACATACATACAAACATACATACAAACATACATACAAACATACAGACAAACATACAGACATACAGACAGACAAACATACATACAAACATACATACAAACATACAGACAAACATACAGACAAACATACAGACAAACATACAGACAAACATACAGACAAACATACAGACAACCATGATACAAACATACAGACGCTTCTAGAGCTGCTCTGCTGACACCCCTTACATTCATGCATGGGATTGTCTCTTAGTTTATTTTGTCCTAGCCCTGATAAAAGCTATTTGAGGTGATAAGTGAGAACTTGCCTGAAATGTGCTACAAAGAGTAAACAATATGGTCTGTCTTTCTCACTCTTTCTCACTCTTTCTCACTCTTTCTCTCCTTCTCTCTCTCTCTCTCTCCCTCTCTATCTCACACTCTCTCTCACTCCCTTTCAAACCTTTTTATTTCTCTCTATATTCCTCTTTTAGGCACCAGCTTGTACATCCTGCAACGCCCTAATAATATCCTCATAACCCTATTATACAAGCTGTGCAGATTACTCGTGTACCCTTTTTTACAATCGGATGATTCGAAATAAACAAAAGAGGGCAAAACTCTGAATGAAACTTCGACATACTAAAAGTAACTCTATAAAATTTCCAGTCACCACTATCTGACTGTCTCCAGTGAGAAAACTTACCTAACTCTGCCGAACCCTCACAAATAAATAAAAAGCAGTGTGAGTTATATAAAACTTACCCTAATCTGATTGTTTCCAGATCATTATACGAGGATTACACAGCACTACCCAGCACTTACCCAGCACTACCCAGCACTTACCCAGCACTACCCAGCACTTACCCAGCACTACCCAGCACGTACCCTAATCTCCTTGCTCTGCCGAACCCTCACAAAAGCAGTGTGAGTTGTATAAAACGTACCCTAATCTCCTTTGTGTCTGTCTCAGTTGATCCTCAAGTTCCCTACTTCTCTCCTCATCAACATCAAATGTTGTGGATAGTTTCCTGCTTTCTCGTTGCATGCTCCGGTAGGATTTCCGGAGGGAGTCTAACTCAAGCTCTAATTCTTCCTTTTCCTATCAAGTGGGATAGGGAGGTTAATATGATACTGTCGGTGTTGGGATCACTTTTTTGATGAAATTCCCTTGCCAGCAACATTTTAGTAGTTCCAGAAACAAAACATTCCCAATCCTCCACTAATATTATGCAGCAGCGTATTATGGGAAGGAATAGTACACGGGACACACACACACCACACACACACACATTAGCCCTATTTTCCTGATCGCAGTGCAATAACATGCAGCGAGAGAAATTAATCTTATCCTCTCTCTATCTCTCTCTCTCTCTCTCTCTCTCTCTCTCTCTCTCTCTCTCTCTCTCTCTCTTCTCCTCTCTCTCTCTCTCTCTCACCCTTCCACATTATATTCCCAAATAATCCGGAGAGTGTTTTCCGTTCACCAACAAGGAGCCCGTATGTATGTGAAATATCGGAAATGCTAGAACATATTATATTATCGAATCACACTCTCTCTCTCTCCAACTCTCTACCTCTCTCACTCACTCTCTCCCAATCTCTCTATCAGAGTATCCTAGTTTCTAAAAACTCGCTACTACTCATTTCGTCATCCCATCGTTCCAAGATTTTACAATATCACTAAAAGGGTCCGACTGTATTATTACTAACAGGATACAAAAAATATGGTGAGGCAAACAAATTAAAGGAGGGGTATGAATTTTATGCTAGTGGACACATTTTCTACTCATCTGCAACAATTATTACTCTCGTGACATATTTTGTTATCAGAAGGGGCGGCAACGAGACGCCGCATTGGTACGTGACACAACAATATTTTATCAGGAAAATATTATATGCGGTCAGTGACCAATGACAGTTTAAATTTTTTTTAGTTTCTCGTGATTTTAGCGTGAAGGAGCATGGGATGATAGAAGTGAGAGAGGGGGAGAGAGAGAGAGAGAGAGAGAGAGAGAGAGAGAGAGAGAGAGAGAGAGAGAGAGAGAAATGGAAAGTTTTGTGCAAACATATGAATGCTCCTAGGAAGGAGGATCCTGCATTATATTTTCAGCCCCCTACCAAGGAATGTGGCAGATAGTTCCTCACTAAGGCAGAGAGAGAGAATGATAGAAAGATAGAGGCCTCATGACGGAAGAGAGAGAGAGAGAGAGAGAGAGAGAGAGAGAGAGAGAGAACTCGAACCATCGCTGCCCACCACTATATCGTCTGTACATATTCAGAGAAAACTTTTACACCCTTTCACATGCCGCACATGTAAAAACAAAAAGAGCTTCAACCCCGCCAAGACAAACTGTGTAAACCGACATACAAACAGGGGCAAAATAAACTGCCACGCCTTTGTTTCTCTTCACTCTTCCCTCCCCCCCCCACCCTCGACTCCTCTCCACCTCTTCCCCTTCAGCTATCCCCTGTCTTTACATTTTCCTTGGCCGTCCTATATACGAGATTGGGTCAATTCTCTACTGCTGCTGCACCCTACCCCGTATATTGAGAACAATATATTATGCACATATAGGGAGAACGTATAGGGAGCACTGTGTAATGAACTGTCAAGGAATACCCTAATAAAATGCAGCAGGGGTGGTAATTCTTTAACAAGCAACCTCATTAAAATAATTAACATTAATTAAATTATAAACCCCTTTCAACCACAGCTCTCTCGCCACTCCGCCCCGAGATTTCATAAAAGAAGGATAATAGAACACACCAATTTATGACACAATGTCCCCTCACCTGAACGAGGTTTAGTTTATGTTTTTGTTCCCTCTCCACCTTTAGCTCGATCATGTATTGTTCATGTTCTAATGTATCCAGTCTTATCTTCAGCTTCGTTTTAGATTGTTCCTCTGCCTTGATCTTTCCTCCAAGTCTGATGGGAATGAGATGTGATAGCTTGAGAGCTTGACGAATAATAATAGCTAGAGAGTGACGAATAATGATAGCTAGAGAGTGAATAATTAATAAGACAAACAACAATATAGTGGTACTAATCAATAAAATGGCAGAGAGTGAATAGGGTAAAGATAGGTCTTCCAGAGAAAAAGTAGAGGAATGAATTGTAGGGTATCCTGAGAGATGATAATAAATGATTAGGTTTCTAGAGGGGAATGAATGGAGTGTAATCTGCAGGGTAAAAGTACGAGAGAGAGAAATGAACTGCAGAGTATGCTGCATTTCAGTGAGAAATTTATTTACAGCTAAGGATCAAAAGAACCATGGACTTCTTAACTCATTCGCCAACTTTGGACTTCACAAGCCAGAAAATAGCGGACATTTACCTTCTTTTTCTTCTTTTATTTTCACGTATTTAACTTCCATATCAGCTAATTTACGTCGAAGTGTTGCTATTTTATCTAACAACTTCCGATGTTCCTCCTCGGATTGCTGGGTACGTGATAACACCGTATTTTGTTCCTTTAATGTCCTGAAAAACAATCGTGATTGAAAACACGGCGTGTCTACTTGAATTATTGTTGATGTATGCTTCAAAATTATAGTGGTGCATAAATAATATGATTTATGTCACTCTGTAAACAAATTAAAGATTAGTTAACTGACCTAATTTCATTTTCGAGGTTTTGATTTCTGACTTCAAGATCGTGTATTCGATCATCCTTTCCTATCAACTGTTTATTCATCTCCAATCGCATGTTAATATTCTCAATCGGAGAAGTAATGGACAATCGCTTTACGGGAGTCTCGCTTGTGGGCGTTGCTATGGAAATCTGAGAGGAGAGTTGGAGAGATGAATTTGTATGGGTTGCAGTAAATACACTGAATGAGAATTGAGAGCCCTCTGCAGTACTTACCCTAGACGGTCTGACATTCTTATTACTGTCCGAGTCTGATGAGAGAACTGTGGGGGACCGGGGACCGATGTCAATGTGACTAACTGCTCTACGAGGGGTAACTTTAACGAATGCTTCAGGCGGTCGAGTACCAGTCGAATAAGTCCGTTTAGCAGGTGTTTGGGGAGGATTCTGACCGACCGTTGAGTTTTCCTTCCCATCCGCGGCATGGCTGTCTTTATCCTTAAAGCAAAATTTGCATTTTGTAGCTCGCCAGAGTTGGGGGGTGAACTGATTACACGTATTTCTTTGTGTCATGCTGATAGGGAAACCGGGGCGACGAGGGAAGAGACCGGTGAAACTGAAATCTAAAAATGTCAAAAGTCGCATTTTTTTAGTTTTCGTGCAATTCATAAAATTCAAAGTTTAGCGCCGCGCAAATGTTGCGCGGCGTTAAAAAGCACCGCTTTATTTTATTTTTCGCCGCCGCAGCGAAAATTACTTTCTGGCCTTTACATATCTCCTATACGATAATAATATTGGATCCATTGCAACCTATTCTCGCTCCGCCCCGTTGCTAGCAAGAACTCACGTGCGTGCCATGTAAAGCACGTTTTCAACAAATCGCGTGCGACAGGTTGAGACCGTGTTTTTAGACCTTTTTTGCTGACCAAGCACTACTCAAACGTCAATTATCGCCTCATTTCGCAACGTGATGAATCGGTGGGTATTTTCCCATGCTCACGCCTCACATGACAAAGCCATGATGATTCACCCAGTACCAGCAGATTGTCCCAGGACCGAGTAGGAGCTTGCAGCCAGGTCTTTAAAGAATTGCTCATTTTAGCGTCAATTTTGACCCACTATTCCTCAAATGCTGATACTCGCGGGTATTTTCCGTAAAACTAGAGACAAATCTGCCAGGAGCATAACCGAGATGCAAATCGGTTCAGTAGTTCCTTGCAGCCAGGTCTTTGAAAAAGTTTGCTCTAAAATCAATAACGGGGCGGAGGCCTGTATGTGAGATCGATCTCGGTCGCTGCGCGACCTCGATCTCACTCAGGCATCAATGTGGCCAAATAATAATAGTGCTCCCTTTCACCTCCGGAGATCTCCTTATAGAGACGTCCCAGGGAGATCTCTTAGAGCTGTCTGACGCCGCGACCCCGGCCCGCCGCCCGGGCCCGGGCCCATCTGAGCGCACTGCACACTGCACTGCCTGCAAAGTTCAAGTGCACTGTTATGGCGGCGCCCATACTAGTACTACATACCCCAATTTGATTTGAGCACTTTACCTGGAATCCAGGTCCTGGGACCCAGGACCTGGATTCCAGGTATAGTGCTCGACAGAGTTAGGATTCTGGAGCTGGTAGTGGTCTTGACAAGTGGACACAAATAATACGACTCGTATAATTATTTGTGAGCTAGATATAGAAGTAGATAAAGATTAAGACTAAGGTTGACGTGCTGAACCCCAGTATATTGGCTCAGTGGCTCACACACCGGACTGATAGACTGAGCTGCGTAGCCCTATGGTTGCCATGCGCATGCATGATACACCGTCAGACACTATAGCATGGCAACCATTTGCATTGGGCGAAGCTGGCCGCGGCCTTCTGAAAACTGCGAACACTACTATTCTACAGACATGGTGCACCATGTGGCGAACTACCAGTACCCACCCGTCACTTCCTTTCTATGAATCGTGTTGTGTGTGTGTGACATTGGTCTGTGTTCATGTGCTGCTGCTGCGATGTTAAACGGATTAACTAACCCGTGCTGCGCTGGGTTTTTCTCCGACTCTCTCATGTGTTGTTCGCCCTGCTTCTTTGTCGATTTGTCGCCCTGCTGTTTTGTCGAACTTGGTGCTCACTGCTCAGTTTCCTGTATCTTCATGCTCAGAGTTTTAC
Organism: Hormiphora californensis; assembly: GCA_020137815.1. Taxonomy (NCBI): domain Eukaryota; kingdom Metazoa; phylum Ctenophora; class Tentaculata; order Cydippida; family Pleurobrachiidae; genus Hormiphora; species Hormiphora californensis. The sequence continues at coordinate 1,018,151 of CM035360.1, read as the reverse complement.
GAACAATACTGTTGTCCTTGAATGCTAGCCCTTGGTCTACTTCCAATTTTGAATTTCCATCTAGATGGTTCTTTACAATTTTAAATACAAATTATAAACCCCGCCCAATTGTGTGTTTTAGCAGTTAGCACACCACCACCCCATGGATTTCCAAGGTGATAGCATTATCCTGAACCGACACCGTCGAATTCTAGCAACCCATCCACCGCAAACAACACCAAATTCATTGTCGACCAAGTTACCTACGAGGGTCCTGCTCACAAAGCATTCCTAAAGGCATACGAGTAGTATATGGTGTGCAGTTGGAACCCCCCTTTTCACGATAACCGGGGCCACATTCTGGCCTCTGATTGGCTGTTGACTATGGTCACGTGACAAAACCTGGCCGGTCCTCGATTGATTGGCTGTTACTACGGTCACGTGACTGAACCGATAAGGTCACGTGATAATCCCGTGACACCACATGGTTATCACGTGATCATTTCCTTTGTGGCTGTGTTGGTCGGTTGCTGTATCACGTGACCAATATCGGTAGATTTATCGTCACGTGACGGTCACTGTAGTCACGTGGTAATCAGTGACCCATGTCTGCTGCTCTGATGACTGTCGACTATGGTCACGTAAATCACATGGTATCACGCGACCTTTGACTACGGTCACGTGACAATCACGTGAAATCACATGGTATCACGTGACTGAGAGAGAGAGAGAAGAGAGCGAGAGAGAGAGAGAGAGACATTGAGAAGCACCACACTAGAGTAGAGAGGTGTCAAATGTGTTTTGGGTGTGTACCAGGTGTTTTCACTATACTAGTCATATTGTGGAATGATTATGGGTGATCATTTGAAAATATCCAAGATATCATTCGTGATTATCGATGATCATTCGTGATTATGAGTGATCATTCGATAGTCATTTTAATAAGACGCAAAAGGGAGACTCTGTTGTAGGGGAAATTTAATATTACAGTAGCATTACACATCGGCCTCACTTTCTTGTTCATCACCACTCTGATCATCCTCAGATGTCTCACTATCGAATTCCTGATCAGTCACATTTTCAACCCTATCTTGAGATTTTTCTCGGATTGTTAAAAACCAAACTTGGAAATCTCTTTTCGTAAACTTGACAATTAGTTTAATTGCTGATTCCAAGTTTTGTCGTACATCGTGAGCTTCGCTTCATTGTAGACTATTTCTTCTATACTATCTCTTGCTGGAAGAAGTTTCTTCTTTTCTTCTAGAGTTAAAATTATCTCTCCATCAAGAACTGCCTTCATCATCAACTTTATTAACCCTTCGTTGTTAGCAAAATCTGATTTGTAATCAGAGCGGTTGGAAGCGACTTTTATGCGTCGCTAAGCTATGTTTGGAAGAAAAGGTTCGATCACAATGAATACACTCCATGGTTCATGATTATGAGTGGTCAATGAACCTATATATAATATAGAGAGAGAAGGAGAGATATTCAACAAGTCTCATAGTAGCAAATATTATAACCATGCGTGTCAGTTATACAGAAGCTGCACCCGACCCTGAAGTTTATCGACAAGCATTAGGAAGGGATCCGGAGTTTATTCGAACCAACGGTGCGGGATTGGGCGGATTTTAAAGAAAATTTTTAATCGGTTATACCATTGGAAAAAACGATACTGAAACAAGGTTTTGAGTTAGCGAAACCTGGTCTCCAAGATGCTGGAAATCAACTTGTTGGTGCTGCAAGCAACTATGCAGTAAACAAAATTGCATGGAGCCAAAGAATCAATTGACAAGTTGTAAAAGGAAAGTTGACCAACTCTCTTAAAACGTATCTCCTATAAAAGGGAATTGTTATCTCTGTATAGCTAACCATGTCAAAGTACATCAAGTCTGCCGAAGGTTTTCTTCGCAACTTCACCTTTGGGATCCCAACCAACACAAGGATAATTAGGAAACGAATAGGGTGGGACTTTACCTACTAACCTCCCGCGAGAACTCTGATGAGATTTCGTTTACCATTCCATCTATGGAGCGGTATATGCTGGAAATGTTTGAAATATTCACAGAACTGCGGGTACTTACAGAGAGTAGAGCTAATCCACCGCAGCTATTCCACGCCAACAAATGTTCCACTCACCTCATCTTGCGGCCACTTGTGGAGAGAAATGTTGAGGTTTATGCTGGCGGGGTTTCTTTAACCCTCTTATGACAACTCCTACTCCATGTTCAATTTTGGGATGATGTAATCATAATTCATGATTCCCGAGCACTACTAGCGTCTTGAGGGATTAGATCTTGATTCTGTGGGTGATAAGACAGATAGTGAAAACTTGGAGTTTTATCCAGCTACAGGGAGTCATAAAAATGTAAACGGTCAAGAAAGAGCCAAATTTATGAAGAAGGTATAAAACTGTCTATTTGAGTTCAGATCTAAACATCCTCTATTCAAACAAGGAAAGCTCTTCCTACGAAGTAACATTCAAATTAAGCTGACGAAAAACTACTCCGGGTTTATCTTCTACTGGCAGACACTAATACCGATGAAGTTTTTTTGACAAGGTATTCTTAAGATGTACTTTTCAAAGACCTCGGGATACTGTGCTCAGTATAATTGAAGAGCGACTTGCAAAGAAAAATGCCATCTATCATGCCGACAAAAAAGTTATGAATATTTTTCCAGTGACGGATCGTTCCACCCACAATACAGCTGAAACCTTATCAATGGTCCTTACCATACTTCTCTTCCTTGTATGTGTACAAGACAGAAGTGACCCTAGGAAGAAAGAGGAGTAAAAACCCGTTTCACATGAATCTGGTAAAAACCAGCTCAGCTGTATGTAAATGGAAAAGAACATTTCCCACGAGCTTTAGAAATTACGATCATCTTGAGACTAACATGGATGGCAGAGTTTGTAAACGGAACTGGTAGTAGGGAGACTCTATGGTCATGCACCATTACAGGGTGTATCCAGCCTTGGCATTTGATCTCACGCAAGATAAAACACAAAATCAGCATGGCCTCACTTGATGCAAAGTGAACTGTCAGATTATCCATGAAATGTTGCGACAAACCAACTGAGATCTAGTAGTGATGGTACTCGCTTGGTACGAACAAGTTATTGAAGTGAATAAAAATAGACAATTTTTCATTATTTGAAAGTTTAGCATGTTCTTATTTTTAAGTCGCATGAAAACTGGTGTTTACCTTCGTTCTTTTGTCACCCTAAAAAAGTCACCAACGATCATTTTCCTATAAAAACAATGCTCGCACTGGTAGTTTTAACCATGTACCTTATCGCTACTAGCCATAAACAAAACCCCAGTCAATTTGTCTTTCGTTCGGAGAATGCTTTAGACTTGAATGACAACTATGAGGTGGCTGTAAAAGTGTTATTCACGCTCCTTCATCACATTTAATGTAACCGAGGGTAACAATCATTTTTTGGTATCCGAAAAGGGACATGATTATGAATCCAGAGATTACTCGATTCCACCTGGGTGTTATCGAAACGGACCACAGTTGCTGCTAGCAATGCAACAGGCTATAAACTCCAAAGAAACGGAAAATCTGGCGAATGGTTCTGATCATTGGCCTATCCCAGAGTACTTTGCAGATGAAACAACACATGTATGTACCTGGCGTATCATCATTCCAGTACGGATTTGCAACGAGTGAAAATAGTGTTTTGAGTTTTTTAAGATTTTCATGAAAACAGTCCATTGCACTGACCTTTTACCATCGAAAATTGCGGCTAAGATGGACTTTCCGAGGCATGCAAAACTTGGACATATCTATTCAAACATTGCACCACAAGCACACACGGACTATAGACAAAATAAATGAACATGACTCGAGATTTTTCGCTATGTTCCATTCGACGCAAAAATGGGATACAATCATTATGAATTTGTAAACCCTTCTTATTTCAAAGTGAGATTTGTCTCCTTCACTGAAATACAGTTTGTAATTTGTGACAATATGGGCAAGTTTTTTGAGTTTTCAGAAGATGATGCGAGAGATTTCCCTACGTCGATGGTTTTGCATTTTCGTAAAGTTAGATGAACAGTTAATTCAAAATTTTTGTTTCTTTTGGAATACATAAATTGGTTGTTTTCCTTTATGCGTCTTACACGTTATTACGAGTGATCATTTATAATCAAAAGGATATCTTGGATATTTTCAAATGATCACCCATAAACCATATTCCATAATATGACTGTGTAGTGAAAACACCTGGTACACACCTAACACACATTTGACACCTCTCTTGTCTAGTGATGCTTCTTTCTCCTCTCTCTCTCTCTCTCTCTCTCTCTCTCTCTCTCTCTCCTCTCTCTCTCTCTCTCTCTCAGTCACGTGATACCATGTGATTGTCACGTGATTGTCACGTGACCGTAGTCAAAGGTCGCGTGATACCATGTGATTTCACGTGACCATAGTCGACAGCCAATCAGAGCAGCAGACATGGGTCACATGATTACCACGTGACTACAGTGACCGTCACGTGACCGATAAATCTACCGATATTGGTCACGTGATACAGCAACCGACCAATCACAGCAAAGGAAATGATCACGTGATACCATGTGGTGTCACGGGATTCTCACGTGACCTTATCGGTTTCGTCACGTGACCGTAGTCAACAGCCAATCAGAGGCCAGGGTTTTGTCACGTGACCATAGTCAACAGCCAATCAGAGGCCAGAATGTGGCCCCGGTTATCGTGAAAAGGGGGGTCCCAACTGCACACCATATACTACTCATCCGGTCCCTCCAAGTACCTCTCCTCTGGATACCAAACACCCAGTGAGCGATACGGATTTGGAAGTGATGCCATTACCGCAGCAGATAGGGTATACCATGCTCCTTCTCTTGATAAAAAGGCGGGAAAGTATGCCCGACCAAGGAGGGTGGCTGCTGATGATTATATGAGTGTGAGGTACCATGAGAAGGCTGAGATGTACCCGGGGATTAGGGAGAGCAGGTACAGGTACTATAATTACAGTCTTCCATCCATGTTGTACACTAGCAAGGGTCTTGGTAGTGGAGATTAAGACTAGGGTTGACGTGCTCCCAGTATATTGGCTCACACACCGGACTGATAGACTGAGCTCAGGGCTCTTCGTGGAAAAAAAAAAATTCAAAAAAGAGCCCCCCTAGAACGATAGACTAGACCTTTTTCTAGGCCCTGGTTGTTTGGAAATCACTTGTACTGCTTCCTGGAATTGGCGCAGACGCCGCGAAAATCGCTTTGAAACCAGGTTGCCATGCTACGCCGTAGCATGGCAACCATTGGGCGAAGCTGGCTGCGGCCTTCTGAAAACTGCGAATGACATGCTATTCTACAGACATGGTGCACCATGTGGCGAACTACCAGTACCCACTACCCACCCGGCACTTCCTTTCTATCACTATGAATCGTGTTCTGTGTGACATTGGTCTAGTCTGTGTTCATGTGTTGCTGCTGCGATGTTAAACGGATTAACTAACCCGTGCTGCGCTGGGGTTTTTCTCCGACTCTCCCATGTGTTGTTCGCCCTGCTTCTTTGTTTTGTCGATTTGTCGAACTTGGTGCACAGTTTCCTGTATCTTCATGTTTTACGAACAATACTGTTGTCCCCGTCAGGGCCTGTCTTCTTTAAGAACAATATCTACGAACAATAATATGTTGTCCCTGTCGTCCTAGCCCTTGGTCTACTTCCAATTTTGAATTTCAAATGAATTTTAATTTTAAATACAAATTATAAACCCCGCCCAATTGTATATTTTAGCACACCACCATCCCATGGATTTCCAAGGTGATAGCATTATCCTGAACCGGCACCGTCGAATTCTAGCAACCCACTCCACCGCAAACAACACCAGATTCATTGTCGACCAAGTTACCTACGAGGGCCCTGCTCACAAAGCATTCCTAAAGGCATACGGTCCCTCCAAATACCTCTCCTCTGGATACCAAACACCCAGTGAGCGATACGGATTTGGAAGTGATGCCATTACCGCCGCGGACAGGGTATACCACGCTCCTTCTCTCGACAAAAAGGCGGGAAAATATGCCCGACCAAGGAGGGTAGCTGCTGATGATTATATGAATGTGCGGTACCATGAGAAGGCTGAGATGTACCCGGGGATTAGGGAGAGCAGGTACAGGTACTATAACTACAGTCTTCCATCCATGTTGTATACTAGCAAGGGTCTCATGTATGAGTGAGAGGATGCAGATTTGGACTGACATTGTGTGACAAGTCACGGCTGCAGCAGGGATGAACTGGTAACTTTTGGTGTCTGTGTAAAATTTATATTTAATTGAGTGGAAGGTTTGCCTCCAGCCTACTACCCAAGCAAATTGATACTCGGGACCAAATAAAACCATTTCGGATAGTATAGTTCGTTCTTCTTTGTTGTAAACCAAACTATTATTTTGAGAGTATGATATTTGGTACGAGTTAGAACTTTGTTTTTATTTCAAGTACATGATTGTCTTTCAATTCAAGAAGCGCTTTTTGACTTCGGAAGTAATCTACACTCCACATACACTCTACAATTGAAACGGAATTTAAATAATAAATATTTATAATCATACATCCCACAGCCAATGTATTGTATTGCAACAGCACAACCAATGTATACTTTTTTTATCGGATTCGGACTCAAGTCCGAATCCGATAAAAAAATAAAGGGTCCAAATATGCTCCCATCGGATTTGGATAGTGGAGATGTGGAAATTGCACATCTGGTTTGCCTAGTCCGACCCTCAATATGTGGTATAGCTACATAATACACTCACAAGGACCATATCCATTGCATAGTGGAGCACACTCGGAACATGCATGCCAAGGCCAATGTACACAGTACACAGTGTGTGACATGACACACACCTTGACATGGCACATGTTACCAGTCTCGAGTGACCGGATAATGTCCTATCTTGCGGCTCCAGAACCGCCATTTTGATCAGATCGGGTCCTGCACCGCCAGACAGGTAATGACACCACACACGTCCGCGTCACCCAATGAAACGAAATGGAAATAAAAGGGACGTCGAAAGAAATGAGATAACAGTAACACGTGCGGGTGGCAAGGATAGTGCGCGTTAGCTCACCGCGCCGCGCGGGGGTACTTTCACCATAAGCAAGTTCTAAAAACTAGCGATACTTTATTTGTTTAGTGGCTGTTTGGTCGGCCTGTCATTGGTGAGTAACCGATCCTTCTTTCTCCCTCAAACAATGCCATGATAGGGACACAGTAAATTACAACAAATTAACGGGTGACAAGAATAAAACGGAGCTTTTCAAACACAATAAGATATACACACATCAAAACACGCATCAGGAAAGCGAGCTGGATCGATACCAATCTCTTTCTCTCTCTCTCTCACTCTCTCTCACTCTCTCTCTCTCTTAGAATCGACCCAAAATAATAAAACAGATTCTTGATAAAACAGTCTTTCTCTCTTTCTCTCTATTAAAACATGCAATGGCGTCTTTTTCCTAAACGATAAAACTATTTCTTTCTTGCTCTCTGTGCTGGTTAGGAGGCTGGGTGAAGGAGTCCGACCACAAAGGTTTTTACCTGGAAAAATTGAGAGGGTTAGTTAGTTCGTTAGTTAGTTAGGGGCTGAGTAGACTGTAGAGAAAGCGAGGCTAGGGGAGAGACAGAGAGAGTGTGTAATGAGTAATCAACGCTAGATCAGATGATTAACGATGCGTGCCAAAACAAATTCACACAGTTTACCCGCAGCACACAGCCGTCTAACAGGTAGATTAACTGCTGTTTGACGCACAAAACCAACTATACATATGGCATATCACAATATGTCATACTTTAACTTGAACATATCGATCCCTGTTTTTAACAATTGTGAGGGAAAAAAGGGTTTGAGAAAGTCAAGTTACCTCTAGTATTGATGAAATGAGTTCGTTCCTATTGGCTACCATATCATTATGGGCGACCAGGGCCGGATACTGCAGTTTCGCTACCTGTGAGAGAGACAGGGGGCTGTATTAGAACTCAGATATATATCTTGATTAGGGGCGTGGATACCATCAGTTGTTTTTTAAGTGTACTGAACTTGTATTTAATGTGATATGAAAGGATCATGATGTTGTCGCACTGAACGAACGTGTATGATATGAGACATCATGCATGCATAAGAATGACGATAATGAAACATGACTGACCAATTGATAACTTTTGAAATCAGTTAGATTCAATCAACTGATAAAACAACAGTTGTAGCAGCCGATAGCAACAGCCATTTACTGTTTGAGAGATAGCAGCTAGATAGCAGCCTGAGAAGAGATATATCAAAAACCTTGTTCCAATTCACCTTAACAGATTCCACTAATCGTTTCACAACTTCCTTCAGTTTGTTTCTGTGAGCACTGGTAAGGGCCTGGAGGTTGTTATCTGTACACTGCTCACAGATCACTGTCAGGTGTTTGATTATCTCAATACTTCCACTACCAGTAGCCTGATAGAAAAGAGTAGGGTTAAAGGTTGTGTGACACACCGCACTCTGGAAATAACCTATAGAGCTTATAGTGGGAAAGAGGAGGGTTGTGAAAGGGTGGAAAGTAGTTGACGTTGAAAAATTCACTATCATTGTACAGGGTGTTCATATGGGATCTTTACAAGCGTTGGGCTTCACCCAGAAAAAAATTGACAAGATTGGGTCATGAAACTTCATACTTGGACTATTCTATACCCTCATTCAAGCTTCCTGGTGGTTTTGGAGCTCTATCACCCCAGCATCAAAACTACCAGAAGAAATTTTCTGCTGGTGCTGAGACTTTGCTAAAATGCTTTTTGGGTATTTTCTATGTCAATCCCAAAGTTTCATGGAGATTGGATGTGTTTTTCGGACTCAAAATTTCGATAAAAGTGGCTGGAAAGGCTCGAAAACGGCTCAAAAACGGCAAAAATTGAGTCTTTCCAGCAACTTTTTACGAAATTTTGAGTCCGAAAAAGACATCCAATCTCCATGAAACTTTGGGATTGACATAGAAAATACCCAAAAAACATTTTAGCAAAGTCTCAGCACCAGCAGAAAATTCCTTCTGGTAGTTTTGATGCCAAAAACACACTTCCAGGGGTGCCAGAGCTCCAAAACCCCCAGGAACCTTGAATGAGGGTATAGAATAGTCCAAGTATGAAGTTTCATGACCTAATCTTGTCAATTTTTTTCTGGGTGAAGCCCAACGCTTGTAAAGATCCCATATGAACACCCTGTATCATAAAGAAAGGTATATTATGACAGGCTAACTGACAGAAACCCTGACAGTTTGTTGTCACATAAAATTGTGGCAATTTGCCATGTTTTGGTGCTGTGAATATACAGATAGGAGGCTCTTAGAAGCCTTACATAAAGTAAACAGATGAAATTGAATAAGAGAGAAAGTTCCGACAGGTAGCAGTGAGTAGATAAGATAAAGGCATGAAACTAGATAAAAGCATCGTGCAGTGAATCTCAGATATATAATGTGTATTTCTGTTGCTGAGAGTTAACTGTTAACCACTTGAGCCAGGCCTCTTCGGGGCGCAATTCGAGGTACAATCGAACCATACCAATACCCAGTGAAGCTAGCGAAAAGATAATTCAACTCACCGCACACGCTGGAATATACTCCTCAACCTGTCTATGGTCGGTCACAGTTTTAAACCTAATCAGCGCCTCTGTGGTAGTTCGGAGTAGGACACTAGATATCTGGCCACAGTGGTCTCTGATTAGCACTTTGTCGTCGTTACCCAGACCCCAGATATCTATTTCAATCGTCTGAGGGGGATGGGGTGTTAGTTATTTATCTTGATGGTTTTAGTTTGAGTCATTTCATTTAGCGGTTCTATACCAGTTCGATACAATTATTCGAGACCCCCCAATCTGTCACGCACACCCTGTTCAATTAGTCACTATTCACATCTCCCACCTAATTAACACGACCTAATTACCCTATTGTCTACTACACGGGGTACGTATAAAGACATGTCGTTACACACACATGTGTTGGGGGAGAAGTATTGTTACACGTCACAGTGTCTGACCGCAAGACAGCTCTAGAAAATAATGGGAGAAAAGTGAGAGAATTGGGAGAGAATTTAGGAGTGAGAGTGAGAGTGGGTTTAGGGTTGACAACCCATTATCAGCTGTCATGACAGGTTGTCTTCCGTCTGAAGCTCAGGCACTATGCCAGTAGGAAGATAATCATCTACTGAAGGGGATTATCGGTAGAGAGAGATGATCTACTGAGTGAGGATAGAATGGAGAATGGGTTGGAACTAGAGAGAGGGCTGAAGAATGTAGTGGGTTGAAAAGTGATAACTACAAAGGGTTGAACACTACGGTGGCTGATTCACGCCAACTTTTTTCTCGATGAAAAAATATTGAAAGAAAAAATATGAAGAAAAATTTCAACGAAAAAAAAATACACAAACTTTTTTGGCGTGAATCAGCCACCAGCCATGGCTGATCTCCGCCAACGTTTCACAAAAAAACATTGGCGTGAATCAGCCACCCCATGGCTGATCCACGCCAAGTGCGCGCGCACTCAATAATAATGTTTGCGCTGCAAAACTCAGTTTTCTTTCTTGATCTATATTTTTTTCTTTCGAGTTTGGACGCGAAACCGGTTCGAGTTCTAATGGGCGAGAACACTTTCTCTGAACATGGAAACGGGAGCCTCGTCCTGGCTATCTGCCCGGCCCCTGGAAGTATTCAACAGAGAGCTGTCCAAATCAGAGTTCACGGACGCTATGTGCCTCAGGTATGGTTTTGAGATCAACGGCCAGTTCTCTGAATGTGTATGTGGAAAACAGAACGGAGCAGACCATGCCTTGAGTTGTAGCACTGGAGGATATACCATTCTGCGACACAACGAGATAAGAGATACCCTTGCAGATATTATTACCCATGCAGGATACAAGGGTGTTGAAATCGAGAAAGTGTTACAGCCGGTTAACCCAGGTGACTACCCCAAGAGTGTCAATACAGCACCTGATGCTCGCAGTGACGTATATGCTATTAGCTTATGGAGAAGATTACAGGGAGCCCACATAGACGTGGCAGTATTCCACCCAACAGCTCCGAGCTACAGAGATAAAGAACCCAGAGCTCTGTACAGACTCCACGAAAGCAGAAAGAAACGCTATTACCAACAGTGTATCAGAGAGGCAGAGAGAGGAGCATTCACCCCGTTTGTTATGTCCACCTCAGGAGGTGCCGGACCAGAAGCTGAGAGACTCATTAAAAAGCTGGCTACTCGCACCTCTGGTAAACACCATGACAAGTATCCAGAGACAATAAACTTCATCAGGACCAGGATCAGGTTCTGCCTGCTGAGAAGTACCCTGGTTTCTCTGAGGGGTACCAGAAAAAACTTCACAGCCCCTCCTCCCACTCCATGTGCGATTTTGTTGACTGAACTTTTAATTTTATGATATTTTATATTTATTGTTTATTCGTGTGATGGCGTGAATGAATTGAGATTATTGAAATAGCAATCCGACAATACCGGGTTCCGTGATGGATACGAGGGTACTCTCGACACTTCGGTGTTGTCCCTGGTCCCACTTTGCAGGTTCACTCTGTGGCCGATCGTGGTGTGCGTTTATTATCTGAGACCCCGGTGTTCGAGTTCTATGATTCCGACACAACACGTCTTATTTCAGACAGAAATGATATATGATAATCAATCTGACGCATGTATTTTAATCAATTTAATTTAATCTCAAGGACAGTTAAACCTGATTTTTATCAATTCATTGTGCAGAATTACGGCAATTTCTCATTTGCCGCATACGGCGTCTAGACGGCGTCGCACCGCCGTCTGGACGGTGTCTAGACGGTATACCGTCTAGACGGGTTTTGATAAAATCAGCTAAAAACGGTACCAAAATTGCTTGAAACCGGAAACGGGTTATAGACGGTCTCTAGACGGTACCGTCCCGGTGTCTAGACGGTGTCTGGACGGTCTCTAGACGGTATCCGTCCAAAGTTGAGACGGCACGTCTGAAAATTGTACCAGACGTTGAGACGGACTTTTAGAACTCCGTCTGTATTTCAGACGGAGTTTTAAAAGTACGTCTCAACGCAGTCTAAAGGAAAATCGATGAAAGTACCGTCTAGACAACGTCTCAACTGAAACCGGTCAACATACCGTCTAGACAACGTCTAAACAGAATCTCGCGATTCAGTTTCAAATACCGTCTAGACAACTTCTCCAGTAATTTCGATACGAATACCGTCTAAACAACGTCTAGACAACGTCTTAAGCGAATCAGAGGAGGATAACCTTTCTCCGATATAGAAAATTCATGATATTTGGCCTGGGGCCCCGATTTACTGGGCAAAACCCCTTTCCCGTCCCCGAGCATCGCGGTACGACTACAAAATAAATGAATAAATTTTGGGTTTTAGGCCCTTTAAACACATGTAGTACATTCAATAGGCACACATCTACCACTAATTCCAATTGGATCCATCGCATCCTATTCTCGCTCCGCGAATAATAGGATGCCGGCCCGTTGAGAGCAAGAACTCACGGGTATTTTCCCATACTCACAAGGCCATGACGATTCCCCCAGTACCCGCAGATTGTCCCAGGACCGAGTAGGAGCTTGCAGCCAGGTCTTTAAAGCATTGCTCATGTTTAGCGTCAATTTTGACCCACTATTCCTCAAATGCTGATACTCGCGGGTATTTTCCGTTAAACTAGAGACAATTGTCTGCCAGGAGCAACAAACGAGATGCAAATCGGTTCAGTAGTTCCTTGCAGCCAGGTCTTTGAAAAAGTTTGCTCTAAAATCAATAACGCGCCGGAGGCCTAGATGTGAGATCGACCTCGGTCGCTGCGCGACCTCGATCTCACTCAGGCATCAATGTGGCCAATAATTCCAACTGGCATGGGTAATCCAGAATGATCTTCAAAAACGGTCGAGTCTAGACATCGTTATTTGAGACGTTGTCTAAACGTTGTCTAGACGGTATTCGTATCGAAATTGCTGGAGAAGTTGTCTAGACGGTATTTGAAACTGAATCGCGAGATTCTGTTTAGACGTTGTCTAGACGGTATGTTGACCGGTTTCAGTTGAGACGTTGTCTAGACGGTACTTTCATCGATTTTCCTTTAGACTGCGTTGAGGCGTACTTTTAAAACTCCGTCTGAAATACAGACGGAGTTCTAAAAGTCCGTCTCAACGACTGGTACAATTTTCAGACGTGCCGTCTCAACTTTGGACGGATACCGTCTAGAGACCGTCCAGACACCGTCTAGACACCGGGACGATACCGTCTAGAGACCGTCTAGAGACCGTCTGATACCGTCGCAACACCGTCTGATACCGTCTATAACCCGTCTAGAGACCGTCTGATACCGTCTATAACCCGTTTCAAGCAATTTTGGTACCGTTTTTAGCTGATTTTATCAAAACCCGTCTAGACGGTATACCGTCTAGACACCGTCCAGACGGCGGTGCGACGCCGTCTAGACGCCGTATGCGGCAAATGAGAAATTGCCCAGAATTACAACCCGGCACAAAATTTGTGTCACAAATAGGGGCATTATGATGATACCGTCTCATTTTCCATGTAGCAGGTTCTTCTTCCTCTTCTTGGTGACTGTGCATGTGCATGTGCTAATATTCCAGTATACTGTAGCAGTACTTACCTAATGTGTGCTGCAATGTGACACTGTACAATGTACAGTGTACAGTATATTAATACTGTATCTGTGTACTTATCATTGTAAGACTGCGGTACACTGTTGAATTGAAAATTAGGTTCACTTAGCAACTCCTACTGTTAAAGTTTAAGAGTACATAATTTACCAATTCCCTTTTGAATTCACTAAACTCGGTTACCTTTCCAGGCATGAGTCCATTGATTACAGATCATTAACACATATTACTAATTGCTGAAGTACAAAGCAACAGATATGAACTGCATACTATCGGACTGTCTCTACTACTATATTTTGAGGTGGGTCTCAAGGAGTAATAATAGCATATGCTAATATTCCAGTATACTGTAGCAGTACTTGCCTAATGTTCGCTGCAATGTGACACTGTACACTGTACAGTTTACAGTGTACACTGTACAGTGTACAGTGTATTAATACTGTATCTGTGTACTTATCATTGTAAGACTGCAGTACACTGTTGAATTGAAAATTAGGTCCATTTAGCAACTCCTAAGCTACTGTTACATAATTTACCAATTCCATTTTTAAATCACTAAACTCGGTTACCTTTCCAGGCATGAGTCCATTGATTACAGATTAACACATATTACTAATTGCTGAAGTCATATCCTGATATCCTGGCCATCCCTGTCCTGAGCGTGCGTGTGGTGGAGGAACCTACCTTCCTCTTTGTGAGCCATGTTATGTGGAGAGTGTGGATCTGATTTATACCCAGCTGAATGATGTAAGTTGGTTGCAATGGTGAGACGCACCTCCAACCCTTGAGCCACCTTCGAGTGATTCGTGTCAGATGACAGGTCACCGATGTAACTTCATGTTTCTTCGTGGGGATTGGGGGGCTGCTCTCCTAGTGCTGCAGCGATATCACTTGAGATTATAGTCCAGGCACTCGTAGTAGTAGTAGTATGGTGACGACACCGACTAACCCCCCTCCTATTTACAGAACACTGAGCTGATCATAGAGCTGACAGGACCCCAGAAGAGCTAGTTACAGTTGACCAGACCCCAAAAGTGCTTGGCTCTATGGATTTATATCCTTTACCGTGCTAACATCATCAGTCATGAGTTAGTGGGAATATAACAGCCCTATATTAGGGTCAAAGGTCTACTTACCTGCCCATTTTTTGTACAATCCACTCTATTTTTATCTTTCTCTGATCACTATTTCAATCAATCTTTCCCTCTCCATAGTGGCAAGACAGCCGACTATAGCAACAGAAACAAGATTCCTCTGGATAAACTATGATCATGTGACAGCACCAGCACAGGCCATCCCCTCAAGGTACGACGTACGTGGCTCCATCCAGATCTATTCACAACTGGTTTTATACACAAGTATATAAGTAATATTCTGTTCCTTTCAGAGGGATGTTATCAAGTTCGCTTCGCTCTCTCCCATTTATAGCCGGAACATTCTAGTTGTGACTGATTCCAGTGCTGATCATCAGGACTCAGGTAAGAAAATATTAGGTGCCTTAGGTGCTGATGATTTTATATCTGATAGATCTTATATTTGATTTTATATCTGATAGATACCACCACACACATCAACTAACCCTCACCCTCTCCTACAGGCAGCGAGATCCTCCAAATATGTGGCTCCTGTCCAGTGGAACATCATGCACGATATGTTCCTTGGTTCTTTTACCGAAACCGAGGAAAAGGACGGAGAGGCAATTCCCGTTGAACTTGATCGAGAAGTACCTGCCACCATGATGCTTCGATGTTCCGTGCCAGGATTGGACAAATATTTGGACAGTACAGTCTTACTCTTTCAGTGTAATAGGAAAATTTTATTTACCTCAACTGCCGAATAATTAACTGTTTTAATGTCTAATGTACAACTGAGATGAGATATCAACACCCGGCCCAGTCCCCAGATATCTCATATCAGAGTTTGGTATGGTGGAAAAACGTGAGTGTAGAACTTTTGGCGGTATAGCACGTGGGTAACAAGAGCGCGCGGACATTGTAATGATGAAAGCATGCGTTGTAAGCAGTGCGCACGCGCGCGCACTTGGCGTGGATCAGCCATGGGGTGGCTGATTCACGCCAATGTTTTTTTGTGAAACGTTGGCGGAGATCAGCCATGGTTGGTGGCTGATTCACGCCAAAAAAGTTTGTGTGTGTTTTTTTCATTGAAATTTTTCTTCGTAATTTTTCTTTGATATTTTTTCATCGAGAAAAAAGTTGGCGTGAATCAGCCACCGTAGAACACTGGAGAGGTCAGCTTTAATTTTAGAACTTGGTAACATGATATTCCCACTAGATGCCCATTATTCGGTTACACACACACACATTTTCAGACACTGACATGGAAATAGTATCTGTATCAGGACCAGACCCTATATCCCCCTATATATAATATCACTTTAAAATGCTCCAGACCCCCTGACCCATCGCCCACCATTTTTAACCATTGCTGTTTAAAATACGTTTATAGAGTAAGAAGTTGTATACAAAATATACAAAATAAAAACCTGAAAACGCGTATATCGGTATCTCTGTTTGTTTGTCTGTTTGGCCTGTGAAGTCATGACAACACCTCTCACCTGTTGCTGTGATGGTGGACAGGAGCTGATTGGGGGCGGCTGAGGAGCTCTCCTCGCAGGGTCCATACTGGACAAACTTCCGGTACTGAGGGAGAGATTTGTTATGTTCTAACCCTTCGGGACGAGGTGAGAGAGGAAGAGGGAGATGTTATGTTCCAACGAGAGAGAGAGAGGGGGTTGAGGAAGGAGAGATGGTTTTAGCGGGTTGATGAGAAAAGGAACGTAAACAAAGTCTTCTAACTCTCGTTTCCCGCTACTTGATAAAAATGGAGGTATATTCCTGTTGACCTAACTCCAACATTTCCCCTCCAAATACTACTGCAATACTCCCTCAAACCCTTAGTATCTAATGACACACATCTAGCTAGTATAAAATTACTCTAATGTAATACCTGACGAAAGGGCTGTAATCCCGTAGCGGGTTACCATGGTCACTACCGTAACTATGGTAACCACTACTCGCATAACTGCCTGGAGCGGGGGGAGGGTGATCGGGGATGTCTGTGTAATCATGGTAATCATCTTCCTCTTCGTTATCAGGTGATTGGTGGCGGGTTGTGGTGGTTGGTGAGAGGAGATCCGGCCTGAAGGGAGGTTTGGTTGTTAGTCAAATGGGGCTACTGGGTACTGGGTATTGGTTGGGGATTGGGGAATAAAACCTAGGGTACTTGAAATACATAAACATTGTGCAGTATTGGATCGCGGTATTGAGTCCTGCAGATGAAGTCATCGCTAGGAATATAATTGCATGCCACATTGAATTGGAAAATTACGGAGAGTGTTAAAAAAGTAGCAGGACGATTACAGTGCTCTGTCTTATAAAAATCATGTAGTCTTTGTGATAGGTGCTCCCAGGAGAAAATTTAGACGCTGTAATGAACAAAAAAAGCTCAACAGTCGTGATAGGTAGACATTTAGACGGTAAAAGTGACAGAAAGACATAACACCAGTCGAATTACAGACATTTCAATTTTCACGACAACAGGGGGATATTTCAATTCAAACAGAATCTCCTACCTATGGGGTGTTGAATGTCTGCGTCCCCCACCAGCAGCAGCAGACAGAACAGGACTGTTAGTCACGCTCCTGCTCCTCCTGGCCTCTAGTAACCGGTGATGGGCCGGAGGGAACGGGGCAGGAATGGAGGGGGGAGGTCCGATACTAATTCTAGTTGAACCAGAACTCTCATCATCTATCTCGGCGTAATCCTGAGGAGGGCAAGGGGATGTTAGATGATGGAGAAGAAGGGTGGTTTAGGATTTAGGATCGGAAGAAGGGGAGGTTTTAGAATCGTTAATGTGTAACAATCAGATGTGTTGCTTTGATCAGTACGATTAGAAAGGGATACAATATATACGGGGTCATGCAGCCGGTTATTTGATAACGGATTAAATCAGGAACGTTTCTTTAGAACCTAAAACTACTTTTTATTCAAGTTAAAACACCGAATAGCCACGACTTTTCGTAGTATTGGAAGATCTATAGATGACGCTATATTGTCTGTGAATGTTTGAGAATCAATATTTTTCATTTGACGTCACATGCACATGAGAGCTGTAACATCTGAATTGTTCATACTTTCAGGCGACTCAATGTAATATAGGGTGGCCTGATCAGTTCTGTAGCTAAAGAGAGTTGTATCTCATGTGGCGCTGAGAAAGAGAGAGAAAGAGAGAGAGGGATAGAGAGAGAGGGAGAGAGAGAGAGAGAGAGAGAGAGAGAGAGAGAGAGAGAGAGAGAGAGAGAGAGAGAGAGAGAGAGAGAGAGAGAGAGAGAGAGACAGAGAGACAGAGAGACAGAGAGACAGAGAGACAGAGAGAGAGTTGAAGATCCCAGATGGCCCTGTCCCTGAAGTTACTTTGAATCCCATCATTATCATAGACTGCAGGTTCGATAGAAAAATAAAGACAGGGATAGAGATCTCTCTCGAGATGTAAACAGAATATATAGAGGGAGAGAGAGAGATAGAAAAAGATAGAGAGATCGATGAGATGAAAAGATGAAAAGAAAAGATGGTGATGAGTTTTAGCACGCATCATCACGGTTTGCGTGTATTATAGCGTCCCCTCCCCAGCGGGGAGAGTGAGTGAGAGAGAGAGAGAGAGAGAGAGAGAGAGAGAGAGAGAGAGAGAGAGAGAGAGAGAGAGAGAGAGAGAGAAAGGTTGCGACTAAAAAGGAGCTACTCATTTCAACATTCCACAACATATATTGCCCCCACAAGCAGAACATGACCGCTGGTGTTCCTTTCTTCCCAGGAAGAGAGAGAAGCCACCACATTTTGCAGAGATATATCATACAGAGATCCATCAAATGATCACTCCCCCACACATCATGAACTGGATGTGATTGGTAATGGCCATTTAAAACTTAAAAGCATTTAAACGCTAGCAGGCCCCTAATCCACTTTCTATATCACCACATGATATCATCTACAAGAAAACCCGTATCACCCAAAACACCAACTTTCCATGTTACCCAAGTGTGGTTACATCACACGACTCTTGTCATTTACGGAACTTATCCACTTTGTTGATGATGTAAACTTTGTGATTATATCTCCCAAAACACAATATCCGGATCGTAGTATCCAGGATCACGTGTGTCCACATATAGGAGATAGTCACCACCCTCCCTCCTTTCAGAAGATCCACACTTACATTCCATTCCACAAAATACGATGAGGTCAAAACTTCCTACTATCACACACATTTTGTCACATTCAATATCACCACCCTCTCCCAATAACCCCACCTTCAGACACCATGTCCCCACTGTCTACTGTCCCCCGGCTCTGTCTACTGAAGCTGCCTTCAAGCTAGTGTCCTGGCATTCGGCAACTATCTACAGCTCTCCACTTCCTCAAGCCGGTGTCCCGGCCCCTGTCTATACTACTGTCCTCTCCCTCAAGCCAATACCTTCCCTGTCTGCTGATTCCTGCCCCTCCTCTCCATCTCTTGATTAACTCAGTGATGCGAGTGTGTCAGGAAGTGACGTCACGGCCAAGTAAAATGGTGCACATCCAGAATAAAATATGCACCATTTTAACTCGTCCAGTCCCGTTGGAGCAGCTACTGTATTGACCAATTCTAGAAAACGAGAGAAACATGGAGGATCAGAGAGAGAAATGGGAGAAAGAGAGAGAATATTCGGTATCGTGGATCGAAGAAAAAATAGCTACGGACTAAGTACATGAATAGTTGGGAAAATTAGGCATCCATTTTGGGAGGGGAAAAGTGCATAGTATTTTAGGGAACATCTGGAAAATAGAGGGAGAAAAAGGGAGAGGAGGGAGAAAAAGAGAGATAAAAAGATAGCTAGAAAAGTAAAGAGAGAAGAACATAGAGTGAAGTATCATTATCATCTCAACACCCCCTGTCACACTGTGTGCTGAACTGTGTTGGGAAAACGCAGAAAAACGAAGGGATGTAATGGGTAGAGTTTAGTATGGTTAGAGTATTTTAAGATTTTCAGTCAAATCTTGAAAGAAGTAGATTAATTCACTGTAATTTTCCTTCCTTCCTGCAGGGACGTATAATATGCCTGGAATTTTGATGGACAAACATTTCCATTTAGCAGTTAAAAAGTTGGACCCAAAATAGCTGTGGTTTGTGCCTTTTTCGGAACAGCCAGAAGTGATACCTGTAACACTTGCGACAAACAGACAGACAGACATTACGATAACTTTATTCGTAACATACTCAAACCCCAACCTCCAGATGTGTGTTAGTTTGTCCGCGCTGATGTTAATGAAGCTGGAGGGGACAAACAGACAAACAGACACAATATTATAGTGTAGGACGGTGTAATCTTTGTGATACCTTATACCATCTATGCAATGGAAGAAGTGAAAGAGAGAGAGAGAGAGAGAGAGAGAGAGAGAGAGAGAAGGAGAGAGAAGAGAAAGTGAGAGAGAGGAGAGAGAGAAAAGAGAGAGATAGAGAGAGAGAGTAGAGAGAGAGAGATGAGAGAGAGGAGAGAGAGAGAGCGCAGTCCGGCGAGGCTGACGAGCGAGAGAGCACCCGCCTCGCTCAGGGCCGTCTCTCTCGCGCGCGCTCTTTCTACAAGCATTCATCATAAGGCAGGTAAAGGGAAGGTGAGGTCAGCGTAACTCTGAATTCTGATCCTATAGATGAAAGGTATTTGGGGTACAATGATATCATGAAGCCTAGAAAGAGGAGAGAGAGGGGAGAGATGAGAGAGCGTTGAGAGGAGAGAGAGAGGAGGAGAGAGAGAGAGAGAGAGAGAGAGAGAGAGAGAGAGAGAGAGAGAGAGAGAGAGAGAGAGAGACGGATTGGATAAAGAAAGGGGAAGAGAGGATCAGACTCCAGACAGAATGGAGAAATACTGGAAGCTGTCAGCCAATGACAAGAAGAACTAAAGTAGACATTGCGAGATATTTTAGAACTCCCTTGGGGGACACTCCTTGGTTATAGAAGTGCAGTTTACATGTGTGTTACTACTCAGGATAGTGATTCATCTCTCTCTCCTGACTCCTGTAACACTTCATTCTAGATCTGCAGTATTGGAATACTATCTAGTCCAAGCTGCGAGCCACCATATCTCATTCTTAACGAAGCTCCTGTGTCTGTACTGAGTAGACCCCTCACTTCAACCAGCTCCCCGACCGTATAAACCGCAACAATCGTGCACTGATCCAACAGCTAACTAACCGCATTATTCATGCCATGATTACACATTATTCCAGGGTCCCATCCCACGTGTTCCTTTTGCACGTGCTGCTATCCAAACAATCCACCCCCCTGCTGCACATGTGTACAGGGTGTCTGCGGTTTATTTGACCCACACACAGACGTGTAATGTGGTAAGATGTGCCAGAATGTACACATGTGTGTGTCTTGGCAGTAGTTAATTAGGTAAGTGGTGAATTATATTGGTGAGCGGCAGCTGGTTCCAACTCGAAAACAGTCGGTTGGTATAGAACTTATTCTAGACTGATGATGATAGAGCTGATTCAATGATTCAAGGATGAGATAGATGATAGAGTTATCTAAAGAGTGCTAGAATGAAGTTGTACTTGTTAGTTGTTATGTTCTAACATAGTCTAGCTAGGCAACTTGTTAGAAGTAAACCACCGCTATTCAATCAACTATTGATCACTGCAGAACTGCAATATTGGTGCCTAGTAAGCAAGCTATTGGAGAGAGAGGGACGTCTTACTGGAGAGAGAGAGAGAGAGAGAGAGAGAGAGAGAATCGTCTTACTGGTATTTTATGAACAATAAAGGCCTGTTTTAGCACCAGTTTTAACATGTGTGTTTTAACTTGATGCCACTTATCGATCAGAGCTGAAAATACCGAACCAAGAGAGAAAGTACAACAGCTGATACAGCATATATTGTTGGAACGTGAAACAGTAATCAGACGTGTTCATAAGATGACATTCTAAAACGGGACAGAAATCAATATCGATCATATCATTCGAAGTTACAACACAAATCGGTGTGCTTTTATAATCAATGTGATGCTGTATTATATTCGTACACTGGTACTGGCACTACGCCTCTTTACATATGTGTGATTCTTCCCCGCTGAGTTTACCACTATTCTTATATCAGCTATTGTGGACCGTCTCTTTCGGGCAGTCTGAGTGTGATTATTTGGTAACCTTTTATTAATCACACGGCAAGGATAGGGATCAGGAACCGACCGGATTAAGTAAACAACCAATCGGAACTCGTTATTTAGGTCACGTGACTGGTTATCAGCCAATCACCGACCAGGATTTCCTGATTCGGTCGGTTCCTGATAGGGATCACTATCATGGTCAATGATAGAAGGGTCGGATACTTGCTCGACCCTCTCTAATCCAGCGACGGCACTCGGCAGAGTGGGTGTGTCTGAACTGAGTTGTATAACGACAAGAAGATCCTATATTGTTAAACTGATCTGTTGATATATCGGGTGGCATGAATTCAATTTAGGGCGGTATAACTACCCAAACATGCAGTGGTAACCACTCAAACATGGTAACCATGGTAACCACTCATTGATGGTAACCATGGTAACACTTACCAATAGCTCCTGATCCTCCTGATCCCTTCTCTTCACCATCTGGTCGGGTGTTGGCGGGAGGGGTCTACACTTCATATAGTCGACCGATCCACTTACCTCCCCTCGAGTCTTGGCTGGACCTAAAATTAGATAAAGTGTCGTGCTAATGGGTGGTAGCTTTTTAATCCCCCAATAGTAAAGCAACCCATTACATCGAGAGTTGCTAATGTGCACTCTAGCCTTGTATAGCAGTAGCTGAGAAAATTATAGTCCTCAATTCATCCACTACAGCATCGGTACACACTTGAAATTCAAAATATCAAAAGTTTGCAGTAAAATAGTACAACATTTTGTTTTACGGAGCTCGCCAAAAGTGGGTCGAGCTAGTTAAACAAAATTCAATTCATCAATCTATCAAAATATATTACCAGGCGGAGGAAGGGCAACAGAAGGTTGGGGCATTGTAACTTTGTTTAAGTTCTCCAGAGATTTGGACAGCGGCATACTTCCCGATCTAGTCTTGGATCCTGGGCTACCTGAAAATAAACCGGTTACAAATCTGGGGTATTCATGAAAAGGTTTGCTTATGTTTTGATTTCATCCGAAAACAAAATAAATATATTTCCGGCCTGAAAATAGCGATGAAAATTCCTGACACTACATGGCTTCACGGCCAGGCCAGGAGAGTGTTGTTTAGTGGAATTCAGGAATACTGAGGAATAGTTTTATAGAGTGCTATGTGGCTTTAGGAATATGAATAGAGACATAGTGGACAAAAGGGAGGGAAGGAGAGAGAGAATGAGGGACCAATAGATGGAGTGGAGCCTATAGTGTTAATGGGTTTTTATGACCCTCATACTATATTCCCAGCGTGTTCTCTAAAATGTATACACACAGCACTGAGACATATATCCCGCTAAGGACCTTCTCTCTACCCCTTATTAGCGGCCACACCCACCCAGTTCTAGTTGGATACGGACCACACCCAGTTCTAGTTGGATACGGACCACACCCAGTTCTAGTTGGATACGGACCCCACCCAGTGGCCAGTTCTAGTTGGATACGAACCCCACCCAGTGGCCAGTTCTTGATTCTTCCAACTGGAACCCCGCCCAACAGTGCTAATCAGCTCATGACACACACATGTGTTAGGTCTCCCCCGAGCCTGTGTATATGACACCCATGTGTTCAAGTTATGACATGTGAATTTAACGCGGCAACCCGCCATGTCCCCGCCCCACACTGTGGAACAGGCGGATTAATGTTATTGGGTAATTGACAGACAGCCAGTGCCCATATTTTCCATGTGTGTGTGTGTGTTTTCTCTCTCTCCCTCTCTCTACCTCTATCTCCCCTCACTTTTTAAACAGGAAGCAGCTAGGTCTTCACGCTTCGTTTCACTGCAAAAGACAAGGCTACAAGGGACACACAGTAGTCTAGACAGTATAGTGCACCTGTCTAGACAGCAAGGTAGTGGAGATGAGGTAAAGAAGTGACGACACACGGATTTTAGGAAAGTACTTTCGTAGATAAAGTCTACATCAGCAGTCCTCAAATTAATTTGTTTAAAGTAGTGTTGAAAAGTTTGAAACTAGACAGCATTTGCAGTACAGCAGGTGCAGCGTCTAGTTCACACACTGTTATAACATCTGCATGGTAGACAAACAAGCAGATTATACACTGTTGTTCACCATTTAATCCGGCTGGAAAGTTCCCAGGTGATTCAGAAAAAGCTCCGTGCAGTAGGGGGTTTCCAGACCACAGCCAGACACTACTGGGAACTGATATCCAATTAATATTTCTCGATCCCGTTTACTCAATTTAACGCTCGGACCTCCTTCTCTTTATCTAGACGTATGATGTAGTACTGCTGTAGTCCAAGACACACCACAATTGCATGTCTAGTAAGCAATCTACCCAAGTTTCTTCAGTGCATTATTATACTTCCCAAGCAGGAATACTATATACAGTGACGAACGGACAAAGACACAGATCTGTGAGAGAGAGATAGGTGACAGTTAAAATTGTACAATGCTCTAGGGTTATATTGCTTTTTTTCTACTAAGAAGATGTCACTTTGTACACCTTTCCTGTCTTCATATTCAATATATGAGTTGTAAAGAAGCTTAGACCTCTGATACAATCATATTATTTTCATATGGGGTATAATCATGATTCTTGAGAGATAGAGAGATATAGAAAAAAGAGTCTTGGTGGAGCCTAAAAACTTGAAAGGTGTGTTGAGACTGATCTCGACTTGAGAGAGATGCATAGAGTGAAGCGATGAAAAAAATAAGGAATTTGATTTATAAAGTCAAAGAATTTTAATGATGGTGGTAGATTAGAAAGGTAGGAGAACCCAAAAAAAAGGAATGAAAGTGATAAAATGAACAGCATCTTGTTCACATAATATTCTTTACAGAGGGCATTGTGATAAAATTGCTACAGCGAGAGGGGAGGGTGAGCCTCTCCCCTCCCTCTCCCGGAGAGGGTTATCTAGGATGTCCGGTTAATACGATTTATATCACCCATTATTACAATATGTGCCGTAGAGAGGAGCTGGGGACCAAATATGTTGCCATAGGGAGGGCGGGAAGAGAGAGAGAGAGAGAGAGAGAGAGAGAGAGAGAGAGAGAGAGAGAGAGAGAGAGAGAGAGAGAGAGAGAGAGAGAGAGAGAGAGAGAGAGAGAGAGAGAGAGAGATAGAGAGAGAGAGAGAGAGAGATAGCTGTATTATGTAGGGATGCGCCCCAACTTCCTGCAGTACTGTAATGAATGTGCGGCTTAGCGTGCCCAAATAAATTGTGTACAACCGTCTGTTACAATGAAGGAGACATACAGTGCTAGGATACAGTGTGTCAATCATCAGAACTCCTTCCTGTCCCTCGACTAAATCTATCTCTACACTCCCTCTCTAGTCTCTCTTTCCCTCAACCGACCAAGATTTCTCTCTATTGCTATGGAATCTCTAACTCTCTTTCTGGAATCCCATTGTCTTCCAGATAGCTTCATGCGACCCTTTATTTCCCAGCATTACATTGCAGCAGCAGTTCCCACAATTACCTGCCAATTTCCTGCTCCTAAAAGCATAACCCCCTAGGGTACATTCACATACACTATTTGGGCCCCGCATGATTAATCCCTATAAAGCATGACATGAGGGGGGGGGGGGTGACATTGTAATAAGGTGGCATATATTACACTCCTTAGAGCATATTGAGTGTAACACACATGATTAAATTGTAACAAAATCAGTCTTTCACTCCCACCCTCAAACTATATGTTTTATATAGTCCCAATAATGATCTAAGTAACGGTTGGTGAGCTGGAAAATGTTAATAGTTCTAACCCTTACTTTTAAATAGTTCTAACCCTTACTTTTAAAGGGTTAGAACTAAACATAAATATACAGAACTTAGAACAAGTAATATAGTACAGACAACAAAACAAGATATCTTTACCTGGTTTGTTTTTCCTGAGCGTCAGACTGGAGAAGAACTTGGGAAGCTGATCAACCGCTGAAAAAAGGGGAGAATGTTAGTTTCATGGTTTGTAACATGTGGTTACCCATTAATTTGGTACGTGAATCACGTTTCTTTCTAACTTTGTAAAAGAGCACGGTACATGGGTTCGGATACACGTGTCTGATAATATCGGGGTACATGGTGGATAATATCTGCAACTTCCTGGTACTTCTGAGGAAAAACATGATAAATCATGGTCTTGTTTAGGAGGCTTCATTTGACGAGTGCATTCAGGAAATAAAACGCTGGATTGAGCGTAATTCGGCTGTATACACTTTTGCTTTCCTCTTGAAACCCACCGACCAACACACAGATCGCACGTCTAGCACTGTTTCTGGATCCTGATTGGCTCATTCAGATCACGTGACCTGTATACTGACTTCCTATTGGCTAATAACCCTGACTTCCTATTGGACGGCTGGTGGTGAGCTTATCAAATTTGATATACGGCCGCGGTAATCGGAGACTCGGTTTTCTAACACAATCCAGCTACACAGTCATTGGTGAATGAACTGCGTGTAATACCCCTGTAATACATTCACATAACTCTAGTAAAAGAAAAGGTTTTTTTACTTAAAGACTCAATACCGTCTAATTGGACACATGACAGACTCCATATAGGGGCAGAGTCGTCTATGACCTTGATCCTTCCCCCTAAGTAGTGGTCAGAGAATACAACTTCTATAGTTCTACTTCCTTTTCAGCAGGACTAGCTCTGTTATTGGTGACGTAACATCACACTCTCATTGTGAGTGGGGGAGGTAGATTAAAATGCCACCTTACCACCACGCCCTTTCATTATCTTTTGATCGTCCCCTTTATTCTTCATTCCCCTCTCTCTCATCTCTGGCCCTTCTATCTCCCTGACCCACGATCTCTCTGTATCTCTGGCCCCCGGTCAGGCGTAATATTGTTGGCTTTCTACTACCTTCACGGTCCATTAAAAGTAATGGATAATGGGACTCGACATAGTAATAATATTATTAGGGCCAATGTTCCAAGAGGGTAAAAGAAACGAGTGAGAGAGAGAGAGAGAGAGAGAGAGAGAGAGAGAGAGAGAGAGAGAGAGAGAGAGAGAAAAAAGAAGGTCAAGTTAGGTATGCATTCTTTACCCTTCTTTTGCTTCTCCAAAGCAAACAAATGCCGCATATATGACACACGCATAATAACAAACCAACTACACTCTGACCGTGACACCGTGAACGGTGAAGGCACAAAATAGGCGGTGTCATGGTCCGAAAGCTGACTGTAGACCCACTTTAAATTACCTCTCAAGTCGTATCGACCCATATTGATGTTGATTTAGCCAAATAAATTAAGATTCGCTTTTACTAGCTGCTCATGTACCCCTCTTCCTGCCCCCCCTCTCGATGCCCCCTCTCTTTCTCCCCCTCTCAAATATTTTCCCACGGCACAATGGCGAGGAAGGGTAAATGAACGGGCAATGAACAACTAATCTTGGACCCTCGGGGACAATATTTAACACATGGCCTTTGCCAAATTCAGTGTTTATAGTATATAAATTATACTCTATATATACACGGTGTCCCTTAAGGAGGTGAAACCTCGACTAGATAAAGTTTTTTTTGGAGACCCGAGACCTAGGTTCGTATTTTTTGACCGAGAATCCGAAAAACATAAAATTAAAATCGAAAACGTAGCGGTTTTTGCGTAAAACACGGCAAAAACTGTCATTTTTCAGCGATTTTCGCTTTTTAAAACGCTTTCTAGAGTTTTTTAAAAAATATTTACCTTACAAGATATGATCTTGTGCTTCTAGACTAATAAAATCAATCCGATTTGCTACAAATTGGTCCCGGGTTTTGTGTGATTTGGTCAAAAGCTCTCTTTACTGTGGCCCATCAAAGATGGCTACTCTGCAAATACGTTTTTGGCTCCTGTGGCCGCAGAATGTAAACCAAAAGAAGATTTATTAGACACCAAAATTTGCGTCTTCTGAAGGCGAACAACCTGGTTTTTACGAAATTTGATTTCATGCAGGCGTTCAAAAATTACAAGCCGAAAAACTGGTACGTGGATTCGGAAATACCCCTACTTCAACAAACCCTAATCCAGATAAGATTTCCAAAAACTATACATCTTCGTACATGAAAATGAAGCTCAGACAACTGCCAACGTGATGCAAAAAACGGGAAGTGGTGTAACTTATTTCGTTTGAAGCTATAGCGAAAATAAAAGTGCTTGTATTTGCCTTGAAAACACCCTCTAAAAACCATACTTTCAGACAATTTCTGACAATTTCAAACAAATTCTGTCCACAGGGGGCTAAGTTGGTGCACTGGAGGTGACATTTTATTCGTATTGCATTTTTAGACAGATTTGCTATTTTCAGGGCTTTTAGAGGATGTTTTCAAGGCAATACAAGCACTTTTATTTTCGCTATAGCTTCTAAACGAAATAAGTTACACACTTCCCGTTTTTGCATCACGTTGGCATTTGTCTGAGCTTCATTTTCATGTACGAAGATGTATATTTTTCGAAATCTTATCTGGATTAGGGTTTATTGAAGTAGGGGTATTTCCGAAATCCACTGTACCAGTTTTTCGGCTGTAATTTTTGAACGCCTGCATGAAATCAAATTTCGTAAAAACAGGTTGTTCGCCTTCAGAAGACGCAAATTTTGGGTGTATAATAAATCTTCTTTTGGTTACATCTGCGGCCACAGGAGCCAAAAACGTATTTGCAGAGTAGCCATCTTTGATGGGCCACAGTAAAGAGAGCTTTTGACCAAATCACACAAACCCGGACCAATTTGTAGGCAAATCGATTGTATTTATTAGTCTAGAAGCACAAGATCATATCTTGTAAGGAAATATTTTAAAATCTCTAGAAAGCGTAAAAAAGTCGAAAATCGCTGAAAAATGACAGTTTTTGCCGTTTTAAACGCAAAAACCGCTACGTTTTCGATTTTAATTTTATGTTTTTCGGATTCCTCGGTCAAAAATACGTAACCTAGGTCCGGTCTCCAAAAAACTTTATCTAGTCGAGGTTTCACCTCCTTAAGGGACACCGTGTATATACATTTTAACTCTATCTACTACAATTTATTATTATCGAGCTAGAAAACAGCTGTTAGTTCTTTTGGTAGGCTTCCTTTTCTGCCGAAAATACACGCACGGAGAGACGCTAAGTTTTACTACTTGTTCTAGGCTCACTTCCTTTCAATTTCAGCTCTAGGTTCAGCATTTTTAGGTTTCTTTCAGCACGCAATACACCTCTACTAAATCACAGACACGTACTGCAGCTGTTGTGGACACAGTATATTGGACACGTGAATTCTGTACGTGGTCGAACTGGTTTCGGGGATAGCTAAAGACACTATGTAAACGGGATCGGAGTTTAGGGAATCTGTGCGTTTAATTCTGGGAATTTTGTTCATGTGAAGTACCAGAATAGTTCATGCTGTGCTGGTAAAGTTGTATGTTGTGTGTGTACGGTAATTGGGTAAAGTTGGTGTTGATTATTTCAGGAGAGAGGGAGATGGAAATCAAAGAGAGAGAAGAGGACGGAGAGAGAGACGAGAGAGGAGAGGAGATAGAGAGGAGAGAGAGAGGGAGAGAGAGAGAGGAGAGAGGCAGAGAGAGAGGAGAGATAGAGAGAGAGAGAGATGAGAGAGAGGGAGAGAGAGGGGGAGAGAGAGATGGGGAGAGAGAGAGATAGAGAGAGAGAGAGAATGAGAGAACGAGAGAGAGAGAGAGAGAGTGAAAGAGAGCGGATGGAGAGAGAGTGAGAGAGAGAGATGAGACAGAAGAGAGAGAGAGAGAGAGAGAGGACGAAGAGAGAGAGAGAGAGGAGAGAGAGAGAGTGAGAGAAGAGGAGAGAGAGAGAGAGAGAAGAGAGAGAGAGAGAGAGAGAGAGAGAAACGCACTTGTTAGTACTGTGAGAGGGAGAGAGAAAAGCTGCCAAAATTTGCCAACACCTACTTCATAATCGAGTCTCAACTGAACTACTATCACACGTGCATGTCTCTTGATAGGTAATTGGAGAGAGAGAGAAAGGGGGATAGAGAGAGAGAGATAGAGAAAAGAGAGAGATAGATAGAGAAAGCCAGAGAAAATAGTCAAGGAAAGTGTCACTTGGCCCCCAATAAAGACAGTGAGTCTGTCCATAACTAGGTGTTTGACAGTGTAGGAACTTTCTAAAATTAAAATTTCAAGATGTCACATTATAAGGAGCTGTGCTAAAAATGTTGTAAATTAGATCTGTGTTGCTTCACGTGCATTATTATTGAATCACAATGAACGAAATAACTGCTAAATAGGATCAAGAAACAGCTTGGAGGATAAAACAGCGGAAGTCTACTGAACAGGAACCGACCGAATCAGGAAATAATGGTCCCTGATTGGCTGATAACCAGTCACGTGACCTAAATAACGAGTTCTGATTGGCTGTTTACTTATTTCGGTCGGTTCCTGTGAACAACTATCTTTGAAGAAAGAGATTGGTGATAACGAGAGAGAATTGTAACATGTAAACTATGCTGGAGGACTTACGGAGCGATAAATATTTTCCTGGGTACACAGAAACACATTAGTTTTATAGCTAGCAGATCAGCCACGAGAAATAACCCCACATTTTGCCCCAAGACTACCATAACTCTGGTAGTTTTGGGACAATATTCTGCAGAATGAACACCATTCATTATTACCTGAGTATGTAGGTTTCTTTTTCTTTTTCTCAGAGGAGGGTGATGACCACTTTGTTTGTTCGTATTCTCCTTCCATACTGACCACCTCGGATGCTTGAGAGGGCTTCTGAAAAATGTATGATGTTAGAATGTTGGAATCACAGCAGGAAAGCTATTCTAAAAGTTTTTTTGTTGACTTGACTATGTAAAATTTTGCCTTGTTTTTGTTGGTAGAAGTTGTACAGCTGGAGCTGTATTCTGTTGACATAGGTGTGAAGTGATTTCAGTGCCGGTACTTGATCAAAGACTTTACTAGTAGAGTGAAGGATGAAGAGAGGGAGATGAAGTGAAAAAAAGGGAGACAGAGATAGTGGAGAGAACGAAGGAGAGAAAAAAAAAGATAGGGAGGGAGATAGATTTGTTCCAAAAAGTAACTGGTACGTCCCTGGAAGATACATGGCTTGTCTCTTTTCCCCGGGGTTGGTGTGCCGGGGTGTAAAAATTTGTTTTTTTCCCCCTGTACTTACCCCCCCGGAAAAAACGGTTTTCCTTTTTTCTCAAGGGTTTTTTTCCTTTTTCCCTTTTTCCCCTCTTCCCCTTTAAATTAGTTCCTCCCCCCCTCTCCTACCCCTTCTCTCTTTCCCTTTCCCTCTTTTTCCTTTCCCCCCTCTAAAATATCCTACCTTGACGAGGGGGGGGGTTTTTGTTTGGGGGGGGAGTCGTTCCAAACAAAGAATCGGTCACTCCTCCCTTGTTAGGGTATACCGACAGGGTTTAAATTTTTTAAAACCCGATGGCTTAGGCAATTTAAAAGATGGGGTTTAGGCAGGAAATTTTTTTCCCCCGTTGAATGTTATTAGTGAGTATGTGCGAACATGGTGTACACACTTTTGATCAAAAATCAGACAGGGGAAAGGGGGTAACGGGGTGGTTGGCCACGTATAGTGTAAGGGCCATTAACTTTTCCACTACCCAAATACACTAACCCAATTAACAGCAATATAATTTTCCCAGGTAGAATTAGGGGGGGGGGGGCTCTTTTCAATATGGGTTGCCAGGTAGTTAATTAGGGGGGCTCTTCTCATTATCATGATTATGTGTAGCCAATACTCTTCCCAATTGTAATCAGACTAGATGGAGCCATGGTACACGCCAGCTCACGAATGAAAGTAGAGAAGAGCACGCGAGTAAACTGGGGGTAGAGCACACGAGTAAAAGGGGAGTGGATAGGAGAACGAGATTGACCGGGATGGGCATGGGGGAGGGGAGCACGAGATCTGGACCCCCTGCCAGGATCTTGTTGTTTAGGGAGGAGTGAGGGGGATGTAACAAAAAGGGGAATAGTTAGGGGGGATGGCCAGTGGGAAGAGAGAGGGGAGAGGGGAAGAGAGAGAGAGAGAGAGAAAAGGAGGGAGGAGAAAGAAAGAGGGGAGAGGAGAAAAGAGAAGAGAGAGAGGAGAGGAGAAGAGAGGAGAGAGAGGAGAAAAGGGGGGAGAAGGGAAAAAGAGAGAAGAAGAGAGAGAGGGTGGAGGGGGGAGGAGAGAGGAGAAAAGGAGAGGGCGAGAGGGGAGAGAGAGGAAAAGAGAAAAGGAAAAAGAAAAGGGAAAAGGAAAGAGAGAGAAAAAAAAGGAAAAGAGGGAAAAAGAAAAGAGGAAAAATTAAAACCCCCACCCTCCCCCAAAGGGTTTCCCAACCAAAACCCGACCCCCCCCCCCCCCAACCCCCCCCTAACTTTTCCGGGAAATTGATCCATATATCCCCCCACCCCCTTTTTACTCTTTAGTAAAGTAAAAGGGGAAAAAGTCCCCACCCCCCAATCTCAACATACCAGCTGTGGAGCTGGTATACAACCTTTTTGGGGAAAAAATTTAAAACTACACATGGTGGTACATGGGAAACATCAGTCACGGATTCTATATTTAGGGCAATGGTGTAACGGGGGGGGGGGGGGGTTTTCAAACAGTGGTAGTGGTTTTTGTCTTGAGAGAGGAATATTGGAGGGGTGACAGGGGGGGGGGGCAAGGAATGAGGAGGAAACAATTGAGAGAGGACATATGTAGTGAGTTTAGGAGGGACTAGGCCAGGCCCGAGGACAGTTCAGTGGTAACTGGGAGGTATGTGTGATGGAAATGGAAATAGAGACAGATTAGTTGCATTTTATTGAGGAAAATAGCCCTTTTTTGGTTTTGTCGGAAAGAAAAAAATGAAAAAAAATGCAAACCCCCTAACGAAAGAGTAATGAAAAGAATTTGTCTGTGATTGTTTGCTCCTTTACAAACACCAAGGCAAAGTAAAAGTTTCCCAAATTTAATTTAAATGCGAAACCAAAGTTTTGGGGCGATTTTGGCCAAAAATTTTCAGCCCTAACCAAAAATTTGGCTGTGCGTTTCCGGGGGGGATGCTCGCGTTGACCGAGAGATAATTTTTCGAAATTTGGGATTTGAGGCGGATTTTAAATTTGGCTTTTAGTGAGGGAGAAGAGCTAATTTTCCCCCCAAGAATGTACCCTTTGGGGTTAGTGAGGAGACAAAGGCCGGGCCTGAAAAGCCAGTTCATTTGGAAAACTGGGAGGTCAGGGTGATGGAAATGGAACAGGGACAGTTTTGAGTTGCATTTTTTTGGGGGAAAAAATTACCCCTTTTTTGGTGTCTGAGACAAGAAAAAGTGAAACGAAATGAACGTAACGAACGAGTCATGTTAGAGGTGTAAAATTTTGTTTTTTTTCCCTCGTCCCCCTTACATCATCCAGAAAAAAGGTTCCTTCTTTCTTTTCTCCCTTTTCCCCTCTTCTTCTTCTTTTTCCCCTTTCTCTCCGTTCCTTTTCCTACGGTCCACAAAACGCCCCCAAACCCCCAACAGGGGGCCCCCTTTAAAGGGGCCCCTTTGGGGAAAAAAAGGGGGTTAAATCCCCCGGGGCCCGGACCCTTGTTGGTTTTCTGGGGGCCCGGGGGGCCCCCTTGCGGGGGGTAAAGGGGTGGGTAGAACAAGTACATAAGGGTAGGTTGAAAAAATTTTAAACTAGGGGTTTAAAAAGTAGGGGGAAAATTTTAAAAAGGGGAAATTTAAAAAGCTCATGGGGACGGAGAAAAAAGGACCTCTAAACTATCTGGAAAAGAACCCCAAACCCATCTGGAACGGAGTCAAAAGAAGGGTCAACTTATCAGGAACAGGAAAAGGAAAACCCGTTGAACCCTGGGGAAAACCTAGTGGCAAGCAGGAAGGTGGGAAAGGGGTTATAAAATAAATAAATAAAAAAAAGTACGGGGGGGAGAAGTCAGGGGGTTTAAAAAATGTCGAGAAACTTCCGGACCCGTGTTAAACCCGGTTAACAGGACTAAACTTTGGGGGCGGGGGGGGTTTAGATTGGGGGTTATGGAAAGTCAGGTATTTCTCCAGTGGGGGGCCCCTGACTCCGCCAAGGGCTGGGATCACGTGGGGATGACCTTTGGGCTTTTAAATTTCCCCAAATTCTTTTGTGAGCTCCCTCCGAAGTTTTTGGTACTTCTCAATTTTTCCCCAAATTCCCCCTGTCCGGGGGGACTGACCTGTTTTTTGGTACGGCGACGTCGATCGTAGCGTTTCCCTTCTTTAGTTTGTTAGAAGGACCAAGTCGGGTTTTTACTTTGCCTGGAGGGGGTTGCCCTTTCGGTATGGGGAAAAACCCCAGAGAATCTTGTAGTTTTTCCTTCTAAAAGCATTTTTTCTGAATAGTGGCTCCCCCCACTTTGTTTCAGCGGGAAAATTCCGTAGTCCTTGCACTTTTCCCCAGGAGGGGAGGGCGGGCTACCGATCTTTTGTCTGGTTATAGTCCCTTTGGAGAGTTTCGGCATCCGTTTAGGATGTGTTCCCCTGACTGGGTTGTGTTCGTTCCCGTAGGGCACTTCTCAGTCCCCCTTTGCTTTTTCTCTATGGCAGCTTTTATCCAGTTCGTGCAAATGGTTGTCCTGGGAGAAAAAATACATCGGCTTGGTATACCTGCCTGAGGTTTCTCTTTTTTGACCCGGGCCCCAGGTGAATTTTAGGGGTCGCTTTCCCCCTTTTTTCCAGTTGTTTCAGGAATCTTCCATGTAGCATTTGCTCTTCCTTTTCTTACAATTTTCCGGGCCTCAATCTTTCCTTCAGGGTTTCGCGTCTTTTTTGGAGGGCCCAGTTAGCATTTTCCTCAGTTGCATCGCCCGTGTGGAGGGCACGTATCCTGGGGTCCTTTAGAATGTTAAAGGGAATTGTACGAGTCCTGCCCTTTTCCCTTTTCCCAATGACTCTTCAATCCCCCGGGAGGCCCCTTCCTCCCGTTTTTTGGACATACGGGTCGGTCAACGTCACGGGTTGTTCTTGATGACTCCTCTTTCAGGTTTTTCATAGAATCATATCTAGTCCTGGCTTGGGAAAGTGGCCAGTCCAGTTTTTCCCCGGGAACCGTAACGTATCACAGGTTTTTCCCCATGTGTTGATTCCCAGTGATGGGTTTCTTGCCTTGCAGGTCGAGGAAAACAGTTTCTTGACTCTTCGGGTTTTATTCTTTTTTGCCCTTAGCTTTAATTTCTTGAGTGGGGATGGGGAAAAAACCTAAAGGATGCAAACCCCCCCCCTTTTCCCCATCTTTCCCATTTCCGGGTATTCTGTCCCACTCGGTAGGCTTTTTTCCCTGCATCCGACTTCTGACTCCATCCATATGTCTAGGGCCCCCGCTTTGGAAAAGCCCAAAAGGACATGTTGATGCCCCAGTGCCCAAACTTCCGGGGGACTGCCAAGAGCTTTTTTGGAGGTTTCGGCTTTTGAGCTGGCTTTACAGCTTAAGGTCGCCATGTATAGGCGGGGGGGTTAAACTAATATCGGATCTGGGGCTTCTGGGTTAGATATGGTGGGGGCCTTTCCCTTTGGTTTATTTGGGGAGCAGGGGACAAGGGGACGGGCCCGATAAAAAAGTGAATGGGGGACGGCGTCTCCCTTGGAAAGAGGCCCTCTTGATTTTGTTTTTTGGCCCAAAGGCGGAGCCAGTTTGGGAAAATATTAAAAAAACACATTTTGGGCAAAACGATGATTCAAATTAGCGGATTATTGAGGGTTTTCTTGCCCATCTCCATTGACTTCAGGACCCAAAGGGTGTGGAATCGATTTAATAGCCTCGGGTTTTAGTCGATTTTTAGGGACATATACAGGGGAAAGGGTTTTTTACGTTTGAAATAAAGTAGGATAATTTTGCCCCTTTGCAAACCGGTTTTTTCCCTCCCCTGCCTTCAAAAAGGAAAAACCCCCTTTTGCTCTTGGGGAAAAGGACCCTTTTTAAAGTCGAGTGTAGGTTATCCTTCTGACAGCTTCCGTGTAAAATTTCCAGAGGTCTTGGGGGGGAAAAGGTTTTAGGGGTTGAAAGTTCCCGGACCCCTTCTTTCCTTTTTTGGGGGTTTTTAGCAGCAGGTATGTTCTGCCTTCAGTCATCCTCCGGGGCCCCCGGCCCTTTGGTTTAGAAAAAGATTTAAATAAGCAGCTAAAACCCCCCAAAATTCCCCCCCCCATTGGAGAAAAAAGTTTGTGTGCCTTGATCCAGAAGGCATGCGGGCCCCTTTCAAAAGGGGGGGACGAACATTTGGTCATTCCCTTTAAACACGGGCAGAAAATCTTTCTGGGGTTTAAATCGGGAAATTTCCTCTTGGGGTTTTTGCCCGTCTAAAAGGGTTCCCCTTGGGTGTCATCCAACCACTCCGCTTCAGTGTTGGGCCGACGTCTTTCCCCCCATATCTCCTTTCCAGAATTTAAGTGTCCCCCCGTTGGGTTTCCTCTAGTGTAGATTCGTGCCCGGATTATGGGGTCGTTCCCCCGTTTCTCCAATTTTTGTAAAAAGTTGGCCCCTGGTTGTTCTGAAACGGTTTTTGTAGCGAAAAGGGCGCCGTTCTTTTTGAATCTTAAAACCCTTTCCCCCCCCTTCCCTGCAAATCCTCCCCGTTTTACCCCCTATTCTTGCTTGTAGCCTTTCGGGCAGGAGTGGGTACTTTTTATAAAATAGTATCTAAGTTTGGAATTCGGGGGGTGGCTCCTTGGGTCATTTCGGGCAGCCCGGAGAGGTCTTTAGCGAAAATTTGGCCCCACCCCTTTTCAAGTCGTCGCAGCCCCATCGGGTTTCTTTTTCTTTCTGGGGGGGTGTAGGGGGAGTTTCCCAAAAGGTGCCTCAATGCCCATTTTTTCTCGGACCACGTGGGCTTTAAAAAGCCCCCCCCGTAGGGGTTCAAAACCCCCGGGGAAGGGGCGGGGGTTTCCCAAAAAACTTGAATTTTCCGGGCTTGGGGTCGGTCAATTGCCCCTCGAGTTTCCCCCAAAGGGGAACCGGGCTCAGGTCCCCGTGACCTTTTTATGGGCTTGGTTCCCCGAGTTTGTTTCTTGAACTGCTCCCTGATTTCCCCGGGTTTGGTGAGGGGGGTTTTCCCCTTCCAATGGATTTTTGGGTTTTTTTCAAAGGTTCTGGGGGTGGGTGTCTTTTACCCAGCCCTTTCGTGCCCAAACAGTTTCTTCACGGTGGGGTATAAAACCCCTGTTCTTTTTCCATCAGCTTTCCCCGTGGTGAAAGGGAAGGGCCCGACTGAGTTATAGATCTCAGGTTGGGGGTTTTAAGCGGTCATCAGTTTTTTGGAAGGGTTTGGTTGTTTTTTTGACCACCTTTCCCCCCCACTCGGGTCCATACTCCTTTCTGTCCGGGTTGTGGGTTACCGGGGGCCCTGAACACGAGCGGGAATTTCATTTTTGTGGTCCATTTGTTGGGGCGGCCCCTGGTTGGGGGGTGGTGGTTGGGGGGTGGGGGGGGGGCGGTTTTCCCCCCGGCCCAGGTTAAATCGGACCCGCAGGTTTCATTCACCCTGAGATCCACCCTTTCCCGGGGGATATTTAGGAAAAATTTTCTAGCCCTGCTAGCATTTGCCCGCACAGCCCTCCCTTTTTGGGGGTGTCCTGCGTCCAATTTCCCCTTATTGATCCCGAAATGGCTTTTAGAGTTTGGCACCTGTTAATGGGAAGCCGTTTTTTCCCCCCTTTTCGTTTTCCCATAGGCGTTCGAGGGCCCCTTTCCAGGATCCGGATTGTGCCGGGGGGCTGCCCCGGGTTTGTGCCCCGTTATACCAAAATCTGGTTTTCTGCTTAGACCAGACCTTTCCCTTTGGGGTTTTGGTTGGTGGTTTTTTTTAACCCCGCGTATAAGATGGTAAGGGTTTTGGGGGTGAGCTTTCACCAAAAAAATCACTGTATTTCATTCAACCCGGTTTGGGGTTTTTTAGAAAGAAGAGCCCGGTGTTTGGGGGTCCCTTTAACCCCTGAAAAAACCCCCCCGGGTTTAGCAGCCCCCCCCCCCCGGGGGGTTTTAAAGGAATCCCCCACCGCCCCATTTTGGTCCGTTAGTTTAAAGGTTTGCCGTCCTTCCCTTCACGCTTTTCAGAACGAACCGACACTTTCAGGTAACCCCGGGGGTTTTTATCTTAAAAACAAGGCTAATGGTTTGGGTCGGGGGCAGGGGCCAGTGTGGGGGCATTTATATTCCCCCGGGAACGGGGGGAACCAAACCCCTCTGGAGCCCCGGGGTTTTAAGGAACCTTTTTCCCCCGGGCCCGGGGGTAAACCCTTTTTCCTCCCCCAGGAACAGGGTTTTTTAAACTAAACCCCCTCCGGAAGGGGCAACTATTTTTCGTGGGGGGGGGGTGAACTATCCCCCTCCTGGGGCCCCGGGGTAGTAATCCTCTCAAAAAACGGGGTATGGGGGGTTTTTGAACCTAATCCTTCCCTGGGACGGGGCAACCCCTCCTTGTGAAGCCGGGGGGTAATTACCCCTGGGGAACGGGGGTTTTAAAATATCTTCTCAGGAAAAGGGGTATGGGGTTTGGGGCCAAACCCTTTGGAGGGGCAAAAACCAAAACCCTCTGGTTTAAGGGGGGTTAAACAAAACCCCTCTGAAAAGGGGGTTTAAAAAAAACCCCTCCGGAACGGGGGGGGTACCCATTTCCCCTGTGAAGCGGGGCCCAACTAAAAAAACCCCCCCGGACCGGGGGGAAACTATCCTCTTGGGACCCCCGGCCCCAAATTTTCCTCTGGGAAAGGGGGGTAAATTATCCCCTCTGGGACGAGTAAACTATCCCTCCCCGGAACGGGGCAACTATCCTCTTTTGAAGCGGGGGGGTTGTAAACATCCTCTCGGGACCGGGACGGTAAACTATCCCCTGGAACGGGGCTACATCCTCCCGTGGGGGAAAGGGGTAAACATCCTCTCTGGACACGGGGTGTAAAACTATCCCTCTGGAACGGGGCTACTATCCTCTGTTTAAGCGGGGGGTAAACTATCCTTTTGGGACGGGGGGTAAACTATCCTCTCTGGAAACGGGGGGGTACTATCCTCTGTTTAAGCGGCGGTAAAACTATCCTCTCTGGACCGGGGGTTAAACTTTCCTCTCTGGAACGGGGCATTCCCTGTGAAGGGGGGGTTTGGAAAATTTTGGGGAAACCCCCCGTGAAAAAACCCCCCTCTGGAACGGGAAACACCCTAAAAGGGGGAAAAATTTTTGAACCCCTCCCGGGGAAAACTTATTCTGGAACGGGGGGATACCCGGGGAAGGGGGAAATATTTTTGGGGGGGGGTTTAAAAAACCCCTTTTGGGAGGGGGAACTATCCTCGGGAAAGGGGTAAACTATCCTTTTGGGGACGGGGGTAAACTATCCTCTCTGGGACCGGGGTAAACTATTCTCTCTGAAGGGTAAACCCAAGGGATCGAGACCCTATTAATGAAATGGAAATAGGGGTTTAGAAGATTAGTATAGGATGTAGGGGTTTAAAGTGATAAGGGCAATGGAGGTCACGGGGTAACTATCACTGTGGAGCGGGGTCTAAAACTATCCCCTCTGGAACGGGGTTTAACTATCTTCTAAGAACAGGGTAATGGAAGGGTAGGGGGTTAGAGATTAGTTCAGGATTGGGTTGTGGGGTTAGTAGATAAAGGGGCTTTGGGGTCCACAGGTGGCGGGAAAGGTCCCTTTTCCCAACGGGTAACCCTAAGCCGGGAGAAGGCGGGGTAGGAAAAATAGTAGTGGCGATGATACACTGTGGGCCGCCTTTGGGCCCCAAAAAGATTTTTGGTGTTTTTTGTATTTATGATTTTTTTCCGTTATTTTTGGAACACAGCCACGCTTTGCCACGGCCACACCCCCGGACTGGAAATCGGATCAAGGGGAAAACCCTTTGGGGGAGGTAAACCCGGGAACCGGTTGCCCCCCCCGGGGAAACCGATAGGAGGTGTGGGCAGGTGGAAAACTGTCCCAAAAGGAGGGCCGAAGGGAAACCCTCCCCTCTCTCTTACGTACTACTGAGGCGTTGGTCCCGTCTTCCCTTTCTTACCCCCCTCTCCTTACGCAGACCCCCGCTCTTTCTCGCTTCTTAATTCGTCTTGCTTATCTCTCCCCTTAAATCTTCTCTCTCTCTCTCTCTCAAACTCGTTTTTTTCCTTTTGTTTACTCCCCATCTTTTTCCCACTCCTCCCACACACTATCCCCCTTTCCCTTTACGAAGGGGGGAGGGTTCCGGGGGGGTTTTGGGGGGGGAAACTGTTCCCCAACCCCAAAAAAGTAAAATAAAGGTTTATAATCCCTTTCCCCCTTTTTCGGAATAAACCGACAGGGTTTTTTTTTAAAGTTTTTAGAAGAAAAAGGGTTTTATGGGAAAAAGAAAGGGGGGGTTAAACGGGTTTTCAGGGGAAAATATTTTTTCTCCTCCCGGGGAATTTTTTATTAGTGATTTTAGTGTCGACCATGGTGGTTAAAACCCCCCTTTTATCAGAATCAGATCAGAAATGGGTTTAACCCGGGGTCGGTTGCAGGGGCGGGGGGGGGTATTTTTTTTGTTGGGAACAGGAATTTAAAACTGTTAAAAAACATCCAAACCAAAAATTTTCACCCCCAAAAATCAAACAATATTTGCCCTGTAGTTTAAAAGGGGGGGGGGTTTTTCTCAAAACGGGTTGCCCCAAAGGTTTTTAACAGGGTTAATTGGGGGGGTTTTTTTCTTATTATCCTGATTTTGTGTAGCCAAAACTCCCCTTCCCCCAAATTTTAATCCAGACATAGTGGAGAATGGACACCCCCCCGCTCCCCCCGGAAAAAAATGGAAAAGTGAGAAGACAACCCCAGGAGGTAAATAAAAAAGGGGGGTTTTGGGTTTGAGCACCCCGGGAAAGTAAAAAAAGGGGGTGGGGGTTTGGAGAAAAAGATTGAAACCGGGGGGGGAATGGAAGGGGGGGGGGAGCACAGATCGGGGCCCCCCGCCCGGGGGTTTGTTGGTTTTGGGAGGAAAATTTTGAGGGGGGCCCCTTTTTTTTAATCAGGGGGGGAAAAATTTGGGAGGGGTATGGCCCCCCGGGAGATTTTGATAGAAAAGGAGCGGAGGAGAGGGGGGGGAGAAGCCCAAAAACGGAGAGGAGAGACCGGGCGAGAGAGAGAGAGGGGAGAGAGAAAAAAAAAGGAAGGCCCAGAAAAAAGAGAGGAAGGGGGAGACGAAGAAGGAAACGACAGAAGAGAAGGGGGAGAGGGCGAGAGAGAAGAAAGGGGAAAAAGGGGGAGAGAGAGAGAAGAGAGAAGGAAAAGAGAAGGGAGAACCCCAGGGAGAAAGGGGGAGAGAGAGAAAAGGGGCCGGGAGGAGAAGAGAAAGGGGGAGAGAGAAAAGCGGGGGCCTGCAGGACGGGGAGAAAACCCGGGGCCAAAGAGAGAGAGGAGGGGAGAGGAGAGGGGGAGGAGAGGAAGGAAAAAAGGGGGGGGCGAGGGGGAGAGGAGAGAGGGGAGGGAGAGGACGACCCCCCAGGGGAAAAAGAGAGATGAAGAAGGGTTGGGGAGGGGGGAGAGAAAGAGAGAACCCCCCGGGGGAAGGAGAAGAGGGGGGAAGAGAGAGATGGGGGAAAAGGGGAAAAGAGAAAAAGAAGAAGAGGAAATATGTGAAATTACCCCCTGCAGAGTCTTTAATAAACTGGGTCAAATTTGTAGGTGATTACCCCCCACCAACCCGATAGGACTTCCCCGCCCCCCTCCCCAGTCCCCAAAAAAGCCCCCCCAAAACCCCACCTTTCCAGGGAAATTCCCAAAATACACCCAATTCCC
The DNA here is from genome assembly GCA_020137815.1 of Hormiphora californensis. NCBI lineage: Eukaryota > Metazoa > Ctenophora > Tentaculata > Cydippida > Pleurobrachiidae > Hormiphora > Hormiphora californensis. The sequence goes on along the minus strand of CM035360.1, from coordinate 976,636 downwards.
CCCAACCCTTTAAACCCTTTTTTCCCTCAGAGCTGTGAAGAAAGCTCTCACCACCCAATCATCAACACCATTAGATGTGTAGCTGGTATCACACACCTTGTGGGAACTATACACTACACATGGTGGTACTATGGGAACTACTATCATGTCACGTGACTTCTATATTGAGGAGCAATGGTAGTAACAGGGGGGGGGGGTGCAAGCTGTGGGGTGTGTTATTGTCATTGAGAGAGGATATATTGAGAGAGTGACATGGGGGGGACAAGCAATGAGAGAGGATATCATATTGAGAGAGTGACATGATGAGGACAAGCAATGATAGAGGATTGGCTAGGATCATGTCTGCGTGTGTAGTTGTACAGTTGGTGGCCAGGTGCGGACAACTTGATATAATGTGATCCGCGATAGAGGAAAAAAAAGAGTAATACATACTGGTAAGCAACCGTAGTGGTAATTGATCCAACTAAAACCATTCATTTCTATAACACAGATCTAGCAAAATACAACTCCCTCGAAATAATAGGTTCTCTTATTCTCTCTTTCCAGGCAGCTATAGGAACAGTACAAAATTCTAAATTCTGAGTGGGCTGTCTCAAAATTCAGAGCGGGTTGGTGGACGGTGGTTGTTACTCACCGCAGGTCGTGGAGCTACTGGAGGTGGGCACATGTAGTCTTCTTCCTCCTCGTCTTCCCCCGGGTGTGATATGTTCAGCATTGTGGTATGTCGGTTGTGTTTTTCTGGAAGGACTGGAGGGGAGTCTCTCTGATCTGGGAAAAAGAGTTATACTGTAAAACTAGATATTTTCGTGAGATTTTTATTTTCGCTCTTTATTTTTGGCTGGAAAATCCGCGAAAATTAATTCCGCGAAAATATTTTGGACGATTTTTTACAGAAAGCTCGTGCAAGTTATTTCAGGATGACACATTTTTTACTTTTAGTACTAAGTCAACGACAATCGGTTCATCTATCTCTTAGAGCCAATCAGCAATGAGAAAATGCTCACATTTCATTGGTCTACGCCAAGCAGGTCTGGTGTCTCATGGCAATGATGACTGCACTCTTGGCGTAATTAGACAATAGACTAGGACCGTGAAATGGGGGTAGCAGTGAGATTAGCGAAAATTAAAATCGCGAAAATAGTAAATTTTGATCGAATCGCGAAAATTAATTGCCTCGAAAATATCTAGTTTTACAGTAGTTAGGGGCGGGAAGGCCTCGAATGGGAAATTATATAGAAGATAAGAGATAACGGATTGTGCAAGATTTGATGGGTGAATGCAATATCAAAGGTTTGATGTTTCATGCAGTAAATTTTGGTTTTTACGTTTTAGAGTCCTTGTCAAAAATATATAATATCTTCCTCTCCTCTTAATTTCCGTTTAATGTTTACAAAAATTACAACAGAAAATAATTGTTGTAACACATTATTACCAAATATGGTCAACATATGATACCATTTATGGGCATTACCTTGTTTACTAGAGGATATTCCAGAGTCATAACTTTTTACAGACTCACTGGAGACCTTGTTACTTGATGTAAGTGACTCGTTTGAATATGGATACCCGGTAAATGAACTGCCAACCGATTCGTTACTGAAAATAGAGGACTCTAAATATGGGAGAGATAGATAGAAAAATGGACAGGGAGAATCAATAATAATGAGTTGTAGATAGAAAAGGATAGAAAAAGGAGATAACCAGATACAAAAACCCATGACATCACGATACACCAAATCATAGCTGTTTCTCACGGGGGGAGCTGTACTAGATATATACTAGAGGCGCCATTGTGACTCGGTACCCGGAAGAACAGTGGAAGAGATAGAAAGGCGTGTGAGTTAACTTATATTACGAGGGTGAAGGGGGAGATTACAATGTAATTCTACCACCTGTGAAAAAGTGGAGCTCACCTGTTTTTAGCGACCCCATCAAACTGAACGTAATCCGCAGATGCTGGCGGTTCATCATAGTCATCCACATCAATATAATCACCACCACCACCATTACTACCGCCCATTACCATGTACTCGCTCGTTTGAGTGGACAGTTTGGAGATAACAGGAGGGTAATTGATGAGTTTCTTGGGTGGTGTTGGAGCTGGAGCGGGTGCTGTTCGGCGGATCGGGGCAGGGGGAATACTTGATGAAGAGGTGTTGAGGGAGAGAGCGCTGGTGTTCATGTAAATATCCTCCTGGCTACCTGTCATGTTCATGTAGTCACCCTGCAGGGGGAAGGAGAGGGGTAATGGGAGTAAAGTAATGAGAGGGGAGTTGAGAGGTATAGGAAGGGACTAATGAGAAGGAGTTGAGTTTAGAAGTAATGAGTTGAAATTCTGGGAAATTGTTTTTCAGGGTAAAGGATGGAAATGAGGGGAGTGAGATAACTTAGTTAGTAAACATGTCATTCATTGACGAACATAAGACGTGTTTTTAAACAAGCACAGCACGGATATATAATGTTTCATTTTAAAACACTTTCTTACGTCTGTACTGGAGAGATCAAGAGCATTGCGGGATTTAGGAATGTTGTAAATGTCTTCTGTTTGAACTGGTTTTCGTATCAATCGGAGGTAATTTGCCGGGGCTACTCCTCTCAACCCGTTCATCTGGGGAAAATCTGACGTCAAGCGCGAACTATCTACTACAAAAGTTACTCACAAAAGGCAAAAATGAGCAAAATGAAATGAGCAAAATGAAATGGCGAAAGAAGATTCGATAAGATTTACCTCACAGAGGTGCCAGCCATTTTGAAAGTTCTCCTTGACGACTATCAGGGCATCGTTAACTTTGAACGACAGCTCATCCTGATCCTCAGCATCGTTTGCATAAATTGCAATGGCCTTCACACCTTCCTCCATCTCTCATTCCCTAGCTAATTGGACATTTTAATAATGAAAGGTTGGCGGGATGACAAAAACACAAAAATCAAGCTGGCGATCTTTTTCCGTTTTCGGTTGAAAACGGGGGTTAAGGAAGGTCGTTATCTCAAAATCATAATTCAGTGGCGAAGCTAGGCTGTGTCCCGTGTATTTTCTGTTCAGAACACGCTTTACGGATGGAGTACACGAAACGATTGGAAAAATGAGTTCAAAAATTGAAAAAGAAACGGTGCACAAAATTTTTTATGGAATTTTACGGAAAATAACACTGCAACTGCACAATTATCAAAGCGCGCGGCAACGCTTTTATATAAAATTTTGCGTGTTCCATTTTGCGCGCGACTTGATGTTTAAGTTTTTTGAAAACGTGCTTGTTTTTAAAGTTCAGAATTGCTGATATGAAAAAAAACTTCTTCTCGTTTTGTTAAAAAGCGCTGCCTGGCGCATATTTAGTGCATACGGCAGACTAAAAGGCCTATCGGGGGCCAGCAGCGTTTGCCAACTGATTTTGTGTCATCGAACAGCTTAGCACAGCTTTGTACACGCTTAGGTCAGCTCGAATCAAATTTTCGAGCTTTGCACACGCCACACGCGCTCCTCTCTCGTCGGCAGCTTCTATTCGGCTGTTGAAAATGATGCCTTTGTTTTTGACAACTACAGAAACAGGAGACCAGAGGTTGATCTAAAGGAGCCGAGTTGTAAGAAGGATGGCCCTGACGAACCTGAGATACCACTGGGAGCGGGGACTCTAGAGGGCGGTGCGGAGTTTACCAGTCTTGCTGACATACTGGGGTAAGTTAGGTGTAGGTGTTTGAAGAGAGGGATGGATGTCGCTGACTACAAGTTCCCTTATTGTGCAGAATGGTCAATGGGGTCTAAATAGTTGATGTACAAAAATAAAAACATATTGGTTTACAGAATAATTAAAACTCAGTGTATTTCATATAGTAGGGCTGCAGTGAATGCCGACAGGATAAGAGCTACTTTGGTAGGGAGAGATCCGGCGCCTGAAATGTCCGAATTACAAAAGTCCGAGTAACAACTTATTTGAAACTTATCAAAGTCGTCCACAATATCCTTCAGGAACTCCGGCAGTTCATTTATCCAGTTGGTAATCGGGTTTTCTCCGTATCCCCTGATATCATACTGGCCCGTGGACTGCCCAGAATCTCCATATATGTAGCTCCCAGAAGCACATGACTCATTACAGTGTACATGCCTGCTTCCGTCACATGCACTATAGAACGTCTGGTTTGTCCCAACAGTGCCCTGGAATGGGGAGATATAAACGGGTTATAGAACGTCTGCTTTATCCCTAAAATGGGGGGTATAACAGGGAAGGTCGGGTATATTGTTTCAGTGCCCTGTAGGGGGAGGGGTTGATAGACCCGCCTGTTCTGATAGCGTGATCCGAGGCTGGAAAAGAGAGTTAACAAATAATCAAAGGGAGGGGGACTTGTTGCACAGTTACTTAGTACTAATGATCACCCAGTTACTATGTAATTAATTAAATAATAGCTGCAATTAGTGCCCACTAGTAACTTACGTTTACTTGCTTCACACGGAGGTAAGCCTCGTTACACTTCTCACACAAGAGGCTACTGCAGATAACTAACAGAAAAATACCAAATTCAGTCCACATCGTGGTTGGTAATAAAGCGAATGGAACTATTGCAGAGTCCAGTTGTCTTTGTTTTTATACCACGTCTTAAACAAAGGTGTTATTGTGTTGGCTCGTGCTCCTGTAAGTAGTAGTAGTCTCACCTGGAGTCGGGGGGTCTTTAATAAATATATATAGAAATAGGTCCTCCGCCTCTCCCTCGGCTACGCCTCGGGATCGTCGTCGTAATTTAAACCAGTTTATCCGCCAGTTGCGGATAAACTACAGCTAGCTTCTCCCAGCGGCACGCTGGGAGAAAGCTATCTGAAATAATGTGTCACTGACCTTATATACACAAGAAAGTACAACAAATAGCTAACAACTCATCTCCCTCAATCAACTTTTTTCTCCCCTTATGAGACTCACAATGTTCCGGCAAAGCCAATAAAGAGATGGTCTCTCCCTGGTCTCGCCTCTCTCCGATCACGTGATGCACGCTCAGCCATCCCGAGAATGCTAATCTTCTAAATTCTAATTCTATTTGCCTAATATCTCTCCATAATTATTGTAACTAAATAATATCGATTCTCCCTAAAAGAATCAGTGAGTATCTGTATCCTCCTAACTCACTCTCAAATCAAATACCTATCCTGACAAACTCTCAGTCACCCTGAGAAAGAAACAATGTACGAACACGAGGAACCTAACTCGTGTGCCCTACAACACGTTTCACAATTCAAGGAGGGGTTTCTATTCTCTTATCCCCACCCTTGTAGCAAAAATATCTCCGTGATCGAGATTCGAGGGGTCGCGGGAAAAGGCAACATGCTCCGATAACTATTCTCTACTATCTATATAGACAACAATATTGTCTAATTCTGTGTCGGTCCACTCTCACTTTACGCCGTAAAGTTTACGGTAATTATATATTATTATATTATTATATATATTATATATATTATTATTATATATATATATTCGGGGCCTGGCAAGGCCCCCCGACCCGAATATAACCCAAACTCAACCCATCCCCCCTAAAACATCCCCCCTAAAACTAACACAACGGGGCCGAGCCGACAGGCCCTTAATACCAGATGAAAAAAAACCATAAACCATTCGGGGCCTGGCAAGGCCCCCCGACCCGAATATAACCCAAACTCAACCCATCCCCCCTAAAACATCCCCCCTAAAACTAAAACAACGGGGCCGAGCCGACAGGCCCTTAATACCAGATGAAAAAAAACCATAACCATAAACCATAAACCATAACCATAGATATTTTTAGAGTGAAAGTTTTGAAGCCCCCTGAAGTAGTAGAGAGGTGTTCTATGGCTCGTTGGAAAGGTCTCGAGGTCCCGCGACGTATAGGGGGTGTGGCGATGGCCATACCCAAACCTATAAGGGGTAGGACGCGAAAAAACAGTCAAAATAAGGGGTATACAGAACTCGGCAATTAGAAGGAGTAGAAAGGTGTTCTAGAGTGCGTTCGAAAGCTCTCGAGGTGCTGAAGTAATTGGAATGTAATTGGAAGTAATTACATGTAATTAAAATGTAATTACATGTAATTAAAAGGTCTAAATGACCCCAAATGACAATTCAGACATATTTTGACACATTTGGAGGCCCTGAGACCAGCGGGTGGCAAAATTTAATCCGGTTTCGGGTCGGCTGACGTAAAAACTCCGCGTTTTGGTCGAGGTAAACCATAAACCATAACCATAACCATAGATATTTTTAGAGTGAAAGTTTTGAAGCCCCCTGAAGTAGTAGAGAGGTGTTCTATGGCTCGTTGGAAAGGTCTCGAGGTCCCGCGACGTATAGGGGGTGTGGCGATGGCCATACCCAAACTTATAAGGGGTAGGACGCGAAAAACAGTCAAAATAAGGGGTATACAGAACTCGGCAATTAGAAGGAGTAGAAAGGTGTTCTAGGGTGCGTTCGAAAGCTCTCGAGGTGCTGAAGTAATTGGAATGTAATTGGAAGTAATTACATGTAATTAAAATGTAATTACATGTAATTAAAGGGTAATTACATGTAATTAAAAGGTCTAAATAACCCAGAATGATAATTTAAACATATTTTGACATATTTGGAGGCCCTGAGACCAGCGGGTGGCCAAATTTAATCCGGTTTCGGGTCGGCTGACGTAAAAACTCCGCGTTTTGGTCGAGTAACCATAAACCATAACCATAGATATTTTTAGAGTGAAAGTTTTGAAGCCCCCTGAAGTAGTAGAGAGGTGTTCTATGGCTCGTTGGAAAGGTCTCGAGGTCCCGCGACGTATAGGGGGTGTGGCGATGGCCATACCCAAACCTATAAGGGGTAGGACGCGAAAAACAGTCAAAATAAGGGGTATACAGAACTCGGCAATTAGAAGGAGTAGAAAGGTGTTCTAGGGTGCGTTCGAAAGCTCTTGAGGTGCTGAAGTAATTGGAATGTAATTGGAAGTAATTACATGTAATTAAAATGTAATTAGAGAATAAGGATCGGTTGATTGTTTATTAGCCGCATATCAGTGAGGAAGTTTTGTTTTCTCCTTCCGGCTGGACAAATGAGTAGACGTAGATTTTATTGTAGAATAACGCTATCAATTTCGGCGCACAGCACCATCTTCAGGCTATAATATACGGAATATACATGTTAGAAAAACTGTACACATACCAATCGTAAAATAAAAATTACTGGAAAATTCTAAAGCTAAGCTAATTTAGTGAAATAGTAAAAAGTTGAAAAACTACACGCGGGACTGGAAAAATTATAAAACAAAAAGTAAAGACTAGGAAATAAACGGGGTTTAAATAGTAAAGAAATAAGATCAGATAGTGAAATAAGATAGGAATCACGCGACTGCTCAAAAAAGATATCTAGCTAAAAATACTCAATGACCAATATGGCCGTTAGAAAATACTAAAAACGGATAATATTAAGAAATAAGGAATCTAGATAGATCAGTCAACTCTTCTTTTAAATTAATAGTAGGCTTCTCTCTGTTAATATAATATGCTTCTATAATCTTTCTATATAAGATACGTGACTCTGTTGTAATAATCTCAAAAATCAAATCAGGTACTGTCTTATTATGAAACTGTTTATAGTGCACTGCGAGTGCCATCTCCGAGTAAGATTTCAACGTAGGGGAGGTGGCATACCGGAGATGTTCTCCAAAGCGGTCTTTAGCTGTTCTCCCCGTTTCCCCGATGTAGATCTCTTTACAGATGTTACAGGTAATCCGGTATACTGGAGCAGTCACCTGGCAGTTCCTCTCCCCCTCTAGCCGTGGACATATTTTACATGATCTCCCCCCACAGTAAGCTGCTCCATTGTCAAGGGGCCGTGAGCTACAGAAGATGTTACGACGTATCGTACTTGCCTATTCTATATGGGCGGTACATTGATGATGCCTGTACCGTATGTTATACGAGAGAGGAGGCAGTGTGTTTCTTTGATAAGATAGGTGAGCAGGATCCAGACCACCTTATCAAATGGGAGGTTGATTTTCCAGAGGGTGATGACTTTGTACCTTTCTTGGGTACTAACATCCGGGTCACCGAATCTGGGGAGGTGCAGACGCGTTTCTACCGCAAGGAGGCTCGCAAGAATATCACACTGCACGCGAACAGTCACCACCCTATTTCCACTAAAATCCAAACTGTCCGTAATTTCTACGCCACAGCGAGGCTAAGTGCATCAGATTCGGAACAAGAGGAGGCATCCTTGAGAATAGTGGACAACCTGCTGATTGCTAATGGGTACCAGAACCCTCGTCAGTTCGCACAACAACAGAGCTGTCGTTTGTACCAGGGTCAGAAGCAGCAGGTGGAGGACTGTGTTATTTTGAAACTGCCTTACATCTCTGAATCATTTTCATTATCGATCCAGAAGTTTATCTCTAGCCGCTCTCTCCCTATTAAAACAGTATTTACTCCAGGTACCAAGCTACGTAACATCTTCTGTAGCTCACGGCCCCTTGACAATGGAGCAGCTTACTGTGGGGGGAGATCATGTAAAATATGTCCACGGCTAGAGGGGGAGAGGAACTGCCAGGTGACTGCTCCAGTATACCGGATTACCTGTAACATCTGTAAAGAGATCTACATCGGGGAAACGGGGAGAACAGCTAAAGACCGCTTTGGAGAACATCTCCGGTATGCCACCTCCCCTACGTTGAAATCTTACTCGGAGATGGCACTCGCAGTGCACTATAAACAGTTTCATAATAAGACAGTACCTGATTTGATTTTTGAGATTATTACAACAGAGTCACGTATCTTATATAGAAAGATTATAGAAGCATATTATATTAACAGAGAGAAGCCTACTATTAATTTAAAAGAAGAGTTGACTGATCTATCTAGATTCCTTATTTCTTAATATTATCCGTTTTTAGTATTTTCTAACGGCCATATTGGTCATTGAGTATTTTTAGCTAGATATCTTTTTTGAGCAGTCGCGTGATTCCTATCTTATTTCACTATCTGATCTTATTTCTTTACTATTTAAACCCCGTTTATTTCCTAGTCTTTACTTTTTGTTTTATAATTTTTCCAGTCCCGCGTGTAGTTTTTCAACTTTTTACTATTTCACTAAATTAGCTTAGCTTTAGAATTTTCCAGTAATTTTTATTTTACGATTGGTATGTGTACAGTTTTTCTAACATGTATATTCCGTATATTATAGCCTGAAGATGGTGCTGTGCGCCGAAATTGATAGCGTTATTCTACAATAAAATCTACGTCTACTCATTTGTCCAGCCGGAAGGAGAAAACAAAACTTCCTCACTAAAATGTAATTACATGTAATTAAAGGGTAATTACATGTAATTAAAAGGTCTAAATGACCCCAAATGACAATTTAGACATATTTTGACATATTTGGAGGCTCTGAGACCAGCGGGTGGCCAAATTTAATCAGGTTTCGGGTCGGCTGACGTAAAAACTCCGCGTTTTGGTCGAGGTAAACCATAAACCATAAACCATAACCATAGATATTTTTAGAGTGAAAGTTTTGAAGCCCCCTGAAGTAGTAGAGAGGTGTTCTATGGCTCGTTGGAAAGGTCTCGAGGTCCCGCGACGTATAGGGGGTGTGGCGATGGCCATACCCAAACCTATAAGGGGTAGGACGCGAAAAACAGTCAAAATAAGGGGTATACAGAACTCGGCAATTAGATGGAGTAGAAAGGTGTTCTAGGGTGCGTTCGAAAGCTCTCGAGGTGCTGAAGTAATTGGAATGTAATTGGAAGTAATTACATGTAATTAAAATGTAATTACATGTAATTAAAGGGTAATTACATGTAATTAAAAGGTCTAAATGACCCCAAATGACAATTCAGACATATTTTGACATATTTGGAGGCCCTGAGACCAGCGGGTGGCAAAATTTAATCCGGTTTCGGGTCGGCTGACGTAAAAACTCCGCGTTTTGGTCGAGGTATATATATATTATATTATAATTATTTCATCAGTCAATCCTGTTTTGTGTTTTGGTTTCAACGAAAGCAAACATTTTTGAAAACTACATTTTTAATCACAGAGCATTTCTTACACATTAATTTTGATCACTTTTTATCAAAACCAAAAACACTCCGAGGCAGATCGTCCTGGCAAGGAGTAAGGTCAGATCCCTTGTCAAGAGTTCTCATTTCCTCTCTAATACTGATATACAACTCTTCATCTGTGTCTAAATTGTGATCACCCTGCTCTTGATCGTAGAAGGGCGAGGTGGCATTAGTGGAAACTGACTCAGACCGCTCAGTATCTGTTTCTACAGTTAATACAATCGATGCGAGAGCACCTTCCTTCCGTTCTGTATTGGTACAAATCGACCATTCACCGTTGTCCTTTGGCAGTAGTTTTATTGATTTCTCAGGAGTTAGAGATCCAGCTCGCTGCCTTGAGATGTACACTTTCTTCACCTTTTGTTTGTACTCCGGGGTCCACACGACCAGCCTGCCAGTCAACACGCGTTTGTCCGTGTTGCTCTCGCAAATCATGGCGGCGGTGTCCAAGCTCTCCGTAAACAAGCTCGTCAAATCCTCCTGATCCCCCGGCAGAGGAGAAATAATGATGTCCTCAGTTGAAGATCTTGAGAAAAATAGCTCCAGCGATCGTTTAGATGAGCCAGATGTCGAGGAGGAGATGTGAGTACCGCTCATTCCGGGCTCTTCGTCATCATCATCTTCTTCATCACTAAATGTAATTGCTTGTCCCTGGGATTGGTAGACATCACTTGCCGTGCGTAGGGGAATCTTTGGAAATCCTGGAAACTTGCCAAAAAACATCTCAGACCTGTTGTGATCGTCAGAATCGTCGTCAGATATGTCCTGGAGAGCTGGGATCATTGCCTCGATGGACATATCCAGGGTGGAGCACTGCCCTTCCAAGAAATTAAACCCATCCCCATCCGGATTACATTCCTCTTGATCGAGGGTACCAGAAACCGCCCGGCGTACTGACGAGGGTACCACACACTTCTTCCTTAGGGACTTTGTCCGCCTCAAAGTGCTACTTGCACAACTTTCAAACCCGCTGTCGGCTGGTTCCGGTGAACGGATTCTACCCGGGTAAGTGTGTCGTAGCTTCCGCCGGCTGAGAGGTGTTTTCTTGTGAAAGGTTATAGGACCCGACTCAGAACGTCGGAGGAAACCATGAACAGGCCGACACAATTCTCCAAAATCTCCCGATTGTTGTGAAGATGGTTGTGCCATTGGTGAAGGAGTAGTAGAAAACACTGGGGAAATGTCTTTTTTGGGCTCCTTATTTAACGATTTTTTCAATCGCATGCTATTCGTTCTGATAAAAGTTACAAAGTTACTCAACAAATCCTCTCCGGCGGGTGAACTTGCCTCACCCTCCTCTACCTCCTCCACCTCCTCCCCCTCCTCCTCCTCCTCCTCCTCTGTTTCAACTACAATAGTTGGAACAGGTTGTTGTGGTTGTTCTATCACCTGTTCTACCGGTTCCTTGTTACCCTCCTCCTTCTGTAGTTTGTTGCTCAACGCCGAAAATATTCCTTTGAGAGTTCGTTTCTCAGGCGCAGGACTACCCTGAGGGGTCTTCACTTCGCCCTCCTCAACTCGGATCACATCAAGGTTCACAACTGTACAGTCTGAATCCTGTTTTTGGTGCAACACCTTCACTGCTTGACTTCGTTTTGGAGGGGCAGTTGCTGTTGATGGCGGTGGGGGATTATTTTCTGTGGGTCCCTCTTCAAACTTATCCAAGATATCGTCTAACTCGTCTAAGATTTTGTCGCTTGATCCAACTTCCTCTAATTGCTCAAATGCTGCGTCTCCCGTGGCATCTGACCAAGTTTCTGTAAATAGGAAATGTTTTTCAAGACTTCAATTAGTATTTCGGTGTCGCTCGGATGAACCTATCAGCTCAGTGAAGTAAATGCGGCGTAAGCCACTCAAGGGTTGACTACTTATATTATTCTTACCGATGTATGGTCCTTGATTGAGTAGTTTCTGCACCGCATTATACAGGATCATCACATGTCTTTGCTTCAAATCACCGCCAATACCAAGTTCAGCAGTTTTCCTTAACAAGGCACTTTCCTCTTCTGTAAGGACCTCCAGGAACCTGTTATCACTTACTGTAACAATGTTAAAAGTGTTAGAAATCCTGGAAAACTGCCAACATGACTCACGAGGCCATGATAATATCTGAAAACTACGGCTCAACAACAATAACGTAATATTACGACTGTAAAGGGATGAGTGATGAGTAATGTGAGTGAAGATGTTATATCATAGACTATAGGACCGCAACACACATACATATACACACATGTTATGTCATATAACGCAGACAAACAAACGATAGATCTCTATAAAGAACAATAGAAAGGAGCAGGGAGGGAAGTTACATGTAACATCAACACAAGTGAACTACACTCCACCCTGTACAAAGAAGGGTTAGAAAATAACATGTGAACTACACTCCACCCTGTAAAGGAGGGTTAGAACATAACTGATAACAAGAACTACGTATAATACGAGAACTTAGAACAGAACAACACACTACATACGTGTCTGGTGAAGGGACTCTATCGCAATCTGTGTGTCATGGAGCATCATCTCGGACACGGCCTCTCCCCTTTGAAGGCGGTACACCACATCACCAAGTGTGGAATGAATGTCCGATAGACTTGCTACGTCTCCGCTTAAATCATTATCCGACTGGCTCAGCTGTGGAAAGATTGGAAAATGGAAATATATATGTCTAGTTACAATGGTTGTTGAAACTTGTATTGTTCATACTATTAAGGAGGTGCAACAGCACAAGTTGAAACTGCTGTGTAGGGAGCGAAAAACTCAAAGCACTCTATCCTATGAACCCCCTAATCAATTTAACTCACGGCTTGATCGCCTGACAGGCTTCGTTTGCTGCTTTTCCCTCCAATCTTTTCTTTTTCCTATCAAAACGAAAACAAGTTGAGATTTTGATTAAAAAAAATTAAAGTAGAGCGACACCAACGATTTACAAGATCACTTAATAAAAATATTCAGCAGAGACAAAAATGGGCGAAGGAAAGAAGAGTATCAAGAGTATCACGAGGACCTGAGAAGTGGTTTGTTGTTATTGTGCAATTAGGAACCATGTGTCCTCACTGGATGAGAGTATAGTTCTCCTAGGGAGAGGAACTGAGAGAAAGGGACTGAGTGAGAGGGAGAGAGAGGGGGAGGGACTGAGTGAGAGGGCAGCTGAATGATAGGGGACTGAGAGAAGGCAGCTGAGTGAGGGTGAGAGTGAGAAGTGAGACTTGAGAGAGTGTACATGAAAGAAATGAATAATAAAGCCAAACAGGGTATATACTCCCGTTATTTAAAGGGATCTTCTAAAGGTGTGCTGTGTAGTGTTGCCACACATCGAGAGAAAGCTTTTTTGCCAAGAACAGAGTGAGGGATACTATATATATATAAAGAATGGAGAGAGAGAAAGAGAGAAAGAAAGAGAGAAAGAGAGAGAAATTATTCTCTAGAATATAGATTCATGTGAGAGACTGAGATAAAGCAAGAGAGAGAGATGCAGTTGGATTACAAGGCTTGTGGAGGCGGGGCCACATGGGACGGTACAGACAATAGTGCCAACACTCACACCCGCATAACTCACTCCATCTGCTGACCGTGTCTCTCATTCTCTCTCCCTATCTCTCTAGCCTTCCACTCTCTCTCTCTCTCTCTCTCTCTCTCTCTCTCTCTCTCTCTCTCTCTCTCTCTCTCTCTCTCTCTCCCCCTCTCTCTCTCTCTCGCTCCCCCCTGTCTCTCTCTCTCTCTCTCCCTCTCTCTCTCTCTCCTCTCTCTCTCCTCTCTCCTCGCCCTCTCTCTCTTCTCCTCTCTCTCTCTCTCTCTCTCTCTCTCTCTCTCTCTCTCTCTCTCTCTCTCTCTCTCTCTCTCTCTCTCTCTCTCTCTCTCTCTCTCTCTCTCTCTCTCTCTCTCTCTCACATTACACGCACCTGCTGGCCACTTTTGTTTATTAGGCTCTGCCACAACTTCCTATCCGGGAGTGGTAACCGTTTGCCGTCTCTATGGCAACGGTTAATCCCACGTGGTGGCGTGGTATGATCGTTACCCGCAGCTGGGCTATTGTGGACTTCAACCACCCATGAATCTTGGAAGCAGTATATGCAATGGGCTATCGAACACAGCTGAAATAAAAGAAATATGAGCAGAGGTGTGATTATACTATCTACGATATAGAGAAATTGCCCTGCACTTGACAAAAACATTTCCCTCTGTGTACCGACAGTCATGAACTTTTTGGTACAGCTTAACATTTGCTTGAGAAACGTTAAACTCCCAAGGATGATTTTATAGGATTCTCTCTAGGGAAAACAACAGAGAATTTAAAGCCGAGAGACATCTGCAATTTCTCCTCCTCCCCCATCGCATCAAAAAAGTTAGCAGGTGTTTAATAATTGGCATGCCCCTCTCACCTAGGTCCCAAAGAGCGATCCCTTAGGAGGGCGTGGTCGAAGCTATGCACCTGCCATACTATTGTAGTGTCATCGCCCCCTTGCCTTTGACTACATATAGTTTCACTTAAAGATAGAGATGATATGATATAAACTAGCCCAAGAGAATCTCCATTCTCTCTCTCACTTTTCCTCAACCCCCCCCCCCCACAGATCTTCTAACATTAGTCCCTATTTCTCACGCGATGATAAAACTTCCCTGGTTCCACGGTACAGCAATGATCATTGATCTTACTAAGCCTACTGCTATAATTTATACCACTGTGACCTACTTTTATAAAGTAGGGCCCACAGTGGTGTAAGTACAGACGGGCCCCGATATACCGGAACCCCAATTTACCGGGAGGATCAACTTCCCCTATGTATAGGAAAATAACAGTATTTCACCCCAATATACCGGACACCCCGATTTACCGGGCAAAAGCCTTTCTCCCTAGCATCCTGGTAAATCGGTGTCCGACTGTAGTAATAGTAGAGATCATATTATAAATATATGCCCTACTTTTAGTGTTCGAATTTATGGCGCAAGGAATCTCATAATATAATCTCAATAACATATTTCAACCTTACCGGTTCGTATCCATGGGGTATGGGCCAATGGTCGAATGCCCTTACAAGCCGATAGTGGCCTATATCATCTAGATCCACCTGGTCTCGGAAATCTCTCACACTGCACTCGTCCTCCATGAGAACGTCTAGAGAGAAATAATGGGTCACGAACAATTGTCAATTGGCGTTATGGGAGTTCAATCCTTCAGTCAAACAGAGCTGGCTAGCGCAAAGGTGTTTAAATTAAATCCTTGGCTAAATTGGACAAGTACACTGTTCAGAGACTAAGAATTAAAGAACAATGTAACAGTACAAGTAGACAACACAGTGTCAGTTTCCGTAACAAACAGTGGCAGACCACACATCAAACTATAAAAGGACGTACACACTGTCTATTGTAACTGTGATCATCATAGAGTCCTTTGGACAATAAACAAAACGTTTCGACAAACCGTTTAATGAATGACATATACTACATTCGAAGTCTCTACCATCACATTAGTAAAGAGGTCTTAGAATACCGGGATTCAACCAATAACCACATACACACATACGTTTGAACAAGCTCACAAACATTATAAAGCCTCACTATTCGCTCAAGACTTATTATAATATAGCTCCTGCTGTTACCTGTGAGGTGTTTCCTTGAAACAGCGTGGACCACGACAACTCGAACGGGCCATGACACCACAGCCACGCCACCAACAACTGACTCACTCGAGGAGGATGTGGGCGATGGGGGAGAGTTTGGAGTTGACCGGTACGATTGAACGGAACACGCCCTTGATCCAGTTCGCGATACTGGTCGGGGACTCTGCGGGGTGGATCGATATTAGGAACACAATTGATATTCCAAGTTTTTGTTGCCCGCTGTTGTGCTTGGATGTTAGTGAATGAAAGTCATGATGAGGTTCACGCCCGTGGCAAACGCTCTTATCAAATCAAATCAAATCAAGTCCAAACAAGTACCTGGACTCGCTTTATGTCCTCTGTTAACTCAGGGCTTGATGAGGTTCCTAAGGGCATCCTTCCATCCCATCCGGGAGGGAGTTGCCTTGCTCGACCCTGTTTGAACAAAACAAGGAGGGAGTTTGTTACTTCACTACCTGCTCCTTGCACGAATGGAGGGGAGTACTCCTTCTCGGCGTGCAGAGGGATGGGACTTTACCACTGGTAGTGAGAAAAGCCCAGCAAGCACGTCCTGTTAGTTGACTAACAAACCGAGGACAAGCACGACATTTTGAAAAGTAAGGATTTGGAATGTATATCACCTCACTATTATAACACCTTTATTGATGCGTCTCTCTCTCTCTCTCTCTCTCTCTCTCTCTCTCTCTCTCTCTCTCTCTCTCTCTCTCTCTCTCTCTCTCTCTCTCTCTCTCTTTCTCTCTCTCTCTCTCTCTCTCTCTCTCTCTCTCTCTCTCTCTCTCTCTATCTCTCTCTCTCTCTCTCACAGTCTCGCTGTAGACAGCATGTTTATTGTTTGTATTGTGATAATCCATTCATAAACTTTTTTATCCTAGTGGTAAAAGTATTATTATATATCAGGTTTCCACACATCTGGCTCCCTCATATATAGCTCCTGGCTATACGATCTGGAGGTGTCGAGAAGCCGCAACCATGCGACTATTTCACTCCATCCAGGGCGATCTTTGTGATCTAGCAAGTGACTTGTAGCTACCAAATACCAATACATCCCTCAATAACTGTGTACACTGGATCAATATCTCATAACATTTCCCGTCGTTAATAGCACAACATGGCGTGCTGTAAGGACGAGGCACATAACCACGATGATCCAGAACGAGGGAGAGAGTTCTCTCTTTATACACGGATTGATATGAACACGCTAACGTGTCTGAATGAGAGTGAGGAGGGACAGGGTTCCGTAGTTTTCAAACCGTGGGAGGAAAGACAGGACAAAACCAAGGTATGTAGACGAGTGCAACCCACCGGCCCCCAATTGGGGAACTGGCTCCCCGCCATGGTGTTACTTTGAACCTTGATAATTAGTCATTACTTCATTGGGGTTATATTTTTGGAAAATTTATTCTTCTACCTTCGTAAATCCGATAAAGAATAAAGATCCTAAAAATCCCTAAAATACGATCCCTAAAATCCTAAAAATAAAAGTGCCTAAAATCCGATAACCCACTCAGTTTGTTGATAGTGACGCAGATGAAGAGCTGATGTTTAACTTTTCCTTCACTGGTAGTGTCAAGTTGAAGGGAATCATTGTAGTGGGAGGAGGAGGTGAAACCAGCCCTTCTCACCTGAAGGTGTGAGTAGAGGGGAGGAGGGTGTGAGTAGGGGTGTGAGTAGTAGGGGGAGGAGGTGAAACCAGCCCTTCTCACCTGAAGGTGTGAGTTGTGGGGGATTAGGGGTGTGCATTGTAGGAAGTGTAAGTAGTGGGGGAGCGGGGGGTTTAAATGACTTTAGTAGAACTGAGAAGTGGTGGAGAGAGTTACTAAAATGTGTTAGTATTTTGATGGAACCACGACAGAAACGTAGAAACCCTGGCCGGGACACAGAGAATTAGGGTAGAACTTTTTCTTTTTGCAGGTTTAAGAACTCCGCCCCTATGACATTTGATGATGGAGGGAGGTGTGCAGATCAGGAGTTTGATCTTCAGGATGATAAAGATGCGGTTCTGGAGTACCAAACCCGGTTAGTGTCAGCTGCATTTGCCTTCCCGTTAAAGTATTGACTTGTCCGGACCAGGGAGAATACTTGCGTCCTGAGTTTTACCAGTCTATTCCATTGCCCTAGTTTGTTTTTACTGGGACTTGATAATGATACATTTCCTCTTTTTCAGTGTTGCGAAATTCAATAACTGTGAAAGTTTATCTTTTTCAGTGTTGCGAAATTCAATAACTGTGAAAGTTTATCGCTATATTTTGATAAGAACTTTGGTGCGGATGAAACACAAATTTGCTACATTGGACTTCGGGGAGAGTTTTCTGAGGTAAGTTTGGTGCTTTAATTGGTCTTTAATTGGGCTTTAGTTGGGCTTTAATTGGGCTTTAATTGGGCTTTAATTGGGCTTTAATTGGGCTTTAATTGGTCTTTAATTGGGCTTTAGTTGGGCTTTAATTGGGCTTTAATTGGGCTTTAGTTGGGCTTTAATTGGGCTTTAATTGATCTTTTGGTATTTCAGTCCGTTAGTTGAAAGGTGGTGTGATGTAGACAGAATTAATTCAAATCAAGTTGGTATATAAAGTAATCGGTTATAAAACAGTATAATAAAATAAACATTTCACATTACTCGTGTATTTCGCCTTTTGAGCGAGCATTCTAATAACATACAATTCACCTAGTATAGACTTAAAATATTTTCTCTCTCTCCAAGTAAGTAAGTCAATTTACAGTCTCTCTCAGATGTCCTCCCCGATGATATAAGGTCATTCTAGCAATCCATCGACTCTCTGTCTAAGCATCAATCTCTCCGCACTGGAAGGGGAAGCTATCCTGGGGACATCCCTGGGCGACAACAGCCAGGAACCAATCACACTCATTATCCGGACATCCAAGTCTGCTCACTGTGCTATCAGTAGCCCCCTTGAGTGCACAAGACTTATCCCGAGCCTGGATCAGTGCACACTGCTGCATTGACGTCATACCACTATCATTACAGGTCAGCTCACTACAAGAATCAACTGCTCCAGCTCCACAGGTGGCGAAGAACTCAGCGTTATCAGATTCAACCTGGTAATCCACACACCCAATATCTCCAGAATCGCAAACTTCAAATTCTTGGTTCAGCTCACACTTGCCGGTGTTGGAACCAACCTGCCAGTTCGACCTAGCTCCCCACATGTTATCCCAACAGAGACCGATATCATTTCCAGACCTCTTCTCCACCATTGTGTCATCCACCTCCACCTCGAGGGAAATGTGGCCGCTCATAATTCCATCATAGTAGGCGGTGAAGTCCGCACAGGCCACCACTAAATGCCAGTCCACAAACTCAATTGTGCAGTTGGTCCCCGGAACTGCCTGTGCAACTCCGGTCTCCTTGATGGCCCACTTGTCTCCGTTCATGTTGACCAACCAGCCTCTCTGTATCTCAAACATGGCACCACCAATGTAGAATGTCATGGAGTGGAGAGAGGTCCTTCCCTGGAAATCATCAAAGGACCCGTAGATATACCAAGAATCAACGTACCCAGAATCTCGACCGAGATCAGCCGCCAGGACATGGGAACACGTGAGATCCAGAACGGTCACCACACCGTTGAAGGTCTCCAGAGATCCTCCAGGGTATGCGGAACATGTATACTTGGGATCGCTGATTGTGAAGTCATCAGATGTGGGTGGTTCGGTACTCAGCTCATCGGTAGGGTACTCTGGTACTTCCACCTTGTATTGGTTCATTGTAGCCTGGTTGTCGTTTTTACAGTGTGTGATGGTACACATGTACTCTCCTGCATTGCTCTCACTCGCCTCAATTACCAACTGCTCCCCATTCTCACCCTCCATTAACTCCCCGTTGAAGGTCCACTGGAGTAGTGCCTTTGGGGTTCCATCCTCGACAAGTCCAGAGTGCATGGTTACCACCTCACCAACAGACACGCTCAGGACCTGGACCTCCGGAACATCTCTGACGGTAGGGCTAACGATAACAGGACAGAACCCTTTATTCATGATCTCCCTCTCCTTGCCATCTCGACAGGTCATTTCATTCATGGCACACTCGTTCCAGTAGAGATCACAGGTATCAGCACAGAGGGGGTCAAAGTTCTTGGAGCACTCATACTCACAGGAACAGGTGTAGGTACCTGTGGAGTAGTCAGGTACGCACTTCTCCAACCCCGAGCAGTCACTTTCACCACAGATATCTTTAATGATGACCTTGCACGTCGCCTCACTATACATGGGATCCATATCAGAGCCATGGTTTACCAGGCACGTGTAGAGACCCTCGTGCTCTTCCTTGCTGGCGTTCTCAAACAGACTCGAAGCGGTGTTCTTCTTTCGCTCGTTTCCTGTGTTGATAGCCTGCTGTTGTTTGATTTCTTCAGGAGGAACTTCTTCCGATGGCAGGAACAGCTGGAAAAAAGTGGGTGTTAAAGTGGATGATTTGTCTAGCAAACACTGCATTTTATTTCAGTAGCACACTCTGTCAGGGTATTTCATGTTCTAACGAGATGCGGTGAGGGAGGGTCGAACAAGGGGTGAGGTACAATCCGTATCGTTTGTTTGTGAGAGTTCGGCAGAGCAAAGGATGATCTGTTCTAACAAGGTACAGTGAGGACTGACTCAGTCTGAGGGAGGACTGAGGAAGGGATCTGTGGGGAGGTTTATTGTTCTTACCTTGGTTACCACAGCAAAGTCACTACTACAGGGAATGGTGAAGTCGTCACCTGGTTTCACATATATCACAGATGGGAGCTCGATCATGCCAAAAGTAGCACTGGCAATACCAACTAGCACACTGGCTAGCAGAACCGCCCGAATCATTTTGTCTACAGGGGAAATGAGCATATTATATGAGGAATAGATGGTTTAAATAGACGTTTTAGTGGTCTACCGTCTACGTGTCATTCAATACAAGTTCTTGGGATTTAGGCCATTATAACTCAATCTACATCGATTCCTATAGCCGTAGAAAAACACAAGTTGATTTTGAAAAGAGGATACAAAAAAGTCAGCTTGCTCTGAGACGCGGGAAGGTTGCACGTGAATGCCCTACTGAGGATCATGGATGGTACGAGATCTGGAACTACCTTAATTCTGCTATAAAAACAAAGTCCACGAATCAGAGAGGGAAATGCAATCAGAACGATGCGTGGAGAGGGAGGGAGAGAGAGACAGAGAGAGACAGAGAGAGACAGAAAGAGAGAGAGTGAATATAGGGGATAGACAGCTATGTCCTGAATATCTGGTGTTTTGTCAGTATCATCGAATCACGCCCCACCGTCGCCCCATTCCACGCTGCAGCTCGTATCCACCGCCTGTCACTCAAATGGACAATGATGGCAAAGAGAAAGAGATAGAAAGAGAGACAGAGATAGACATAGAGAGAGATAGAGAAAAAGAGAGAGGACGAGGTTGCAAGAAGCAACTTAGGTAGTATGGTGTGCAGAAAATACAGACGTCCTGCTTTGTAAACCAGGCCACCGAAAATCGAATCTTTGATTCCCACTTCATCATCACCCAACTGCTAGTTCCTCCTTCTCTCTTCTCTTCTCTCCTCTAGAAGAATAGGCAGGCAAGGGCTCGCAGTCCGCAGAGGCCCAGTTAGTATACAGCCTAATTCAGCAGCGATCTCTGAGAGGAGAGAGAAACGAGACAGAGACAAATAGGGATGAGCCTCTAAGAGAGCAAAATGGCCCTCAAGAGTCTTAGGGATACCCTTTAGACTTGAGGGATCGAGCGAGCAGAAGAAGGAAGAGAGTCTCTGATAGACGCGTCTACGTCTCTTCGTGCTTCTCTCTCTCTCGCTCTCTTCTCTCCCTCTCAGCTCTCTGTACTGCTTCATCCCGCTCTCTCTCTCTCTCTCTCTGTCTCTTCTCTCTTTCTCCTCATCCCCTTCTTCTCTTTCCGCTTCTTCCCCACTATGTCTCTCGTCTCCCTGAGGGATCGATGATAGCCACCTCCTGCTCCTGGTGAATAGAACGCATTTTATATCACAGGAGTTATCATTATCTAATATTCTCTCCCCAAGTCCAAATGATCTAGTCTTTAAAGGTATTAACTAACCGCTTTAAATAAAACTCTCGGGATACTTTGATCATTGATGATCATTCATTCGATTCTAGCCTAGGAAAAAAATAAGCTTTCTCCCTCATGTTTATTACACCTACTTTATAGAAAGTAAGTATGTTTATCAAAGGGGACTTTGACCCAACCCTTCCCCCAGGCCCAGAAGAGAGGGGTGGTAATTTGACTTTGACCCAACCCTTCCCCCAGGCCCAGAAGAGAGGGGTGGTAATTTGACTTTGACCCAACCCTTCCCCCAGGCCCAGAAGAGAGGGGTGGTAATTTGACTTTGACCCAACCCTTCCCCCAGGCCCAGAAGAGAGGGGTGGTAATTTGTAACTACGAGTCTGCTCCCCAACTGAAAGATCACAAGACTGGGGCGAAGGATCAGAACTTTCACGGAGTTTCTTAGGTACTAATGATATGTGAAATGAATATATGGAACTTGAGAGAGAGAGTGGGAAATAGACAATAATAATAAATGCGATGAAATGGGAATGGACTTTGTCTGGAGTAATGAAGTCCTAAATAATTGTGTTTTGTGAAAATTTGATTTCTGGAAGGAGAATAGGATAGAAAAGATGCCCCAGAATTTACATTTGGAGATTCGAATACGGAATATTACATGATATATTTTGGCCAGAACATCCCCGGCATTTATTGGATTATTTTGATATAATTTCATAGGGGATGGAGTGTTTTTATCCCTCAATGCCGCCTTATGCATGGCACCTGCATGGCATTCATTTCTTCTTGAGACAGCTACAAATAGTTCATATCATATTCTCCCCTGTCCCTCCCTTGCTCCTACAATCCCCCTTTTCGTCTCTGGACTCTGACTCACCTCAATTTCATCTCAGCAACAATCTCTATTATAATTTGGAGATGAACGTCGAAGTGGTGGCCGTTCGTTCAGCGGTATCTAAGCGACAGTGCTCCTTCATAAAACACTTCATATGATGAAAGCTGTAAAGCTGTTATTCACACTTTCTGAAGTTCCAGTGGAAGTTTCTTAATATTTCGAATGACTTTTAACAGGCCATTCCCCATAGTTACCAATTCAGTTGCCATGGCAACCGTTGAAAGGGGCAAAAAGATCCACCCGGCGAAGCCGGGTGGGTTATCAAATTTCAAAAAGCCCTTACTTGAGGCGCACCCAATGGGTGTGCTAGTATAATATATGTGAACACGCCCCCCAAATCATCTACAGCTGATAACTCGATCTTATGTTTGTGACTAAACGACTATTTAGTAGTATGTCTAGTGAACGGAGGCCACCCAGATTGGATCGAGGGCACGGCTTTCTCCACCATATTAAACAGAACCAATTCGACAGGAGAGATTACCATGAGGAAAAATTGAAGGTTTGCTTCCGAAATATAACAAAATGTTTCCTCAAGTTAGCGAGCGAATAGAATAGCAAAAGAAAAAAGTATTTCGGAAAAATGTAATCACTTTTATTTTTGTCAGGAAGAAATAATGAAAAGACCTGAGGAGACTGAGCCCCGGGGAACTCGAGGGAGAGGGAGACGGGATCAAAGATCTAGGAATAAACCTGAGAGGTCACGAATTCCTGAGTACATGAGACACCCAGTAAGTTGCAGGGGCCTTGGAACCTAAACCAAACAGATCGTGTCTTGTGAGGGATCATGCTGACAAGTAAATTTGATTTAACCCGACGAAGAAATTTCAAATTCGTTTCTATCTCTATTCTCTCTTTAGAAAAATTACAAAATTTCACTGTGGAATTTGTTGTTTTAACCTAGGTAGGCCTATCACCGCCCTATAATAACCTGAAAAGGAAGCCTGTATTATATTTGATTTTGTTTACATGCAGACTTCATATATATCAGTTTGGCTCTTATAGGTCTCGATGTCACGTGCAAAATCCCTTCACTAAAAGCTCCGTATAATATCATTTCAAATATCACCCTATTATACCAGCCCTACCCCTTGTTATGGTCTAACCCTCTGCGGTTAGACAGGATCACGCGGGGCCTCCCTTCCCCATCACTGAAATATACCGCTACTGAATCGTTATATTATTTTCTTTCTAAAATTACCAGTACAGTCCCTCCCACTGCCTTCTAGCAACTCTAACTTAACTAATCTAATTAATCGAATTAATCTTCCCAAGGACAAGGACGGAATTGTGTTCACCATGACTGTGGAATACTGTCCCGATAAGATAGCCATTCTAAAGGTCCGACAGAAGGATGACCCTGCAAAGTTAGCTAAGAAATTCACATCTGAACATGGGATGAGAGAGGACTTGTCTGTCGCACTATCACACGTTATATCACAAAAAATGGGAAAGAGTTGAGATAGTTTAATTGCAGTCTGAATCGGAAATAAAGTTACACAATTAATTAATTAATTAATTAGTTAGTTATACTACAATGCAGGTCGATCTATATGATCAGTGTTTAAGTCAGGCAATACATTAGCAATTGAGATTAAAAAGTAAAAACGTTACTTGATCCGAATACCCGTTTTTATCATTGCTGTTGTTTTATGCTTACTTGTTGCCCTAATATTTCAATTACAAACCGTGTTTGTCTCCAGGATGAAGTTATTATATTTAAGGGAGAAGGGAGAGAGAGAGAGAGAAGAGAAGAGAGAGAGAGAGAGAGAGAGAGTAGCGAGATAGAGAGATAGAGAGAAGATAGTATCAGAGCTACGATCGAGAGAAGATCGTGAGAGATGCGAGCGCAAGATCGCTCTCATCCTAGATCTGCTCTATCCAGAGATACTCGTATTCTCTCCCTAGCCTATCTCTCTCTCTCTCTCTCTCTCTCTCTCTCTCTCTCTCTCTCTCTCTCTCTCACCCACAATTTGTAGCTAAAAAGTTAACTATCATGGCTGACGTTGAGTTGAAGAAAGCTTTCACCGAGCTTAAAAACAAAACCACTGAGACTGCCAGCAGAATCAAGGGCGTCGATACCCAGGTGAGAAATTCAAAATACTGAGCATAATTGTTGATTAATAGGATGTTAAAAAGGACCGAATCAAGGGCGGGGAAATATGTTAACGCATGCACGACAATTTGTTTAGCAAATCTGGGACTTGTCACCCGATATAATTCACAAAGTTTCAAACTTTTCACATTCTAGGTTGAACAGTGCAAGAACAGGGGCAAGCATGCAGAGTTGACCTACGCAGAGATCAGGAACGCCCCAGCTGACACCAAACTGTTCGAGAGCGTTGGTAGAATGTAAGTTTTAAATGTAATTTTATGCACCGTATGGGATAGTAGAGTCGATAACTACATCGACCTCTCCCAATTGTTCCAGTTTTTGTCACATCTGTTTGGAGCCTCGACACGACCTCTAAACAGGTGTTACTTTTTCACAAACTGTTTTCATCTTGGTGTAATCAGCAGTTGAAATGTTGCTGATCATAACAAAAACCTGACTAAATTTTTTCAACTTGGGGTAAAACCATGGGTGTCAAAAGTTAGCTCTAGGTCCCCTGAGTAACCATCCGGAGACTCTAAGAGATATTTCAAGCCGTTCTCCCGTAATCATTAATCCCGGTGGAGAAAAAAATACAATGCGGACGTACGTGAGCGCTGGCAGGCTGTTTACATGTTATTGTATGTCTCTCACTCTCTCTGGAAAAACCGCACGTGCGGTTGCGCCGCGCGAGATAACTCTTTCTCAAGGGGGAGAAAAGAGAGAGACGCACATTAACGTTATACATTAAAGTTGAGGTTGTAGGCAATTGCACGTACGTCCATACTCAAATATGTGCTCTACCGGGATTAATGATTACAGGAGAACGGCTTGAAATATCTCTTGGAGTCTCCGGATGGTTACTCAGGGGACCTAGAGCTAACTTTTGACACCCATGGTTTTACCCCAAGTTGAAAAAATTTAGTCAGGTTTTTGTTATGATCAACAACATTTCAACTGCTGATTACACCAAGATGAAAACAGTTTGTGAAAAAGTAACACCTGTTTAGAGGTCGTGTCGAGGCTCCAAACAGATGTGACAAAAACTGGAACAATTGGGAGAGGTCGATGTAGTTATCGACTCTACTAGGACACTACGGGAGGGTCATCAAGAGCCGTTGCATGTCACAGTTGATTATGTTAGGTTCTGTAACGCGCTCGAACATAAAACAGAAAACCACACCGTGTCAGCATTTTAATTGCGCCGCGCGTGGAACAAACTAATGTGATGCTTAGCGCTGACAAGGGATCGAGAGAAGACCGTCATGAGTCGAGTTGCTTTCTTTGGAACCGATATTAATTAACAAATGTGATAATTTCAGGTTTGTTCTTGAGACTCAGGACACCATTCTGGAACAACTAAAGGACAAAGCCATGAAGAGTCGTGAACAGATCCAGGCCCTAGAGGTGAGAGAAAGTAGTTGTCAGTCTTCTAAAGAGTGACTAAAGAGTAACTTTATAACACCATGTTTTTGTAATTTATATTCGGTTACTAACATCCCCCTTTATTCCAGCAACAAAAGGTGTACCTAAGCAAGAATCTGAAGGAAAGCGAGCAGGCGTTGAGGGAGTTGGTGGAGAGCAAGAAGTCGTCTGTCAAAGCCAGTTAGATATGTGGAAAGAGACACTATTTTTTCTCGCACTATATATTGTGTATATCACGGCTCTATTTGTTTTCCAAATTTTGTAAAATCCCGTGTTTTGAGTGTAAGCTGTGGGGCAAATGGTAAGCTGTGGTCATGTTAATGATGACTTTGAGACTGGGACTATGCAAACTGTGCAATATCAATTTAACCAGGACAAATGTTCATTACCCTACAGCCAATAATGCGACGCATAATTGCATAAATGGCGACCTAGAAATCGCTGCAGGACGTGCAAAACAAAAAGATTGGATTACAACCTGAACAGCGAAATTAAACTGAGCTGTGTTGGGGTCCTGGTTGCGGATGTGCATCTAATTCTAAGTTTTATTTCTAGTCACCTTGCCTCCTTTTTTAGCACGTGGTATGCTCTCTCATTCAGACACCCCTTTTTCAATTGGATCGGAGTCTTTTGATGTGGTTTGCTATGTTCTACTCAAGTTCTAGGGAGGAGCCCCGCTCCCGGGCATACACGTAGGATTTGGGATTTAGGAAGTGGATCTCAAGTGATCAGATCCATCGTGCGAGTTTACACCACAGTGTCATAGTATAGCTATCGTTTTGTTGGAATGGTTCCAACTCTTAAGTTTTGCCGGGAGATGGGGTCTTGTTTAGACTTGGACCAATACAAGACGGCACAGTGTCAACATCCATTGGTATCGGAAATGAATGTCTGACGTCAGCTTGAGGAGCCGAAAGTGCCCCATATGATTCTTCAAAAAGTACACAACAGCAATATTTTCAGGAATTCGAACACTCGAAAGTCGTTACTTACAATTTTACAAAATCAAAAAACCAACATGTACACACACAAACATTTCTAATTCTCGAAAAGCTGAGAAAAACAAAAGAGTGCCAGCACTCATCACCTCTTCAGCTACACTGTTAAGTGTTAAATATATTCCCTGTTGCTAACAGTAACTTTGTTTAGCTCACACTGCTTTGTTCGGCTGGTCAAACTTTACTAAAAGTAAATGTATTTATACAGTAATAATACCTACCGGTAGGAGTAGGACTAGAAACTAATAAAAGTAAGTAGCAATTGAAACACACTGTTTGTAATGTCTCAAAAATGTCCTCAAAAAAACAGCAAAAAACAAAAATTAAGCTTTAGTTGGCAGTTCACTGTCTGGCGTTGCCCCAGTGACAGTACGCGTCGCCAGGCAGGAAGTTCATGTGGATCAATCTAACTATTATATCTACTCATTAACTGGCTCTGTAGACTTCTCATAGGGTGACAGTTTAGTGTTCACAAAAGATTTAAGGTGAATAAGGATGTATAGGTTCACTTCATGAGCAGCAGAGAGATAGGGAAAGGGTCCTCCGCTCTTTATTTGACCTTTCCGGGCGTCTGGGTAGCACTTGTGTAGATCCTCCTGCAGATTAAGGAATATGTGTGAGTGGGGTTTAAATCTTACTTAATTAAAATTAATATCAAGGTCTTCCTGCAGATTAAGGGATATGTGAATTTAAATCTGACTAAATATCTTGGTAACGAAATAACCCCTCCCTTGTCAGCGCACGAGAGGTTATTTCGTAACCAAACTAATATCAAGGTCAATATCGAAAACTGGACCTAGAATTTATGAATGTAAAATCTTATCACTCACTATGACAATTATAGGCTATAGTATAGCATACCTGAACTTACTGGGGATTATACTTATAATGTTTACCTGTATGGTGGGGGTGGTACCAGGATCATCAAAACTCTCTATGATCGTTATGGGCTGATGACGTAACCGCTGTGGCTCAATGTAACTCCGTGTTGACCTGCGGTAATTGAAAGTAAATTATAATTAATTAGACGTTTATAGGTTTGGAAATAAGTAAAAATCAATCTAACGTCTAGATTGTCTTTGGGCTTTGTTTTGGGAATTGAGGGGCTTGAGGCAGACTTGCCCGGCACCTTCGGGCTTTGGGGTAGTAGAAATCATAAAACATGCACCTGATAACTAGTCTAGAGGCCAGTGTACTCCGGTCTATCTTCTCCACTTGCTCAACCATGAAATCAACAGAGTCCGCCATGTGGCCTGTAGTTGATACACTGAAACAGTTGTATATTAGGGTTAACCAACAGAGTCCGCCATGTGGCCTGTAGTTGATACACTGAAAGATTTGGTACGGTTCATTTCAATGAAATTCAGCTATCACCGTCTGGGCACACTGATCATGTGCCCTCAGATTTGATAGGGATGTACATAAAGAGTTCATGTACATATTTATTATCTTGCCTAATACAAGTACATATAATTAAAAAGTGGTTTCCATGGTGGACAAACCCAGAGAAAACTTGAACTATAAATTATTTTACCTGGGTATTTCAGCAAGGATTTGTCTTCGCAATGCAAATGTTGGCATCATGTAGTAAACTGATGGCATTCTACCCTGTAGAAGAAGAAGTTGTTAAAAGTTAGATATTTATCAAACAAATAAGCAACAGCAGTAGTATTAATTATAGTAGGGTAGACTCTAGAAAATGCTAATTTGCCAAACGGAGCTATCAGTGATATTTGATCAAGACCGAGGTGCCTCCCGAGGTGACGTGAGCTGAGGGGAATGAAGACTAGGAATGGGGTTACAACATTGTACTATAATACCTTGCTGTAAGACGTTGTATCAGAGAAAGTGTTGCACAGGAGTAGAGATATCACCATGGGGTTACGGAATGTAATTTCGGAAAACTTCTGAGCCAGGTAACCTCCCAAACCGGCTCCAAACAGGTGGACCTACAGGGGAAATAGAACATGTCAAATATGTGAACGGGTTCGTGTAGTACATACCACAGCGAGCAAAGAAAGTCTCCATTACCATATCTATCGCAAGGAATCCCTGTTGGTAACGAGCTGGAGTACGCTCAGCATTACCTTATCAACGTTAAAATGGTAGAGTAGGTTCCTGAAACTGGTACACCACCTGCCCTCTGACCAACAGACAGGTCCTTCAACAGCTAACACCCTGATACCCTTACTGGACAGGGATAACACCTAGAGAGAGGGAGGGGAGGGGTAACATACAGGACCCTCAACTGCTAACACCCTGATACCCTTACTGGACAGGGATAACACCTAGAGAGGGGGAGGGGAGGGGTAACAGACAGGACCCTCAACTGTCAACACTATGATACCCTTACTGGACAGGGGTAACACCTAGAGAGGGAGAGATAGAGGGATAACACCTAGAGAGAGGGATAGAGGTGAGGGTTGGTTACGAAGTTACCCCTTGCGCGAGTGTGAGGTGTCTTCGATACCAAAGGGGAGGGATAATTATAATATTCTTTTAGGGTAGGGGGTGTTACACCTTAGAGTGGAAGGAGATTATTGGAGGGGGGGGGGGGCGGGTAAATTACCCCCTAGTTCCACGGGCAGAACTCCGCAAAAGGGTCTGCCGTTTGAAAGTGAGCACTTCGGTTCCACGGGAAGAAAGATACTGACTCACAGACGCACAAACTCTGTGTGAGATGTTTTTTCACGCCCTAATTAAGCATGGTGTGAAAGAGAGATCTATTGAGTTATTTCATTGATCAATTAGATGTGTGAATAACACCCTCCCAAGGGGCTACCAAAAAGGCCGAATTACGCCTTTTAGGCTGAATTACGCCTTGGCACAAGGCGTAATTCTGCCGCGTAATTCTGCCGCGTAATTCGGCCTAAAAGGCGTAATTCAGCCTAAATTTTGCCGAATTCTGCCCATGGAACAAGGGTGTAAGACTGTACAGTATTTAAAACGCCTCTCCCCAATATCATTAATTTACAGTTCCACTAACTAACCTGTTTATAGAAGACCTCAGGTGTAGCACCCAGGGGAGGTATCATTATGAGGGGGGATCTGACTGTTCTGGGTCCAGTATCATACACAGTCCACACACCCTCACCAGCTCCATCTGAAGAAAGTTGCCGGAGTTTTAATATTCATTGGAATCAGAATTGGGGCTTCATTGGTTTCTTGGGGGAGGGGGATCACTGGATCAGGTCCATGGGGGATTGATACAAACTGCACACTGTATCCAAATTGTATAAAACAAAGTTAACATGTTCATTAAATTGAAGGTGAACATTATGAACCTCCTGTACCTTCAATAGTTATCCTTTGTTTTGTTAACGAACTTTTGAAACTCTGAAACTCAGCCCCCTGAGATAAACTGCCCATGGCGTATCTGGCTATTTGCTGGTGTTATCTCCCTGCTTCGTTTATTATCTGATTCTACACCATGATGCATGTGCTATAAGGATTAACAAAGGGGTTATTAATTGGTCATTTCATTGATATTTTGAAGGATTATTAGGAGAAAATAACTGTTGTGTTCATCTAGGGGAAAAAGGGTTACCGAGAAACGAATAACATAGGCTCCAGATACTGAAAACACAGATGATACACTTCCAATTTATTGTAGAAAAAAGTACGTACAAAACACGTAAGAACACCTCAGTGAACAATGCCTCTCTAATTGCTAATACTCAACGCACAAATCTAACGGACAATAAGTTATACGATCATTAAAAAGATGGACTATAATTTTAATCTAGAGCTATGATAAAAATACACTCCAGACAACTGTTTCCAAGCTTCCTCTGCTTATCAGATGGTAATTTAAACCCCGTAATACAATACAACTTTATAGCTAGATATACATACACACAGACAACCATTCACACACGCACAGCAAGTATACATGCAAAAGTGAGGGGTGTTATACCACGCAATTCAACCCAAGACGAATACAAACTAAAAAACGACCCGTTTTGATTTCTTGAATGAGTTTTAACCTCTCAGGTATGGTTGGCGCTGCAAAAAACACTGACTACTTATAAAATCCACTAGGAGAGTAACGTGGTGGTTTTTAAAGTGGGATGTTCCCGTGTTTCTTGGTGGGGTTCTTCTGGACCTTATTACGTAGCCACTTGAGGTCGTTACACAACCTCTTTCGGGTGTCACTCGGCATAATGACGTCATCGACAAAACCTTGGTGAGGGAGAGTTAGGGGGGCCGTAAAGTGGTGAGGGGGAGTTAGGGGGCCGTAAAGTGGTGGGGGGGAGTTAGGGGGGCCGTAAAGTGGTGGGGGGACCGTTAAGTGGTGGGGGGAGTTAGGGGGGCCGTAAAGTGGTGGGGGGAGTAGGGGGGCCGTAAAGTGGTGGGGGGAGTAGGGGGGCCGTAAAGTGGTGGGGGGAGTTAGGGTTAGAGTTGTGGCCATATTTATAAGCTATATCATACATATCACATTTGCCGTTCCTTCTCGAGAACAAAATGAGCCAAGTCAAAAACATTATCTAATTGTGTCCCACACACAGAGTGAAGAGACACGTGATAGGATTTAAGACAAGGACTCTCGACCCTCACATCACCCTACCTTTCTTGGCAGTTGGGAACGGGTTAGCGAACACCTCCACATACTCCTTCTCTCTCTCCTCCAAATCAGGATCCCCCCTACAGATGATAGACACAGCACCCTTACTTCCCATAACGGCTATCTCAGCACTGGGCCAGGCATAGTTCACATCCGCTCTGATGTGCTTACTATTCATTACAACGTAGGCACCACCGTATGCCTGTTATAGGGAGGGAGTGGGAGTTAGCAGACCACCTTAGAAGGGGAGTGGGGGTTAGGATAGGAGGGGGAGTAGGGGTTAGCAGACCACCTTACATTAGAAGGGGAGTGGGGGTTAGAATCTTTTTACATACCATTATATTGGGTAGTAGACATCAATACTTGAGTGGGGTTATAGGTGATTTTTATTGAGATTTTCGATAAAAATTATTTCCAAAGACTTTGGCTAGTTTCGTGCGCAAACACAGAGGGGCCAATCAATCTATGAAACTTCACATCAACAAGAGATGAACTATGATAAACCTTACCTTGTGAGATACGTCATACTATAATTAGTTTAATTATCACTGCGCTGGCAAGCGCAAAGGTGACCCCATCCATCCCCCGAAAAAATTTCCCCCAAAAACGGCCCGCTTGCTCACAGCGTATATATAGTTATTTCATACTTTTAGCCCATTTTGGCACTTTTTGACATGCCATAACTCCCGAACCGGAAGAGCTAGGAAGCTGAAATTTTGTACTTAGAAGCTTCTTGTAGACCTCTATCGACGGTAAAAATTTCAAGTGGCTAGCTTTTTTTGTTCAAAAGTTATAACACCACCCCCAAAACAGAAAATTCAGTGTGGGGATAACTAGGTTGATATATACATAGATAGACGTATAGACGCTTTGTTACCTTCCGTTTGGTCCCAGTTTGAGACGAACCAGACATCGTACGACCTTAAACCAAGCGGCATTCGACAGACAATTGTCTCGTGCATGTACCCATCTGGGTGGCGACTCTCCATCTTACCTATGATGCGCGCAATGACGTCACGAGTGACGTCATTGCGCGAGACCGACTTACTTTTTTCAAACGCCTCTAGCACCCTGAAGACGTGTTCCGATTTCTGATTTGACGAAAAATCGTTACCGGCAAATCGTCTGAACTTTCAGATACTATATAGCGAATTTTTGTAGCTTATCATTTTGAGCCCTTAAATCGCGTCGGAAGTCAAAAATTTGACGAAAAATTCAGCAAATTGAACATTTTTCGAGCAAAAACTCCCTTTCCTGACCACTGTGGTCAATGAAACTTTACAAGCTCCTTTGGGGTATTGATTCAAAATATATCGTGATGCAATTACGTCGTTACGACGTCACTAATTACGTCAAATGACGTCATTATGACGTCTAAAATACGATTTTTACAGAAATTCGTCTCGTTTCTCATATAACGCATCATTTCGATATTACATCATGAAATAATGTCATGCTGCGATTAGAAACCAAAAAAGGACCTAAATTAAGCCAAAAAACTAATTGAAATTAGTTGGCGGGAAAGGTGACCCACTTACACCTTTGCCTGCTGCCGGGATCAGGGATATAAGAGGTGAATATAATGGAATAAGACAGTGAAAGAGAGTGTGATAGAGTGAGAGAGAGAGAGAGAGAGAGAGAGAGAGAGAGAGAGAGAGAGAGAGAGAGAGAGAGAGAGAGAGAGAGAGAGAGAAAGAGCGAGAGAGACAGGGAGACAGGGAGACAGGGAGGAGAGAGATGGATAGAACGAACAGGAATAAGTTAACCTCGAAAAATAAGAGATTGAGATACCGAGGGATAGAATGAGAGTTCGTGGTGATACCCGGCAGTAGCAAAAGGTGTAAGTGGGTCACCTTTCCCGCCAACTAATTTCAATTAGTTTTTTGGCTTAATAATTAGTATAATTAGTTTTACTCTTACCTTACGAGTGATAATGGTAATCTTGGGTACAGTGGCCTCAGCCAGGGCATACAATAACTTGGCTCCGTGTTTAATAATACCGCCATACTCTTGTTGGGTGCCTAGAGAAGAAGGGGTGTTTTGTTGGGGGAGGAAGGGGGTTATGTTGGGGGAGAGAAAGGGGGTTATGTTGGGGGAGCAAGGGGGGTCATGTTGTGGGAGGGAGGGGGTCATGTATAAACTCGTGTCAAAAGAAATACTAAATTTAACCACACTCTTATTTCAGATAGAAATAAAGTTAGTATCAGACACCATTTTAGATCCAAGGATTCAAGCACATGAATGGAAATGAAATCTACTTTGTAAATGGCACAGTCCACGTCTGAGTGATATTATCTCACTCAGACGCACGAACTGTGACAAATACAAGGCAAATTTCGATACATACCTGGTAGGAATCCGGGAACGTCCTCCAATATCACTAGAGGTATGTTGAAGGAATCACAAAACCGGACAAATCTAGCACCTGCAAAATTAGTTCACAATCAGATATTGTTAGCCGTGGCTCAGAACCTATGATATTGTTTTTACAAGCGTTATATAATTCCCCCTCGTTACCATGGTACCCACTCAATCCTCTACAATAAAGTCACACACAAACCTTTGATACTGGCATTGATATCGAGACAACCAGCAGCTACTAGTGGCTGATTCCCTACAATACCCACAGTTTCACCATTCACCCGTGCAAACCCAACCACGATGTTCTTAGCGTAGTGTTCTTGGATCTCAAAGAAGTCTCCCTCGTCGACTAGGAACCTGGTGGGAGGAGAGGTGTTATTAGAAAAATCTCGGGTGGGAGGGGAACCTGGTTGGACTTGGAGAGGGGGGGGGGTGTTATTAGAAATATCCCGGGTGGGAGGGGAACCTGGTTGGTGTTGTTTGGTAAGGGGTGAGAGACAAATAATACGGCTACTCTCCTGGACGACTTTGATTCGCAAACAAGGATTAACTCTATGCCATGGTTACAAGCTGGTTATTACTTACTTGATAATGTGTTTCATATCATATGGCAGGGTAGCTGAGTTAGGGATAATGTTGTCCAGAGCCGGCACAAGCCTATCAGCTGGGTCACTGCATTTTTGGATCGGGGACTTTTCTTTGTTACTGAAATAGGGAATAATGTTAATTTACCGGCACTAGTAACCACTGGTAACCACTAACTAACCACTAGTAACCACTAGTAACCACTGGTAACCACCGGTAATCACTGGTAACTACTAGTAGCCACTGGTAACCACTGGTAACCACCAGTAACAATATTCAATAAGTAACCGTGCTAGGTCTGTGAGTAGTAGAAACAGCCCTGTTCAACTTTATTATTGCAATAAATAATAATTAAATGCGAGTTTTTAGAAATTTAGGTCAGTTTACCAGCCACCGATAAACCTTTCACTAACATATTCTGGCAAGACGCCAAGTTCGCCCTTGAACTTCCCAGTACATATTATTTGAATGAACCAGTCTATACTAAGACAGCAATCATTGCCTAGCACACACATTACTCGGTGAGGTATAACATGGCTCCACAAAGGACCCCATCATGAAATACTGGATAGTGCAGGTCAATATGGGATGACTATAGTATTATATGATTATGAATATTATAACTATATGAACGCCCCCCCCCCCCTACTGCATAAAGAACAAGTCTGCTTTAGCTTTTAGCCGCCAAAACTTATGATTAACAAATCATCGCTTATTTAATTTAAATAAAGTACAACCCCCCCCCCCCCCCCCCCCCCCGCCCATTTTGTTGGGTTTTAACGTTTCCACCAGTAGCAGAACGAACAAGTAGGTCACAAAAGTATCGTGACACACATTTTTCTATTGGTCGACAATGTCGGGAAAAAGTAACGACATGGATCTTTTCACCCCGTGGTCCGTATCGCCTTGAAATAACGAAATAACCCCTTCACGCGCTGACAAGGGAGGGGTCAGGGGTTACTTCGTTACCAACGTGTCATCCCAAGTTACCAGGTTCTTCATTTTCTTTTAGAACCTAGAATGGGAGCCATAATACAAATTACAAAGAACTATCGACGCCCGCCATGTTTCTCGGCACCACATGGGTATATCACTCGTCCCCCGTGGAGAGTTAGACCTCATAAAACTATCTGTTATGCAGAATTCATCGACTATAGACTACAGTAATCCTTGCTAATTTGTATTATAATATTCTTTGAGAGCCTGGGATGGGACCCATAACACAAAGAACTATCGGCGCCCGTGGGGCGTTAGACCTCATAAAAATACCTGCAAAAACTACCTGGTAGCACGCGGGAGACTGCAGTTAAAAGAATCACGGACACCTCATTTTACACTAAATATTCCGATATATGTTCCTTCGCCTTGCTGCTCTAATCTAGGATGGTGTCCTACAATTGCAGAGGATCAAATATTGGTGAACCAACCACTTCCCACAACCACATTCTCGGTTCTCCTCTGCACTGAACCTATACCTGCACAACCACAACCCATCTCGGATATACCCCTTGGCCTCTATACTAACCCCTGAGCCCTGAACCCCTCTCATGGACACTCGGCCCCGTTATTTTTATGGGGGATGGGTTGAGAATGTTTCATTGCCAGGTCATGAAATAAGAAATATGAGTCGTTGTAGCCTTTGTCGTCTATGTGCCTATTCGATCCACGCCCCAGTCCTAGTCGCAATGGGATATATTGTTTTGGGCATCATCGAACCTCTATGAGGCATTTTAGAACCCTTAGAACCTATTCATCATTGCCTTTTTATTATTTTTGCATCGGAATTAAATGGGTTATAAACTACCTCTCGATCTTGCTACGTTGACTCACTTTGGAGAGGAATAGACCGTCCCAATTAATAGACCGTCCCAATTATCCATGTTACGATCATAATTATTCTCCATAGTGACAATATAATAGGATAATTGCATGGTGCTGATCCCTCTTCAAAATGAGGCAAATTAGCGATCAAAGGTCAGAGGTACTATATAATCGCATATTCGCAAATGGTTACGCCAGTTGCATCGTTTTCCTTTGTTATTCGCTCTTGAGTAACCAGTTGAGAACTCTCGGTGGGAGGCGTCTTAGCTACGTGTGTTAACAGGAAACCTTACATCAAAAACCAAAGAAAGCGAATTTTCTTTTTTTGTGTTAATAGGTCTCTGCATGCAAAGATTGAGCACTGTATAGCCATCAAGCTAACTTTGAATAAAGGAAACCTACCATCTATAGAGTTTGAAAAGACGGCCACTTCGTTTGAAAAGATGATATTGGGTGTGGTTCTAACAGCCACGGCGCTGCTACAACTCTGTTAACGGCGACTGTTTTATGCAGAACCCTAGAGGCTCCAACAACAGGTAATAAGTTGCCACTAATCTTAGGTAGAGAACTCTCCTATTATACCAGGACAGGTGAGTATGTAGGTCCTGGTTCCGTAACATACGACTCAGGAACCGACCGGATTAAGTAAACAACCAATCAGAACTCGTTATTTAGGTCACGTGACTGGTTATCAGCCAATCAGGGACCAGTATTTCCTGATTCGGTCGGTTCCTGATACGAATGGTATCCATCTCCTTAAACAGCTTCCAACAACTCCACCACGGGGCTTATTCCTCTACCCCTTATTCAACTCCACAGCCCCTAACAACACCCTAACCTAACAACCACACAGGCTGAACGAGGGAACTGCTGATCGGAACAACGCTGCGAGACTGTTTGAGTCCCAAAATAATAACAGAGGTGGCTACAATACTGGAGATCTATGGAGCACTGCCGCAGATAATGCAAAGCAACAGTACTCTATGGTAGGATATCACATTGCATGAATCACAATATGGATCACATAACCAACTACCTTGAGATTGGAATGTTAATTGGAATGTTAATTTCGAGTTATTTAATTATTTAATTGGCAAAGTATAATTTATCTAACAAGGAAACACCACCAATAGAAGTACTATGGAAGCGGGGCTGATGGTGCTAAGTCTAAACTGACAGTTGAATGGACTAACCAGCACGGGTGCGGAGGGAACAGCAAAGTGGACTGTAACATCGTCATACAGGTTAGTAAACTCTCTTTAGTTAACGTAACGATCTCACTCTTGTTCTCTTTAGTTAAAGTAACGATCTCACTCTCTCAGTACATGTGTATGAACAACGGGACTGAAGACAATTACCCGTCAAGCACCAACAATAAGGATGAAAATGTCTACAAGAGGGTCTTCTACATGAGAGATGGGACAAACAAAAAGACTCAGATACAGTCGGACCCCGATTTAGGGACACCCTCGGGGGAAAGGCTCTTGTCCACTAAATCGGGGTGTCCACTAAATCGGGGTCAAATAAGGTTAATTTCCTATATCGGGGGAAAAAAATCCTGTCCCTAAATCGGGGTCCGACTGTATAAGTATAACCTATCACTCATCTGTTGTTGTTGTTGTTCATCTGTGATATATGAAGCATTGGATCATTTCTACGCTGATAAAAAAGAAGGGCATCTATATTTTCATCATTCACATAAAGTTGAATTTTTAATTTAAGCCACAGGCCGCCGCGCATTTAAAGAAGTCGCGCAGCGTTGTATTTGCGCGTGACAATTCGAGAAACCTTTTCGCTCATATCTCCGCTTCCTGATTAGATAAATAATTGATCTTGGTTGCGTTGGA
Source organism: Hormiphora californensis (assembly GCA_020137815.1). NCBI lineage: Eukaryota > Metazoa > Ctenophora > Tentaculata > Cydippida > Pleurobrachiidae > Hormiphora > Hormiphora californensis. Next base: position 938,374 of record CM035360.1, on the reverse strand, counting down.
AAGGTCTTAGAATTATCTTTCCAACGCTTCCGGGTTCAAGTCTTAAGATTGCTAGGAACTAGATCTCGATTATCACACGCAAATACGACGCCGTGCGACCTCTTTGAATGCACAGCGGCCCGTCGCTTAAATAAAAAATTCGACTATAGTAGACCACTGATCCTAAACTGGCCAAGACATGGTAACGAGATGCAACTGCTATAGAATTACGATGCACCACACTAGAACCTTGGTTACGAAATAACCCCACTTCCACCACACTAAAACCCCATTCCACTAGAATTACGATGAACCAGAAGCCGGGGAGAGTGACGAAGAATACATCGATAGAATGAAGGGTACCTACAAGGGGATCAAGGTGACCAGGGGCCTCCACGAGACTGTCTGGTGGTATGACACCTGTAGATACCGGGAAGCAAACGGAGGTGAGTATACATTGTACATGTATATTGTACATGTATAATGTATATTGTACAATGTACATGTGTGATCACCTTCCAGCTGACACAATGAAAAAAAATCCCCAACTTTCAGGACTATTCACGGCAGACCAGGAACTAGCCGAGGATGATATTGGCTATGTTACCGCATCTAGGACAAGGCAGAACTCAGATGGAGGGCGGAGTGGCCTGGAATGTCCCGAGGAAAGAGACTACTTCCCATATTGGGTTCCCACACTTCAGTCAGAGTAAGGGAGTCATTAGGAACCGACCGACACAAGTAAACAACCAATCAGAACTCTCTTCCGGCACTGATTCTCCAATCAGAACTCGTTATTTAGGTCACGTGACTGGTTATCATCCAATCAGGGACCACTATTTCCTAATTCGGTCGGTTCCTGCATGGGATTAATGGAATTTTTTAGTTTCAGTCACCGGATGACAAAACCAGAGACGCAGGACAAGGGTGCATTAGCAAGCTTAACACGCTTGCACTTTGTGCATGTTGACATACAAGGTATATTGTAACAGGTATATTACACCTCTGCAGGAGTTGGGACGATACATCTCAGCGCACACCCTGGATAGATGCAGCATGGCTTGGAAATGAGGAGAAATGTGATTGGATCAAGGAGAACTCTTTCAACAACAACGCCAAATACAGGTCAGAACTCTTATTCAACACTGATTCCAAAATACAGTCGGACTCCAATGCTCGGGGGAAAGGGTTTTGAGAGTCAACTTTAGACTTTGTTTACAGGTGCGTCCTAAGTACAAGTGATGATGCGAGAAAGTACGGGCGGTCTATAACCGAAACGGATTGTGTAGCTGAGGGTGGTAACTGGGTGAAATTCAACTCTTTTCTTGAGGTACTGCAGTAACACACAAATTAATTAATTAATTAATTAACCATCCAGCTGGATGTGAGGAATTTAGTTTTTTTAGTTTTTCCAAAAACTTCACGGTAAAACATTCCCTGTTGTAGTTCTTGACAGACATCACTTCCCTGTATCTATACAACCTATAGGTCTTGACAGACATCACTTCCCTGTATCTATACAACCTATAGGTCTTGACAGACATCACTTCCCTGTATCTATACAACCTATAGGTCTTGACAGACATCACTTCCCTGTATCTATACAACCTATAGGTCTTGACAGACATCACTTCCCTGTATCTATACAACCTATAGTTCTTGACAGACATCACTTCCCTGTATCTATACAACCTATAGGTCTTGACAGATATCACTTCCCTGTATCTATACAACCTATAGGTCTTGACAGACATCACTTCCCTGTATCTATACAACCTATAGGTCTTGACAGATATCACTTCCCAAGAGGATTGTGAGTCAGCTGCAGCATCGGATGGCTCTAGCAACTCTATTGTCTGGGACAAACTTAGGGTACGTGCAGAGTTGGGACTATGTACAAAGTTTCACTTCTTTTGCTCTATTTCCGTATACAGTCGGATCCTGATTTACCGGAAAGATAAACTTCCTATCCCCCGATATAGGAAATTAACAGTATTTCACCCCGATATACCCTTTCCCCCGAACATCCCGGTAAATCGGGGTCCGACTGTATTTGATTTATCATTTGTCATCTCTCCCACTCCTGATATATTAGATCTCATGATCCATGATATTATATCTCCCACTCCTGATATCATGATATATTATCCATGATATATTATCTCCCAGAGTGACGATAGTAATGGTAGTGAAGTGTGTATTGTCCAGGCACCCGCCCTAACCTGCCAACAGGCCCCCTGGACCAGAGTAAACCATCTTGGTAATATGATGGTCATTGTCACGACGTGATCTTGTCATTGATTCAACCAATGAATTGTCACGACGTGACCTTTAGAAAAGTTTCATTGATTCAACCAATGAATTTTCTAAACAATTTGGTTTTTTTTGCAAACGTCATCAGTATCAAACATTGGCGTCCGTTGCACACATGCATTTCCCATTGATTGACCTAAATCCAGATCAATAAGTAAATTTTGATTACTGATTTTCCAATTTCCACAATAGGTAACACCTACAACTACGATCAGACATCCAAATACCCCAACGCATCCCGATTTGAATTTGAACTGCCCCATTTCCCAAGTGGAGAGGCTAAACGGTAAACACAACACCTTGTCGAATCATCCTGCATGGCTAGACCATCATATCCTATCAGTAATCCTACCCAGTTTTGTTTAAAAATGAACACCGTATCATAGCACATCCCTAGAATATGCAACCCCCAACATTCCACAAGTTTTTCATGACGTCATACTCCACCAGGTGTGTCTTAAGGATCAGGTATAACATCTCAACAACTGACTATGATGGCTGGAACACATACTCTGACTCCAATAATAATACGTAAGTGAACAATTAATTGTTCAATTAATTAGATGCCATTATATGTAATACTTAATTATTTAATTATATTTATTGGATTTAAGACAATTAGCTGTTCAAGGTTTGAGACAATGGATCAGTCAAAACCACATGCAATGACAAGTCTTGCCAATAATTTCAGAGATATCACATGACATGTGTTTTAATTTCAGAGATATATCACATGACACATGTGTTTCAGAGATATCATTGAGAATGACCCAGATATTGATCTCTTTGGTGATGGATCTGGGGTGGAAATAGCACTGAACACAGCCCAAGTTGGCCGAACGTTCCAAGATAGATCTCACATGTTCCAGGTTAGATATTAAAAGGTCTTCAGAAACAACCAACATTGAAGCTTGGGACTAAATATAACAGGAACCGATAATCAGAACTCGTTATTTAGGTCACGTGACTGGTTATCGGCCAATCAGGGACCAGTATTTCCTGATTCGGTCGGTTCCTGAAACATATCATGGCGACATGGTGTTATCACCACCCCTCAGATCCTGCCACGAACGGATGAAATGGCGGGTAAAACAATCTACAATCTGAACGTCCGGGGAAAACGAGGGAACATCGTTCAAACATTCCCGGCTACAGAATACGATTTCATTCCGGACAAGTTGACGGTGACAGTGGATGATTTAGTTCATGTCCAGTGGACTGGGTCAAACACCCACACTAACAACAATGAAGGGAACGCAGGGGAGGGAACCGATGGTATGTGTATGGGACAACACACTCAGATTTGTACTAAGTAGTAGTAGTAGTAAACGTGCTCGGTTGGTGAATGATTCAAACCCCTCTCTAACCACAATGACACCTTCTAACCACCACTAACCACCCCCCTAACCACACCTCTAACCACACCTCTACCCACACCTCTGACCACCCCTAACCACCTCTAACCACACCTATTTCCACAGGTACTGATCGCCACAACATGGTCCAGATGAATGAACTCAGTGAAAGTTATCCCTTTACAATCAGTGAGGCTGACTTTTGGGACAGCGTGGAATCACTGACTGACCCCAGTGCGAGTAGTGTTGATATTGCAATTGGTCTGGCTAGCTCCGGGTATTACTGCGGTAAGTGGACGGCTTTGATTTGATTTGATTTGATAAGAGCGGTTGCCATGGGCGTGAACCCCTGTTGGGGACCCTACGCATAGGCCATAATAGGGCCAATCACTTAGTGATCCCTGGATCCCAGCACCGCGAATGATGAAGCTAAGTGGAAGGCTTGGGAAGAAGATATGTTGGACGGTGGAAAAACCTATTTTTTATGTATTTGGCTTGCCCAATGCTCGACCCTTACCTAGTTCACTCTTTAGAACTGTTCTAACTAAACTAACTAACTAAAATAGAACGGCACTGTTTGTTGTGAAAGCTGGGACTTGGCAACTTATACCAAAATTAAAACCCTGAATTTCCCTTTTCAGCTACCTCAGGGACAGATAGTTGCCCCGCTGACGAATCTCTGGAGGGAAGGGATGAGAAGATGGATAGTGAGTAAAACACATCCATCACGTTTCACGTGTCATGTACACGTGTCATATATCACGTATATCACGTATATCACGTATCTCCACCATGTATCGAGGGTTCTAACAAAGTCACTGTTTGTGTGTTCTCAATGGACACTATTATACATTCGGACCCCGATTTACCGGGATGCTCGGTGGAAGGGGTTTGCCCGGTAAATCGGGGTTCCAGCAAATCGGGGTCCGACTGTAATAACATACATTTGATGTGATCTGTTTTCAGATAAAATGAACAATGCTCCTGCGAGCTACTTTGGTCACGTCCTCAAGTTCACGAAAACAGCCTCAATGAACTACGTTTGTACTAGGAACAACAGCTTCTCCAACAGGTAACATTTTTGATTTGCAACAATTATTATCGCATTCTGAAATTCTACTCACTTCTGAAATTCTACTCACTTCTGAAATTCTACTTTACTTTGCTTGCTTGTCTTATCTGCACCTCGAGAAATTTGAGAACATCCATCACCGGCACGGGCAAGAAGCAAGGAAATGGCTCTCTTTCAACAAGAGATCTCAACCCTAAAGACATGTTATACGTGTGTTACAAATGTTATCAAATTGTTGGAGCCTCTCACGATCGAGACGAGATCGAAAGATAAACCAGATTTGAAAAAGGAGAAGGAGGCACAGATTAAAGCAGTCTCTGAACTGAAGAGAGCGGCACATGGTTTTGCAACCATCGATCGACTGGAAAAGAACATTAGCACCTATTGGCTTCATATAACCACCAAACTGGATGAGATCCAGAACTCAACCCGATCCCAGTGTACGGAGAACTCTTTGAATGGCGAGGCTCTGAAAAGAATAGAGGATATGATGAAGGATCGGTCTACGAATTCATCTATCACTGAAGGATTCGAGCGAATGGAGAAGGTGATCAAGGAGCATCCAGCGAATGTGTCAGTAAAGGGAGAAGTGAAAGCTGCAGTGAAGGACAGTGTGAAGGGATCCCTTAAAGAGGCAATGGAAAAGGTCATGAACACTACCGAAATGAAAAAGACGTTTGCGGAAGTTTTAAAAGAGTCGACCAGTGCCATCGAGAAACAAACAAAAGTTTGCTTTGAGAAGAGCTTGGGTTCAGCACTTCAAGAGAACCAGTCTGCCATCATATCACAGACTGCTGCTAAACAGGAGGCGAATATGGTCGACCGAGATCGCCGTACTCGAAACATCGTGATCTCTAATGTAGAGGAGAGCAGCTGCAAGGAAGTGAAGGAGCGGACTGAGAGTGACATCAATGTTGCTCTTGAGCTCCTGCAGGACCACAACGTCTCCCGGGAGGACATCATCAGATGTTTCCGACCTGGATCCCCTCTCGGTACAGGATCAAACAAGGATAGGAAGGAGCCCCGACCTCTGATTTTGAGTCTTGCGACACCGGAGATGGCTAGCAGGATTCATAGGTATGGGAACGGACAGAAGGTCAGTGACAATAACAATGTTCAGTACTGGGTAAATGCAGACCTGTCCCAGGCGGAGAGGAAGGCCAACTATCTTGCAAGGCAGAAGAGGAGGAGCCGTCTCGCGGTTCAGGGAAACTCCGGCAACGTTGCGACTATCTAGCTACTCAGAGACTACAATCAGACTCAATGGAAAGTACCATAAAACTGTTTTATACAAACGCAAACGACTTGAAAAATAAGATTAGTGAATTGAGCATTGTAGCGGGGGAAAGTGGCTGCAAGATTTTGGGAATTACAGAAACAATGTTTGGGGATGATGTTCTCGATGCAGAAGTAGTAGTTCCTAACTTTAGACTATTTAGAACTGATAGGGCTGTTGGTAAAGGAGGGGGTTCGTGTATATATGTCCATAATACCCTCATCTCTCAGGAAGTCAAAATCAATGTCCATGATTCTGTTGCAGTTTCAATCAAAACTGACGCTGTAAATATTTTAGTTGTTGTAGTTTACAGACCACCTGCTGCATCGTATACATACTGTGTTGACATGATCACTAACTTGTCCGCTTTAGTAAATTCAAAGTGCAATGATCATGAACTAATTTTCATGGGGGATTTCAATCTTCCAGATGTTTCATGGGATAATGGTGTGGTTAATTGCCCGCAAGATACATGTAATCAAAAGTATGTGATCCAACAGCTGTTTTTAGATTTTTTTGTCAACCATGGCCTCAGGTGGGTTATCGGTGACGATGTTAAAACTCGCCAGCGTGTCGTCTCCTCTACTCTTCAGTCTTCAACCCTCGATAACGTCCTTACTTCTGACCTCACAATTTTTAAAGGTTTCGAGATAACAGCACCTCTGGGTAAATCAGATCATGTGGGAGTTGTCAGTTCATGGAGAGTTGCTAATGACAGTGATTACATCTCTACAGAGAAGAGGAATTGGTCAAAAATTACCAAGGAGCAGATTCAGACTGAAGCTAGCAATCTTTTTTGGGATTATGATCCATCTGACTCAGTGGACGACCTATGGGGACTTGTTTTGAGAAACCTTACGGTCATATCCGAGGCAGTGCCTGTTACTAAGATCAGTGTCACGAGAACTGGCTGCATAAAGACTAAATCTCCCTGGGACACGCCGTACTTGGTCAGGGCTCGAAACAAGAAAGAGAAATGTTGGGCTGTATTCGATGAATTTCCAACTGGCAAGAATTTGAGAGCTGCATTACGTGAGGAGGAGTTGTTCGGCACAACACTGCGCAGAGCTCTTTCATCTCATGAGTACAAGATCACTAGAAATCTCAAGTCCAATACTAAAGGTTTCTACAGCTATCTGAATGGGAAACGCAAAATCAAGTCTGCTATTTCAGGGCTAAAAACCTCTGATGGACGAGTTATCAGCTCTGCAAAGGAAACGGCGGACGAGCTCGGGACTTTCTTCGCCAGTACTTTTGTCAATGAAGACCCTCCTACATTCACAATCGAAACGGAAACTGATCGAGTGATCGAAGACCTTGTTTTCGACCGCTTCACCGTAGAAAATCACCTCTTAAAGTTGAATATCAGCAAATCCTTCGGACCGGACGGAATTCATCCTAAGCTCCTGAAATCTCTTTCAGATAATCGGTTTGTCGTACAGCTGATTGCAGATCTGTTTCAGCGGTGCTATGACACAGAGACGATCCCTGAACTTTGGAAAACAGCACATGTGACTGCACTCCATAAAAAGGGCGATAAAGCTAAGGCATCCAACTATCGTCCTATAAGTCTTACATGTGTGCTGGCTAAGGTTTTCGAGAAGATACTACGGAACCATATTCTTTCGTTCGCTGCCCCACTGTTTGCTGCAGAGCAGCATGGTTTCCTACCCGGCAAATCGTGCGTGTCTAATCTACTTGAGTGCATGGACAGAGTTAATGAAATACTCAGCTCAGGAGGGAGTGCTGACATCCTCTACCTTGACTTTCAAAAGGCATTTGATACGGTCCCACACAAACGGTTGCTTATAAAGTTGGAGAGGTATGGGATCAGAGGAAAAACATGCAACATCATAAGAAGTTTTCTCTCGGGTCGGCGGTTCTCAGTCAGAGTTGGGAGCACTTTCTCTGAGCTCTTTGAGGTGATGTCAGGTGTGCCCCAGGGCACAGTCCTGGGCCCAATTTTGTTTCTCTTGTACATCAACGACCTTCCCGGTGGAATATCGAGTTTTGTCTCTCTCTTTGCAGACGATCTGAAGCTGGTGACAAGTACGGAGAATCATCAGGTGGCGCAAGAAGATCTCGTGGCTCTACAGGAATGGGAAAGGAAGTGGCTCCTGAAGTTCAACGTGCAAGACAGGAAGTGTAAGGTTCTCCATGTTGGTGCGAAGAATCCTCATCTTCCGTATTATCTGCACGGGGATCTTCTGCTTGAAGTTTCTTATGAGAAGGACCTTGGTGTTGGAACCTCTGGTGACCTTCACTGGGATCAAAACGCCAGGGCTGCCATCAAGAAGGCCAAATCTGTCACAGCATGGGTCATCAGGAATGTCATCAGCCGAAGCAAGGAAGTCATGCTGAACATATTCAGAACAATTATTCGACCGCACATTGAATATGCAGTTCAGATTTGGAATCCTCCAGCATCTCATGGTTACTGGAAGCTGATCATGGAATTGGAGGATGTTCAGAGATCGTTCACCAGACTGATTGATGGAATCGGGCTTCTCACTTATGAAGAGCGACTGAAGGAACTTGAACTTACAACTCTCCTAGAGAGACGAATGCGGGGTGACCTGATCGAGGCATACAAGATCATCACTGGAAAGGTTCGATACGGGCAGGACTTGTTTCGTTTGTCGAGGAGTGGTGCAAACATCTTGAAAGACTCCAAGGGTGACTCTGTGCTTTTTAACAGATGTGCCAACTACTGGAACAAGCTACCTGCGACAGTGAAAGAAGCCCCATCAGTAAATGCTTTCAAAGCCCGTTTGGAGAAGTACAAGGTGGGGATTACATCAGCTGGTTTACCTTCCAATGGCCAATTCTGGGAGCTTAGCTCATTGATTTATGATAAACTACGTGCTGACGGGCGTGATGCCTACGTGAATTATATGATTTCTAATCCTAAATTTGCCAAATGCAAAGGAATCAACGTATATTGAAATTCAGAAGTGATTTAAATAAGATGTTATGTAAGAGATAAATATATTTATTTTAACTCTTTGAAGGTTATGAAGTTGAATAGGGTAAAGAAAGTTTGAGAAAATATATGAGATGACATTGATGTCATAATTTATTATTATTATTATATAGAATACACATTCAACATCTAAACATGGAGTAACAGTGCAAGCAGCAGGATTCAGGAACCGACCGAAACAAGTGAACAACCAATCAGAACTCGTTATTTAGGTCACGTGACTGGTTATCAGCCAATCAGGGACCAGTATTTCCTGATTCGGTCGGTTCCTGGCAAGCAGTTAGATACCAAAACTTAGTATGGATTATCCACACTATCAGCCACTGTTCTACCCATCTGGGGTGGGCTCGAAGGAAGGATTCTAACCAGCCGAAACTCTTCCCAAACAGGTCCCAGAAAGGATCTCTTTGGGTAACTGAGAGCACGATGGCGCAAGTCAGGAAACGTGAAGAGAACAAAATGTCCAAAGCTCAGTAGGATAATTGGGACAGTATTATGTCGAGTGTGGAATATAACAGTTTTTAATGTGTCATTGAATTATATTGCATTGCAGCACACTGATAAGTATTATTAATTCACAACTCTGATCGGAGCCTAAAGGACCTTTTAAAGGGTTTTCTATTCATGGGTTGATGTTGATGTTTGAAGGTTAGCTCCACCGGGCGCGCGCGCCTGATACCAAACCCGCGCGAGAGACCCAGCAATTGGAGCCCCAAAACTAGCAATAGCCCAATCCAAGATTCCCGTATTTTCTTAACCGGTGTCCCTACATTTCCCAAACTCCTTCCCTTCCCAAAACCATCCACACAAGTAATACACCTACTTGGAAGGGAGGAAACTGAGAAGTCGTCGTGTCTGTAGAAGGAGATGAACATCATTTTCAGCGGCCCCAGCAGCACAACCAGAGGTGGAGCAATGTGCTCCCCAACCTCCCAACTCCTCTTGGGTAACCTCTTCGTTAGTAACCTGAGGGGTAACGAGATAGGGTAACGAGGTAACGAGGTAGGGTAACGAGGTAACGAGGCAGCGTAACATGAGGAGTGAGGGGAGAAGTTGTTTGTAGTAAGGTTACCCGAATACATTCTATATCTGGGAAGTTGAGCAACTTTATTTTCAATATTACATATAATCCGATATTCACTTTTAGTCAGATGAATGGTTCTAAAGGGGTGTGAGGGGTGACCTCGCTCCGACTTCTGTGCTCCAAGCACGGGTGTGACCCTGTGGTCCCCAGCGATGCCCGACTTGGACGCCGTACATGTGCTGAAATGTGCCTCACTGGACCCATCTCTGGTCGAGCCTGTGTGTGTCAGCTCTGCTCTGTTGAGTATGTGACCTGAAATCTGAAGAGGAAGCCTTGAGACTGTTTTTCTACCTGGGAACAAACTATCCTGAATTTGTCTGAAACTATCCGATTTCCTGCCTCGTCATTGGCTGCTGAAGGAACCAATCAGCGCGCACCATCTGGTGCCCTCCTATTGGCTAACAAGATCCCCCCTGCAGTACTAAAGGAACCCGGATTTACCACTCTGACAAGAAACTTCACTTTCACCAAAAGTCATACATCACCATCGTATGCCCGTTTGAGCTCTTAATCCCCCTCCGCTAGCTTGGTTTTGGGCTATGTCAACAAGCTATTGGGAGGAGGGAACGGTCCAAAACCGATGCTTTTTCAAGCTAAATCTAAAGAAATCCATGTCACTCACCCCTCATGTGGAACCCTGTCACACCCGTGCTTGGAGCACAGAAGTCGGAGCGAGGTCACCCCTCACACCCCTTTAGAATCAGATGAATGGTTAAAACTAAAAATTGATGACGTCATTATGACGTCACAACTCACCTGTTTTATGACGTCAGGCCCGGTAATGAACATGTGGGATGTTCCTTTGACCATGAAGGTAAAGTCAGTGATGGCTGGCGAGTAAACTGCTCCTCCCGCACACGGGCCCATTATCAGGGAAATCTGAGGGTGGTGTAATCATGGAATTTAGGAAACGGAAATTGATAGAATACCGTATGAGACATAAAAATGCCCCCCTCCCCCCCTCAGTCTAACATACTAGATCCAGATATCGTATAAAAGGGTCGGAAAGACTTAGTTTCACAAGTATCTTCGATTGCAACTAATGGTACGGGTGGCCGAGGGATGGGGGGGGGGGGGGTGAGATGAAAATAGTTCGAACCTGGGGTATAACTCCTGATAGCAGTACATTTCTGAGAAAGATATCCCCATAGCCACCCAGACTGGCAACCCCCTCTTGGATCCTCGCACCCCGGAGTCGTTTAGTCCGAGAAGTGGGGCACCAACCTGAAATATATCGGGGATCAGGTATTTAGTTTAGTTAATCTTTGCGTATTTTGGGCTGATATTTTGTTGGCAAACGGGGCACAAGATTTCCTTGGTTTTCGTTTCTTTTAAGGGCGGGTGGGGATTTGGGAAGATTTGGAAATTTCTATTTTACCATTTCTGCGTGATCCATTATCTTGCAGATCTTCTTGGCATACATAGCTGAGAGACTTCCTCCAAATACGGTGAAATCCTGACTGAATAGAAACACCTGATGACAAGGGGGATTGTGTGAGGATATTATATAGCGAGGCAATATAATAACTTGACCAGCTTTAATAAATACTAGATAAAATCTCTTCTCCATCCCGCGAATTATGCCAAATTGTAGACTCTAACTAAAAAGAGTGTTACTGAGTGATTTTATTTCTACCATAAACCCGATATACCGGGCTATTACCGCCGGGGGCAGCTCACTAAATTATTGTCATAAAATTACACGCTGCTCAAGTTACAGTACTTTACGAGACAAGTATAAATCAGGATCCAATCTGTAATGTGTCTACTACCGACCTGTTTTCCATTTACAGTGCCAGTCTGTCACGACACCATCCCCCGGATGTCGTGTATTCTCCATCCCCCAGTCAGTACAATCGTGCTCCACTAGCTGATCCCACTCTACAAAGGATCCCTCATCCAGGAGTACCTGGTGACAACAGGAGGTGTGTTGAAAACAATAGGAAGTTAATTAATCTTGAGAACAAGGAGGTTTTGTTAAATCTAAAAACCCGAATATTAGATCGTTCAAGTTAGAGTGTAACGTTCATAACAGATGTAGAATTGAGGTTTTGGTTTCTCTCGAAATATCGGCAGCCTAAAAAACTTGAATAGTATTAAACACAGGTAATCAATTGTTTCTAACCTCAACCCTCTCCTTGCGGTGAGTTTCCCCTTTTTATGTTGTGCATCTATTCTCCTCTGTCCACCTCCTAGGAGGGCCTCCGCTCGTTTAGCTTGGAGCCGCTCCATCACTGCTGATGTCACTGCACTCCGGGAAAGCAGGAGAGGCCCAACAGAGCGGAGAGATAGCCGGGAGAGAGCCATGATGGGACTACTAGAAATATATATTGTGTTTGTTGTAAGAGCCAATGGAAATACATTTTATAATGTGTTGGCGGATCTTTCAGGAATATTACTAGGGTCTAGGGGCCAAGGGGGGGGGGGGGTTTCCAAAATTAAACGATAGGGAATTTTACAAACAAAGGGAAAATATAAGAAAAAAATGAGGGCCACAAATATAAATCACACATTTCCAACTCATCCCTTCTCACTATTCTCATTCCCACTGTTTCTATGTTGACTATCCTCCTCATTCACATTTAAATTTCCCTTCATTCTCTGCTGCTCCTCTTCGCTACCATAAATACTTTCAACAAGTCGAGGTGAGGCATCCGCTACTTGTTCCAAAGTGTCTTTTACATAACGATTATCTGAGTCCTTGAAAGCTTTTATAACTGATTCCTCTGTTGCGTTACCTGTATGAAAATGTCATAAAGAAATCTTTTGAAATTTGAGGAAAGTGCTCTCACAATTAATTCCAGAGAAATTTATCGCACCGGTGAAATTTAACTACCTTCTTTGATAAGTTGACGGATTTGTTTTCTCCTAAGTTTCTCCGCCTCTGCTCGCTCCTTCCCCAAGTTTTCCCAATACCGTACTGGATTGACTCCTTCCACGTTAATCTGGGAAGGAATGGGTTGATCAAAATTGATAAACCACAAAAGTATGACTTTTATTAAATACAGTTAAATGATCCTAAATTATTGTTGATTGAACTGTCAAATCTCCAGAACGGTTTTAATAACATATTACCTCTTCCACTGCCCTCACAACCTCTCGATCAAAATAGTTCAAGTCTTTACTCTTTGATTTGATGTTGCTTCTCTGAAATTTAATGAGTACATTAGCACCTTATACTGAATTATGTATACACATCATTACCTAATTAATAGGTACAAGTTCTAAAATTGTTCGACACAGATTTAAAAGTAATCAGCTGATAGATTCCGCCTCATCACCGTTTTTGTTCAGATCCCACCCGGGTGGGAGCAGAACTAAAATGGTGATCCCACCCACCCGCCCTTCCTCTTTCACAAACCTCAATAGCTTTGTAGTTTTCAGTTGGTGTTCCAATAATTTTAATCGTATAATAACCCATCATCAATAGGCCAGCAGTGGGCAGCGCCATTGTTTTGATCCCCCTTTTGATTCGGAAAAATGAAGGAGCCATTACAGCGGGTTATCTGTCTATCATTAGCTAGATCAGGGGGTAGTAGAGAAGGTTCAGTTTATTATATCTCTTAGTAGAGAAGAAGGAGTTTATCTCTTAGTTGAGAAGGTTCAGTTTATCTCTTAGTTGAGAAAGAATGTGCGTTTAGGGGGCATGAGCACGATGGAAAGAGTAAGGGAGAAAGGATTTCAGTCAGCATTCAATGATTACGGTCGAGGTAAGAAGCACATGTACGTATAGATACTATGGATGTCTGATACAGACTTCTGTTCACCTTTTCTCTAATTATTGTTACTCAGGTTCTGACATTCTCAATTATAGAGGAGAACTACAACAGAGACATTTAGTATCATAGTGGGTTCACCTCATATCTCTTGTAGAGAAGTGGAGCAGTGTTTGTGGAACTAAGAGGCAGGTCGGAATGTTTTGGGGAAGATAATGCATAAACGAGACATTTAAAAAGATAAAACTATGAAAAAAGGTCAAACAGATCTACTTAATAAGTTGTTCTTGTGGCCAGTTTATGACGAACTGTGTTCTATAATCATGTTTCCAGTACTTGTAGATTTCATCAACAGACGTAGTTGTGGTATTTAGATCACTACACACAGTGAAATTGGTATAATCATCATAATCAAAGTCCACACAAATATGTTGTAGAAAATCAGGGTCTTGGTGAAAGTGAGCATTTGTTTCAGCCTCCAAAATTGCACGATCCTCCACCAACTTAATGGTAATAACTGGCCACGATTGTTCATCTTTTACAGCAACTGAAACCTCCACCGCCACTTTACATGTTTTGTTGGACTCTCGAGCGTTTTCATCACAGTAACTAGGTCCATTACGATGTAGGTTGAGGAACAGCCGTGTAGAGTACTGAAATGGCAAGTTCAACTGGCCAGGTAGAAACGCAGTATATCGTATTTACATGAACTATGCTGCTTTCCCTCAGTATACTGTCTTAAAACACCATTTATTTGAGGGCTATTTTCTAGAAAGTAAAACCAATTGAGATGGCATTCTCCTGATACAGAAGCCCAAGATTTCCGCTCTTCCAATGCCACTGTTATCGCCTCAACTAATTCCGGTGAAGAAGTATCACCAAACAATTCACAGCAGTAGTGCAGAGAAGATACAAACTGTACAAATGAACTAATTCTCGGTTCCTTATCAAGTATTTTAACAGCATCCAAGAACGAGGTACACCCTCCAAGAGCTGGTATTTCAATTGGGTAAGTTACGATCTCAGTCTGTAGTTTGGAGCTACTACTGGGGCTATCTTGTCGACTAGTAGCAAAGAGAGAGACAGGAACCCTTGTAAATATCTTAAAAAGAGATGCCAAATCTTCTTTAGATAGAAACACTTCCACAGTTGCCAGTAGTCGCTCATAAAGATCTTTGTCAGTTTGGAGACACAGTGTCAGGGAGGGGAGAGTTAGGAACCTCTTTTCAACGTCAGTGAGTTTCACAGGATGGGGTTTACCCTCCAAATTCTCTATTAGCCACTCGTAGAGAACGGCACTTCCCTACTACTAGCCAGGGATATACACAGGTCTGTGTTCACGTACTCCTGTTGATTAGGATCACGGGAGATGAAATCTTTAATCAGTGCCAATCGAAGACAAGAGATTCCCCCTAGTTTGGTACTCAGAGCATCTTGAAGGTCTCTGTTATTCCTCTCCTTGAGGATGTAGGCTGCTTCTTCGAATAGGAACAACGCTAGCTCCAGAGATCCTGAAGTCCGTCCGGAGCAGAGGTCGGTATAGAACTTCTACACTCCCAACCATCCATTCGACTTTGAAACACTGCACTCAGCTTGTTACCTCTCTAAGTTTTCCCTGGTCAGAACTGCAGTGCCAGTGTAACAGCAATCCACGAAACTTGAACTGAGGAATGGGAAAACTCTCCCCGTCGAGTTCTTTCATCTGTTGTTTCCCACTAAGTCACAAATCACTAAGCTGTTCATGCCAATGGAATGAACTCGTCCGGACATCCTCACCTCCACTACACATCAGTTGCAGATCGTTTAGACCATTCAACTCCAGGTAGTGTCTACCAAAGTTCATTGGCATCGTGCAGGTCTGTACAGCCATTGGATCTCTACATGGAATAGTGGGAGGGTGGGTTAAGGAAAGAAGAAGAGAGGAAGGAGAGCTTTACAACAGGTTAACAGTGGTCAGGGAGGGGAGTATAACGGCGCTAGATTATAGACAGCTTTCGGTACGGGGTTACTCTTCTCTTTGGAGATTTAGAGGGGAACTACAATAGAGACCTTTAGTATCATAGTGAGTTAACCTCATCTGTCTTGTGGAGCAGTGTTTGTGGAACTTAGGGGCAGGTCGGAAGTTAGGAGCAGGTTGGGATGCTTTGGGATTACAAGACGGATAAGAGAATAAGAATATCGGGTTGGAAACAAGACACAAAATATAAAACTGTAAAAAAGTTCAAAGTATACGTCATTGAACACGTTTTATGCGTCGACTGAACAATCTCGTTGACTTTGATTGATATTATAGATAATCAGTGCCTGAATCATGCAATGTTATTCAATTTTGCTATTCATATTGATAATTTTAATCAAGTTCCACTTGTGGGCCAGTTTATGTAGAACTGCATCCTATTATTACGTTTCCAGTTCTTGTAGAGTCGATCAACAGACGTAGTTGTGGTACTTACATCGCTACATACAGTGAATTGGGTATTTTTACTACTGCAGTCAATAAAAATGTGTTGTAGAAATTCAGGGTCTTGGTGAAAGTGAGCATCTGTTTCAGCCTCCAAAATATCACGATCGTCTACCAATTTAATGGTAAAAACTGGCCATGATCGTTTATCTTTTACAGCAACTGAAACCTCCACAGCCACTTTACATCTTTTGTTGGACTCTCGTGGGTTTTCACCACAGTAACTAGGCAGGTTGAGGTACATATGCAGGTTGAGGAACAGCACTTTAGAGTGTTGAAATGGCAAGCTCAACTGGCCAAGTAGAAACCCAGTATCATTGAGTTCACATGAACTATCCTGCTTTCCCTCAGTATACTGTCTTAAAACACCATTTATTTGAGGGCTATTTTCTAGAAAGTCAAACGCATCGAGTATATATTCTCCTGATAAAGAAGCCCACGATTTCCGCTTGTCCAATGCCGCTGTTACTACTTCAGTAATTTCCGGTGAAGACGTATCACCAAACACGTCACAGCAATACTCAAGGGAAGATACAAACTGCATATACGATCTAATTCTCGGTTCCTTATGAAGTACTTTAACAGCATCCAAGAACGAGGTACAATCTCCAAGAGCTGGTATTTCAATCGGGTAAGTTACGATCTCAGTCTGTAGTTTGGAGCTACTACTAGGGGTATTTTGAATTGTACCACAAAGAGATAAAGGAATCCTTGCAAAAGTTGTAAAAAGAGACATCAAATCTTCCTTAGATAGACAGAGTTCCACAATTTCCAGTAGTCGTTCATAAAGAGCTTTGTCCGCTTGAAGACACAATGTCAGGGAGGGGAGAGTTAGGAACCTCTTTTCAACGTCAGATAGTCTCAAAGGATGGGGTTTACTCTCAAAATTCTCGATTAGCCACTCGTAGAGAACTGACACTTCCCTACTACTAGCCAGGGATAAACACAGGTCTGTGTTCACGTACTCCTGTTGATTAGGATCACGGGAGATGAAATCTTTAACCAGCACCAATCGGAGAGAAGAGATTCGCCCTAGTTTGGTATTCAGAGCATCTTGAAGGTCTCTGCGATTCCTCTCCTTGAGGATGTAGGCTGCTTCTTCAAATAGGAACAACGCCAGCTCCAGAGATCCTGAAGTCAGTCCGGAGCAGAGGTCGGTGTAGAACTTCAAACACTCTTCAGCCATCCATTCAACTTTGAACACTGCACTCAGCTTGTTTACCTCTCTAAAGTTTTCCTTGGTCAGAACCGCAGTGCCAGTGTAACAGCAATCCACGAAACTTGCAACTGAGGAGTGGGAAAACTCCTCCACGTCGAGTTCTTTCATCTGTTGTTTTCCCACCAATTCACAAATCACTAAACTGTTCATGGCTAATGGGAATGAACTCGTCCGGACAACCTCTCTTCCACTGCACATCAGTTGCAGATCGTTTAGACCATTCAACTCTAGGTAGTGTTTACCAAAGTTCATTGGCATCGTGCAGGTCTGTACAGCCATTAGATCTCTACATGGAAAAGAGGGTGGGTGGGTTAATAGGAGAGGGAGGGATGAAAGCAGTTGAAGAGGGATGGGATGCAGATGGGAGTATAATGTTGGTAGAGAACAGGCAGCTATGGGTACAGGGATACTCTTATTGGAGATTTAGAGGGGAACTAAAATAGAGAAAAAGTTGACCTCATCTCAATTGTGTAAAATTGGAGCAGACAACTGTGTTTAGGGGCAGGTCGGAATGTTTTCGGGATGATAACACATAACTTGAAGTTTAATATCTGTCAAACCATGGCACATACATGGCCAGAATACATGTGTGTACAGGGAGTGACAAATGTTAATGCGGAGAAGACACGAAAAAAAACACATAACTTTAGGAGCAAGGAAAAAATAAAAGAGGGTGGGTTAATGAGAGAGGCAGAGAGGGGATTTAAAACAGGTTCACATGTACATGTGTACATGTACAGTATACACTATTCAGAGTCTCTTGTGGCGACTGCTCTATCACGTGACGTGGTCTACTACACATTTTAATACTGTATACAGTTGGACCCCGATTTACCGGGATACTTGGGGTAAGAAGGTTTGCCAGGAAAATCGGGGTGTCCGGTATATCGGGGTCAATTACTGTTAATTTCGTCTATTGGGGGAAGTATGTAAATCGGGGTCGAACTAAACCATCAGCCCTGCAAGGAACTTTTTAAATTAAATACTACTAAATAGCAAAGGCCAGTTGATATAGAACTTCTTCATTCTCTCATGCTTCCAGCTCTTGTAGATTTTATTGAGCGCCGTAGTTCCAGTATTTATATCGCTACACACGGTCACATTGATATCGGGATCAACACAGTCCACAAAAATATGTTGCAGGAAATCAGGGTTTTGGTGAAAGTGAGCATCTTTTTTCGCCTCCAAAATTGCACGATCTTCCACCAACTTAATGGTAATAACTGGCCATGATTGTTCATCTTTCATAGCCACTGAAACCTCTACCGCAACTTTACATCTTTTGTTGGACTCTCGAGGGTTTTCATCACAGTAACTATGCCCATAATCAAATATACCACTATGCAGGTCGAGGAATAGCCGTTCAGATTTTTGCAATGGCAAGCTCAACTCGTAAAAGATGAACTGAGCAAATTTTAACTGCCACAAAGTACCCCGCTTTCCCTCCATTTTTTCCCGCAAAATACATGTGATTTTACGATATTTATGAAGATACGTAAAATAACGAAAGAATGATTCCTGGTCAAACAAAGAAGCCCAAGATTTTCGTTTTTCCATTGCCGTCAATATCACATCATCAGTCTCTGGTGAATTTGAGTCACCAAACACCTCACAGCAGTACTGCAGTGAAGATACGAACTGAACAAATGATCTTATTCTCGGATCCTTATCAAGTATTTCAACAGCATCCAACAACGATTTACAATCTCCAAGAGCCGGTATCTCGATCGGGTAAACAATCTCAGTCTGTAGTTTGGAGCTTCTACTAGGACTATTTTGGAGACTAGTAGAAGAAACAGGAACCCTAGAGCTACTTTGGAGACTAGTGGTACTAAGAGATAAAGGAACGCTGGTAAAAATATCGAAAAGAGACAGAAGATCATCTTTACATAGAGATCGCTGCACAGTCGCCAGTAGTCGCTGATACACAGCTTTGTCCGCTTGAAGACACAATGTCAGGGAGGGGAGAGTTAGGAACCTCTTTTCAACATCAGATAGTTTCACAGGATGGGGTTTACTCTCAAAATTCTCGATTAGCCACTCGTAGAAAACTGGCACTTCCCTACTACTAGCCAGTGATAAACACAGGTCTGTGTTCACGTACTCCTGTTGATTAGGATCACGGGAGATGAAATCTTTGACCAGCGTCAATCGAAGACAAGACAAATCCCACAGTTTAGTACACAGAGCATCTTGAAGGTCTCTGTTATTCCTCTCCTTGAGGATGTAGGCTGCTTCTTCGAATAGGAACAACGCCAGCTCCAGAGATCCTGAAGTCAGTCCGGAGCAGAGGTCGGTGTAGAACTTCAAACAATCTTCAGCCATCCATTCAACTTTGAACACTGCACTCAGCTTGTTTACCTCTCGAAAATTTTCCCTGGTCAGAACTGCAGTGCCAGTGTAACAGCAATCCACGAAACTTGCAACTGAGGAGTGGGAAAACTCCTCACGTAGCGTTCTTTCATCGGTCTTTTCCCACCAATTCACAAATCACTAAACTGTTCATGGCCAATGGGAATGAACTTGTCCGGACAACCTCACCTCCACTGCACATCAGTTGCAGATCGTTTAGACCATTCAACTCTAGGTAGTGTCTACCAAAGTTCATTGGCATCGTGCAGGTCTGTACAGCCATTGGATCTCTACATGGAAAAGAGGGTGGGTGGGTTAATGGGAGAGGGAGGGATGAAAGCAGTTGAAGAGGGATGCAGATGGGAGTATAATGTTGGTAGAGAACAGGCAGCTATGGGTACGGGGATACTCTTATTGGAGATTTAGAGGGGAACTACAATAGAGAAAAAGTTGACATCATCTCAATTGTGTAAAATTGGAGCAGACAACACAGTTCTGTGTTTATAATGAATCTTAGGGGCAGGTCGGAATGTTTTCGGGATGATAACACATCACTTTAGGGGCAAGGAAAAAAATAAAAGAGGGTGGGTTAATGAGAGAGGCAGAGAGGGGATTTAAAACAGGTTCACATGGTTTTGTACAATGTACAGTATACACTATTCAGAGTTTCTCGTAACGACTGCTCTATCAAGTGACGTGGTCAACGTCACATTTTAATACAGTCGGACCCCGATTTACCGGGATACTTGGGGTAAGAAGGTTTGCCAGGAAAATCGTGGTGTCCGGTATATCGGGGTCAATTACTGTTAATTTCGTCTATTGGGGGAAGTATGTAAATCGGGGTCGAACTAAACCATCAGCCCTGCAAGGAACTTTTTAAATTAAATACTACTAAATAGCAAAGGCCAGTTGATATAGAACTTCTTCATTCTCTCATGCTTCCAGCTCTTGTAGATTTTATGAGCGCCGTAGTCCAGTATTTATATCGCTACACACGGTCACATTGATATTGGGATCAACACATTCCACAAAAATATGTTGCAGGAAATCAGGGTTTTGGTGAAAGTGAGCATCTGTTTCAGCGTCCAAAATTGCACGATCCTCCACCAACTTAATGGTAATAACTGGCCATGATTGTTCATCTTTTACAGCAACTGAAAACTCCACCGCCACTTTACATGTTTTGTTGGATTCTCGTTGATTCTCATCACAGTAACTAGGTCCACCATCATCATGCAGGTTGAGGAACAGCACTTCAGAGTATTGAAATGGCAAGTTCAACTGGCCAAGTAGAAACCAAGTATCACTGTATTCACATGAACTGTCCTGCTTTCCCTCAGTATCCTGCTTTCCCTCAGTATACTGTCTTAAAACACCATTTAGTCAGGACCACTATTGGTGCGCGGTCGTGCCCACGGAAGGAGTGCTTGGATCATCTTGAAACCGGTTTTAAGTTAACTAATGCATATCCAAAAGTGTCTGTAGCTATTTGGGTGATGTTTGACAATCCAATCACGAGTTATGACCAAAAAAAACAGTCAAAAAAGACGTTTTAAGTGACAAAAAGGAGGACCTGAACACAGCTTATATGAAGGGTTGGGTATGAAACTTCTTGAGTGGACAGAGAATCGTCCAAATTTGCAGTGTCAACTTTGGAATAGTTTCTATCTTTTGTAGTTATCTAATTAGAGCCGTTTTAAACATGTGAGAAGATGCTGTAGGGGCCTCAATACTGTGTATTCTTGCTTGTGAAGTGATCACTTGACGAGATTTACCCAATTAGAGAGCAGATTAAAGCATACAAGGTGAGTGAGAGCAAGCAATATGGGTCGGAAACAGTACCAAATTACCCTGTTTTGCAGATCGTCTCACATGTTTAAACAGCTCTAATTAGATAACTACAAAAGATAGAAACTATTCCAAACTTGACACTGCAAATTTGGACGATTCTCTGTCCACTCAAGAAGTTTCATGCCCAACCTTCATATAAGGGCTGTGTTCAGTCCTCCTTTTGTCACTTTAAAACGTCTTTTTGACTGTTTTTGGTCATAACTCGTGATTGGATTGTCAGAACATCACCCAAATAGCTACAGACAACTTTTGGATATGCATTAGTTAACTTAAAACCGGTTTTAAGATGATCCAAGCACTCCTTCCGTGGGCACGACCGCGCACCAATAGTGGTCCTGACTAATTTATTTGAGGGCTATCATATAGAAAGTAAAACAAATTGAGTTGTGATTCTCCTGATACAGAAGCCCAAGATTTCCGCTCTTCTAATGCCACTGTTATCACCTCAACTAATTCCGGTGAAGAAGTATCACCAAACAATTCACAGCAGTAGTGCAGAGAAGATACAAACTGGACAAATGAACTAATTCTCGGTTCCTTATCAAGTATTTTAACAGCATCCAAGAACGAGGTACACCCTCCAAGAGCTGGTATTTCAATTGGGTAAGTTACGATCTCAGTCTGTAGTTTGGAGCTACTACTGGGGCTATCTTGTCGACTAGTAGCAAAGAGAGAGACAGGAACCCTTGTAAATATCTTAAAAAGAGATGCCAAATCTTCTTTAGATAGAAACACTTCCACAGTTGCCAGTAGTCGCTCATAAAGAGCTTTGTCAGTTTGGAGACACAGTGTCAGGGAGGGGAGAGTTAGGAACCTCTTTTCAACTTCAGTGAGTTTCACAGAATGGGGTTTACTCTCAAAATTCTCGATTAGCCACTCGTAGAGAACTGTCGCTTCCCTACTACTAGCCAGGGATAAACACATGTCCGTGTTCACGTACTCCTGTTGATTAGGATCACGGGAGATGAAATCGTTAACTAGCGCCAATCGAAGAGAAGACGATTCCCCCAGCTTGGTACTCAAAGCATCTTGAAGGTCTCTATTATTCCTCTCCTTGAGGATGTATGCTGCTTCTTCAAATAGGAACAACGCCAGCTCCAGAGATCCTGAAGTCAGTCCGGAGCAGAGGTCGGTGTAGAACTTCATACACTCTCCAGCCATCCATTCGACTTTGAACACTGCACTCAGCTTGTTTACCTCTCTAAAGTTTTCTCTGGTCAGAACTGCAGTCCCAGTGTAACAGCAATCCACGAAACTTGCAACTGAGGAGTGGGAAAACTCCTCCACGTCGAGTTCTTTCATCTGTTGTTTTCCCACCAATTCACAAATCACTAAACTGTTCATGGCCAAGGGGAATGAACTCGTCGAACAACCTCACCTCCACTGCACATCAGTTGCAGATCGTTTAGACCATTCAACTCCAGGTAGTGTCTACCAAAGTTCATTGGCATCGCGCAGGTCTGTACAGCCATTGGATCTCTACATGGAAAAGAGGGTGAGTGGGTTAATGAGAGAGGAAGAGAGGGAGGGAGGGATATAAAGAAAATGGTGGAAGATAATATACAGCTTTGGGTACGGGGCTAATCTTGTCTCTTTAGAGATTTAGAGGGGAACTACAATAGAAACCTTTAGTATCATAGTGGGTTCACCCTATCTGGGGGCGGGGGGAAGGGGAAAGCCAACGCTATTTTTTGTAGTTTTTGTAGCAGGGTCCGGTCACTGATTCCTAGTGGAGCAGTGTTAGTGGAACTAAGGGCCAGAACGGGATGTTATTAAGGCCAGAGGGGGGGGGGTCGACCGATTTTTGACCCCTATTTTGGGCCATTTTTGGGGTTACCATCATGTGATAGCGCTTGGCACACCGGACCAGATGGATATGACAGAATCTATTTTGAGCAAACGGTATGGGAGAAAAGTTGGGTTAACTTTTGGCCTGAAATCAATGTAAACCCCATTATTTTAGGACTGGTAGGGTTTGGGACATCCAATCAAGTGTCAAACGCTTCGTCTTATCAAGAGGGATCACTCTGCAAGTTTTACACATTAGTCCAACTGGTCTTTGAAATTTTGGGTTTACAAAATCTGAGAAAATCGACATATGGCTCCATATACACCCCATTTTTCACATGGTTAACCACTTTCTGAGAAAACGGCTAGGATCTAGACCTTGTCGTTTGGCCACACTTGTTCTACAGACCAAGGAGCACGAAACATATGTAGCGATTTTAGATTAAGGTCTCATTCAAAAATGATGGGGGTTACATAATATTTTCCCCTGACCAAAACATTTGTAAACCCCATAATTTTTGAACGAGGGCCTTAATCAAAAATCGCTATATATGTTTCGTGCTCTTGGTCTGTAGAACAGGTGTGCCAAACGACAAGGTCTAGATCCTAGCGTTTCAGAAAGTGGTTAACCATTGAAAAAAGGGGTGTATATGGGAGCCATAATGTCGATTTTTCCAGATTTTGTAAACCCCAAATAATTCAAAGACCAGTTGGACAATGGTGTAAACTTAGCAGAGTGATCCCTCTTGATAAACGAAGCGTTGACACTTGATTGGATGCCAAACCCTCCCAGTCCTAAAATAATGGGGGTTACATTGATTCAGGCCAAAAGTTAACCCCACTTTTCTCCCAGACCGTTTGCGCAAAATCGATTCTGTCATATTCATCAGGTCTGGTGTGCCAAGCGCTATCACATGAGTAACCCCAAAAATGGCCCAAAATAGGGGTCAAATATCGGTCGACCCCCCCCCCCCCTCTGGCCTTAAGGGAAGCTAATATTAGTCAGGGCGAACTAGCATCAAAAAAGGGGCTGGGATAATTATTAGCAATTCCGGTTGTACCCGACCTATTTTGAACCGCTGAACACGAATCCGGCCGTAGACAAGCTCTCAGAAATGGAGAAATTGGTGAAATTGGACATTTTGGTCATTTTTGGACCAAAAATATGAATTTCGAAATATAGCCATGATGACGTCTATTCCTACCTGTTTTCGACCGTGAAACACGATTTTTGGTTATAAAGGCTCTAGAGGTGAGGAAAATGCATAATTTGGAGTATTTGGTCAAAATTGGTCAAAATTGGGTAAGTTGACTAATTTTCGTTTTTTTCACTTTTGAAACAAATTTCACCTAGACTGGACATTTTTTGTACTGCTTGAAAATTAATATGATCATCCAAATTGGCTCATAGGCTATGAAAATGCCAAATGGGCACAATGGTCTAATGGCAAAATGACAGTTTCTTCCTTTTCATATCGGATGCTCATTTCGACATAAAATTGACATTTTTAGCCGCTGAGCACGATCCTGGCATTAAAAAGTAGCTCAGAGCTTTCCAAAAATCCCTCAGGTCTTGTCAGATACCCCAAAAACCCCTAGTTAGCCTTGAGACCCTATTATTTATTAAGTCACCTCCAGTCCTTTGGCCATACTTTTAACCCTCATACCCAACTATATACTCTTTAGACCCTACTAGATTCCCCTCAGACCCTTCTAGATACCTCTTAGACCCTACTAGATACCCGCAGACCTTACTTGATACCCCTCAGACGCTACTAAATACCCTCAAAGCCCTCTAGATACCCCTCAGACCTCACTTACAGATTCCCCTCAAACCCCACTAGATACCCTTTACTCTTTAGACTCTACTAGATTCCCATTAGACCCCACTAGATAGTAGATACCCCTCAGACCCCACTAGATTCCCCACAGACACCCCTAGATTACCCTCATACCCCACTAAATACCCTTTAGACACTACTAAGCTAAGTTCCCCGCATACCCCACTAGATTTCGATTTCCTACTAGATTCCGCTCTGGGGGTATCTAGAGGGCTTTGAGGGTATTTAGTAGCGTCTGAGGGGTATCAAGTAAGGTCTGCGGGTATCTAGTAGGGTCTAAGAGGTATCTATAAGGGTCTGAGGGGAATCTAGTAGGGTCTAAAGAGTATATAGTTGGGTATGAGGGTTAAAAGTATGGCCAAAGGACTGGAGGTGACTTAATAAATAATAGGGTCTCAGGGCTAACTAGGGGTTTTTGGGGTATCTGACAAGACCTGAGGATGATTTGGGAAGCTCTGGCTACTTTTTAATGCCAGGATCGTGCTCAGCGGCTAAAATGTCAAATTTATTCGATCGAAATGAGCATCCGATATGAAAAAGGAAGAAAAATGTCATTTTGCCCAATTAGAACCCAATGTGCCCAATTTGGGCATTTTCATAGCCTATGCATGCAGCCAATTTGGATGATCATATTAATTTTCAGCAGTACAAAATGTCCAGTCTAGGTGAAATTTGTTTAAAAGTGAAAAAAACGAAAATTAGTCAACTTACCCACATTTTGACCAATTTTGACCAAATATACCCAATTTAGATTTTCCTCACCTCTGAGAGCCATTTTTAACCAAAACCGTGTTCAGCGGTCGAAAACAGGTAGAATAGACGTCAATCATGGCTAATTTCGAAATTCATATTTTTTTTTGTCCAAAAATGACCCAAAATGTCCAATTTCACCAATTTCTCCATTTCTGAGAGCTTGCCTACGGCCGGATTCGTGTTCAGCGGTTCAAAATAGGTCGGGTACAACCGGAATTGCTAATAATTATCCCAGCCCCTTTTTCGGCCTGTTTTTATGCTAGTTCGCCCTGACTATATTTGGGGCAAGAAACAAGACATAATAAGATAGAACTGTAAAAAAGATCAATCATACGTCATTTAACGCGTTCTAAGTGTCGACTGCACATTCCCGTGGACTTTGATTGACATTTTTGATAGGAAATCAGTGCCAAAATTTTGCCATTCTAATCAAGTTAAATTTGCACCTGTGGCCAGTTCATGAAGAACTGCAACCTATTATTAAGTTTCCATAACTTGTAGAGTTGATCAAGAGAAACAGTTGAAGCATTTAGATCACTACACACAGTGAAATAGATAAGTTGATCATCATCACACTCAAAAAAAATGTGTTGTAGAAAATCAGGGTCTTGGTGAAAGTGAGCATCTGTTTTCGCCTCTAAAATATCACGATCCTACACCAACTTAATGGTAAAAACTGGCCATGATTGTTCATCTTTTACAGCAACTGAAACCTCCACCACCACTTTGCATCTTTTATTGGATTCTCGAGGGTTTTCATCACAGTAACTATTACTAGGTGATCTATCATCATAATCATAATGCAGGTCGAGGAACAGCAGTTTAGAGTACTGCAAAGGCGGGTTCCAGTCATCATCTATCAACAAAGTGCAAGTTAATTTACATGAAATGTCCTGCTTTGTCTCCATGTACCGACTTATAACACCTTTTATTTTAGGGTGATCATATAGAAAGTAAAAAAATTGAGTTGGGATTCTCCTGATAAAGAAGCCCACGATTTCCTCTTGTCCAATGCCGCTGTTATCACCTCATCTAAGTCCGGTGAAGTTGAGTCACCAAACACGTCACAGCAGTACTGCAGAGAAGATACAAACTGGATAAATGAGCTAATTCTCGGATCCTTATCAAGTATTTTAACAGCTTCCAAGAACGAGGTACACCCTCCAAGAGCTGGTATTTCGATTGGGTAAACGATCTCAGTCTGTAGTTTGGAGCTACTACTAGGACTATTTTGGTGACTATTAGCATTAGAAGGAGGGAGAGGAACGGTAGTAAAAATCTCAAAAAAAGACAGAAGATCATCCTTTGATAGAGATCGCTGCACAGTTGCCAGTAGTCTACGATACACAGTTTGGTCTGCGTGAAAGCAAAGTGTCAGAGGCGGGCTTGTTAGGAACCTCTTTTCAACATCAGATAGTTTCACAGGATGGGGTTTGCTCTCAAAATTCTCGATTAGCCACTCGTAGAGAACTGTCGCTTCCCAACTACTAGCCAGGGATAAACAAAGGTCTGTGTTCACGTACTCTTGTTGATTAGGATCAGGGAGAGAATCGTTAACCAGCGCCAATCGAAGAGAAGACAATTCCCCCAGCCTAGTTTTCAGAGCATCTTGAAGGTCTCTGTAATTCCTCTCCTTGAGGATGTAGGCTGCTTCTTCAAATAGGAACAACGCCAGCTCCAGAGATCCTGAAGTCAGTCCGGAGCAGAGGTCGGTGTAGAACTTCAAACACTCTTCAGCCATCCATTCGACTTTGAATACTGCACTCAGCCTATTGACCTCTCTAAAAATTTCTCTGGTGAGAACAACTGTTCAGTGCCAGTGTAACAGCAATCCAGAAAACTTGCAAACTGAGGAGTGGGGAAAAACTCCTCCACGTCGAGTCCTTCATCTGCTGTTTCCCACTAAGTCACAAATCATAAGCTGTTTCATGGCCATGGGAATGAAACTCGTCCGGACAACCTCACCCACTGCACATCGTTGCAGATCGTTTAGTCCATTCACATCTAGGTAGTGTCTACAAAAGTTCATTGGCAATCACGAAGGTCTTGTACAGCCATTGGATCTCACATGGACAGAGGGTGGGTGGGTTAATGGGAGAGGGAGGAGGAAAGACAGTTGAGAGGGATGGGGATGGGAGTATAATGTTTAGAGTAGTAGAGAAAACCCAGGCCAGCTATGGGTACTGGGATACTCGATGTTGGAGATTTAGAGGGAACTAAAATAGAGAAAAAGTTGAATATCAATCTAATTGGGTAAATGTGGAGCAGACAAGCACAGTTGCTGTGGTTTATAATGATCTTAGGGCAGGTCGGTAATGTTTTCGGGATGATAACACATACTTAGGGCAAGGAAAAAATAAAAGAGGGTGGGTAAGAGACGAGCAGGAGGGGATTTAAAACAGGTTCACATGGTTTTGCTACAATGTACAAGTATACACTATTCAGAGTTTCTCGTAACGACTGTCTATCAAGTTGACGTTGGTTCAAAGTCACATTTAATACAGTCTGGAACTATTGGGGAAGTAGATGTGTAAATCGGGGTCGTCGAATAAACCATCAGCGGGGGTGTCGAACTAAACCATCAGCGGAGGGTGAGTCCTTCTAACGCGCTGATGGACGTGCGGCGGGGCTAAAAGTCTAGCACAACCTATAAAAGGGAGTGTAGCTAGCGAGTAGTGTCTTAAAGACTCCATCTATGGAAGGAGCAATTAACCAGGGGACAAACCACCACACCCCCCTGTAATGGGTCTCTCCATCAACATGGACTAACCCAACCCCTTAATCAAATTCAAAAATTCCAAATACTAATAAATTCCACTCCAGGTACAATGGGTTAGAAACCAGCAGAGACCGGAGTTAAACACTCAATTATTATTACACGGGGTCTTTACGTTCCCCTGTAAACTTACCCAGAGCCAAGTTTTGCGGACGGGGCAACTACAGGGATGCCCAAATCAAATGGGTACCCTGCTCCCGACCTACATAACCTAATCTAAAGAACCAATATATAGGCACACATAGGGTGGAATTCGCCGACCCCCAGCCACGGGGCGCTTAATTCCGTGGTATCACTGAGGCGCGTCTTTTTCTTTCCCTTTTAAAACAACAGGGGCATATCTAAGTATCTGACCAGCCATAATCCCACTATATGGAGAATTATATACACTGTCACAACCATCTAAGTGAGGACGATCTCACTACCTAATCTCCCCCAAATAGCTAGAGGAACATCTCAGCAACTCCGCACAGGGCCCCCAATCACCAGGAGGGCCCGTTCAGGGAGCACCTCTATCTCGGGGAGCACCCTCGCATACATGCGGGCACCCAGCCCCTGTAAAACGGGATATCGCCAGTACGTAAGAGAAGCTGAAACTCTAAATGATGGAGATTCGGGCAGTGTAGCGACAGGGAAAGGGCAAAGAAGAGTCAAATCCGCCCCGACCCCGAGAGTGCAGTGGATCCAAATGACCCTCCGAAAGGAAGGGAACAGGGAGGTCCAACACTGCCCGCGGAGCCCAAGACATCTGCCGCCCCCCACCCCACGAAGGAGGGGCAGGCAAAAGTCTAGGGCCGCCTCCAGGGACTCAGCAGCCAAGAAAAATAAGTAAAAAATCAGAAGTAACACAAATTAACCCCATAAAAGTCATGAAGCATGGGAGGACAGAACACCTGTAACCAAAAACGATCACCAAATTCCTAGCCCAAGAACACCTATTATAGGGAAAAACATTCTAAAGTTAGAGTAGAGCCAGCGGAGGATTCTCTGCCCTATATGACAAAAGGGCTCAGAGGACCACGTGCGAGCATACACTTAATCAATTAGTAACCTAGGGAGGAACGGATGTCTCCTTGACAAATTCACTGACAGGGACCAAGTCAATATTCCTTGTCAACTGGGCAACCAAATCAGTCATTTATGCTCAATGTACCATGGACAGAGAGCTCGAATGCCCTCCAAATTACTAGGAGGAGTGAGCCCACGCAAAAAGAAATGAACCTGAAACATAGTAATTGGATCTGATACCAACGCCCACAACAATAGTTGGGGGGCACTGGTTAAAGATCCATTGGGAGAAGAAAAGGTGAGATGCACTATGTAGATGCCATGTGTAGATTCTTGATTGCATGTATCGAACGTTGAATTGCCCCCACACTTTCGACAATGGAAAAGAAAAAATGTGTGCTAGATCTTACAGGACCACAACCATGCACTGGACATGAACAAGACTGGCAGACAGTAGAAGGAAAATGCAGATCCGACACACGTACCCATCAAACATTTGTGGTGAGGACAGGACGGTAGCCAAGATCGCTCATTCTACATATAAGAAAACAAAAAAACTGGGCCTAAGTAGACAACTGGGATGGAAGGGCCTGAAGAAGAAACAGGATGACAGAATGTTAATATCAAATGCGAAGGAACTGAAACAGCCAACGAAAACACTAATAGAATGATGCTGTGGGCATACTACAAGTGGTACCCCAAACAAAATACCGTTTCGCCACTCTCAAAGACCCCCGTGGCTTCAGTGGGGAGGTGGTCAGGGCAGCTAGGGAAGAAATTGTTTGTATAAACTGAGACACGCCCAGGACCACGAAAGTGCATCAGGATTGGGAATCAGCAAAAGCAGTCGAAACAAATACACAAAAACCAAAAACCAGTCTAAATTTAAAACTGGAAAATATGGCTGAAGATCGTCGATGCATATTCAGATGCCCAGAAGGTTAGCCAAGTGCTCAAGAACCGTAACGATTAAGTAATACTCAGCTGTATCTTTGACGCCGAAAGTGAACTATCACGTCCCCTAAGAAGAAACCCTCCAGACTAATGGCAAGAGGTTCACTTTGGCGAGGACACTCAAAATAGCACCCTCCCTCAAGGACCAAAAACTGAAGCCCAGAAGGGGAAGTGGTTGATGAAAAAAAATTCTCGCAAACAACGATTCATCAAGGCGCTGGGGAATTTAAACTAAGATTTGCGGGGCCGGATGGCATCGGCCCATCATGATGCCAAAAAGTAGCAGACATTATTGCTGAACATTTGCAACAAGATAGCTAAGGCATCGTACAGTCTAGGGGAGACCCCCAAAATCCTGGGCAGGAAGCAGAAGTCCATCTACCTGCCCAAGCCAGAAAGGATGTCTATCGTATGCTAAATCATTACCGAACAATAAACCCTTGCGTCAACCTCCACAAACTCATGGAAACGTTAATTCTATGGACATTGAGGTAGACAAAAAGTACACAAAAAATTAAACAAGTCGAATATGGTTTAGAGAGGGCGTTTCAACAGAAACAGCCCTCCAAAAGTAGTACGCAAATCGAAGGCAACCCCTCCATGACACAAGGGCATTGCCCTGGGTACGTTCTTGGACATCGAGGAGGCCTTCGATAATGGCATTCCAAGCGTATGGAAAAAGAGCCCTTCATTGGCAACGCACGCGGACAAAAGAAACAGCGGTTCGGATCACCACAGTGATCTCAACCGCGAAAACAACACGAAACCTAATGGAAGTAGTCCCTATACTATAAGCGGCCACCCGGGGTGGCCCCAGGGAGGAATACTTCCCGTTCCTATAGGCAACTGGAGAGAGATCTACTACAACCATAGCAAAACAGAATATACCACGTGGAACTACAGGGCTTCGGGATGACTTATGTCATTATAGTAGCAAAACCACAATGCCCTCCGGAAGAAAATGGACCCTCTGCGGGACATACTCCTCTAAGGGACGCGACCCAAGAAGCGGGCTAATTCCTAACGCCTGGTGTAGACAGTGGGCTCAAACTAAGTTGCCACTCTGAAAATCGCAGTAGCATATCACCCATCGAAAAATGTGAAAATTGGAAACACGATCAAAATTCAGGGTAACCCTATCCAAAGTGTCCGAATCCACGAGTTTCTCGGGATTACCCTTGACAGCAAACTGAACATGGAAGAGCACGTAAACAACAAAAAAAAAAAAGCAAAAAATATTCCTGATGCAGTGCCGTTAAAGGTGGTGGGGACCACGTGGGGGATCTAAACCTAATAAAACAGGCCTATGGATATTACACATGCAATAGTGAGACCACCTATGCTCGGGGCAATGGTTGGGCTATGCAATGCGAACCAAAAACAAACAAATGAAGAAAACATGATAAGGGTACAGAGGCTAGCACTCAAATGGTTAACTGGGGACCTGACCCTCGACCGCCATCAACAAGCCCTAGACACATCACAAACACCGCCCGATCACCAGACCTCTGAGTGGTACTGGTGCAAGCCAAAAATGCATACACCCTAATGCCAACGGCGAGAGAATGGAAGGGCCAATTAAAATCAGACCTAAAGACCCCAAAAGTTTCACTTCCGCATGCCAACCGGTTATCCACTGACTCAGAACTCTGGAAGCAGAGGGCAGGATGTCACGATCTCACAACCCCGGAACTCACCCTAGACAGGGAATTCTCGTAGAGATCCCAAGAAAGGGAGACAGTTTTGGGGATGGAGACAAAGTACACGATAGTTGCAACACCACTGATGGGTCAAAAATTAACAACAATGCCGGTGCAGGATATTATCCACTTGGCGGAAAAGAGGCTAGCCGAAATTCGTATTAACCTAGGCCAAGGAAACGCCCGGCGGCCAGAAATGTAGTGCCATTACAACATGAGGCTCAATATCTCCGTGGATAGGGAACAGCTAACGAGCGAATACTCATAAACTTGACAGTCAAGGACAATAAAGGACCCCTAGACTCCACGACCTGCAGATCAAAAACTCAAGATAAAGGGACTATCAAAAATCTGAACACCATGGCCCAAATTCAACGATGTCATGATTAGATGGATCCCGGCCATCAAGGGTACAGATGGAAACGAAATAGCAGAACTTGGCAAAAAGGGGGCTCAGGAAAATCGAAGAAGTTAGACTCTCATACCAATTACCAAGCGGCAGCTAGCAGCCCTCGGGAGAGGTTTTAAAACCGGACATCAAACAAACCAAAAACATATGGACATGATGTGGACGAAGATATGAGGAGATGACCTCTTCGAAAACTTAATAGACAGACCTAAGGGCGACACACCTACTGCACAGGGCACTGCCACTTAACTACCACATTGAAAAACATTAAAAAAAGTCGAGACCAAACCTGGGCAGCATGTCGGGATGGAAGACGAGACAATAAAGCATTGTACTTATGAATGCCCGCCCTTTGGAAATCAGACAGGAATACCTTTGACAGGCGATGGGTCCTTCAG
Source organism: Hormiphora californensis (assembly GCA_020137815.1). Taxonomy (NCBI): domain Eukaryota; kingdom Metazoa; phylum Ctenophora; class Tentaculata; order Cydippida; family Pleurobrachiidae; genus Hormiphora; species Hormiphora californensis. The sequence continues at coordinate 905,086 of CM035360.1, read as the reverse complement.
CATGTACGAAATTAGACACATCAACCCCTTAGAAAAACAATCTCGTTCTATAAGAGGCGATGGAGATACTTCACCCCCTGAAAACCACCCCTAAAGGGGGAGGTTTCCCTGTGACTGGGTATGGCACCAGCTCCCCAAGTCTCTTGGGGCCCGAAGCAGGTTGGCCAAACATACCAGCCACACACAAACCAGGAGCGGGGAACGGGAGCCTCATAGGCACCCCCCTTACTGGCTAGTGCTTCGCACTAGCCAAGCAGTCATCCACAGAAGAAGGAAGAAACCATCCAGCCTGCAAGGAACTTTTAAATTAAATCATACTACTAAATAGCAAAGGGCCAGTTGATATAGAACTTTTCATCTCTACATGCTTCCAGCTCTTGTAGTTTATGAGCGCCGTTAGTCAGTTGTTTATATCGCGTCACACACGGTCACATTGATATCGGATCTCAACCACAGTCACACAAAAAATATGTTTGCGGAAATCAGGGTTTGGTGTGAAGTGAGCACTCTTTTTTCGCCTCAAAAATTGCAACGATCTTCCACCAACTAATGGTAATAACTGGCATGATTGATTCATGCTTTCATAGCCACTGAAACTCTCTACGCAACGTACATCTTTTGTTGGCTCTCGAGGGTTTTCATCACAGTAAATTGCCTATGACATAATGCAGGTCGAGGGAAATAGTCGTTCGATTTTTGCAAACAGGCAGCTCAAACGGGCCAAGTATGAAACAAAGTATCAAGTATTGCACAGGAACTATCCTGCTTTCCCTCAGTATACTGTCTTAAAACACCTTCTATTTGAGGGTTATCATCTAGAAAGTCAAATAAATCGAGTAGCGGTCGTTCTGATAAAGAATCCCAAGATTTCCGTTTGTCCAATGCCGCTGTTATCGCCTCATTAAAGTCCGGTGAAGATGTATCACCAAACAACTCACAGCAGAAGTGAAGGGATGATACGAACTGGATAAAATGATTAATTCTGGGCCTTAATCAGTACATTTAACAGCTTAAGAACGAGGTAACCACCATCCAAGAGTGGTATCGTCGGGGTAAACAAATCTCATTCCTCGTGAGGAGTACTACTAGGACTAGTTTGAAGACTAGTAGGAGAAACAGGAACCTCGTTAGAGCTACTTGGGGATCTAGGGTACAAAGAGATATAGGAACGCTGGTAAAAATATCGAAAAGGGACAGAAGATCATCATTTACATAGGATCGCTACACAGTTGCCACAAAGTCTTCTGATACAATCTTTGTCCGTTGAAGACACAGGTGTCAGGGAGGGAGAGTAGAGAGGAACCATCTTTCAACGTAGAGATAGTTTAAAAGGATGGGGTTACTCTCAAAATTCTCGATTAGCCACTCGTAGAGAAAGGGCCACTTCACCTATTACTAGCCAGGGATAAAAAACAGGTTGTGTTCACGTACTCCTGTTGATTAGGATCACGGGAGATGATGAAATCGTAACCTGTGCCAAGCAAGAGAAAGGATGGTCCCAGAGTTTGGTATTCAGAGCATCGTGAAGGTTCTCTGTTATTCTCTCTCCTTGAGGATGTAGGATGTCTCGATGAGGAACAACGCCAGCTCCAGAGAGTCCTGAAGTCCAGCGCAGGAGCAGAGGTCGGTTTCGTTTTGAGTTTATTGTAGAAATTCAGACACTCTCAAAATCCATTCGACTTTGAACACACTGCACTCAGCTGTTGACCTCTCGAAAGTTTTCCTTGGTCGGACTGCTGCAGTCCCAGTGTACAGCAATCCACGAAACTTGCAAATGGAGGAGAGTGGGAAAACGCCTCACGTCGAGTTTCCGTTCTGTTGTTTTCCAACTAAGTCACAAATCACTAAGCTGTTCAGTGCCAATGGGAATGAACTTGTCGGACAAACTCACCTCCATGCACATCAGTGCAGATCGTTTAGACATTCAATTAGGTAGTGTTACCTAAAAGTTCATTGCATCGTGCCGGTCGTACCAGCAACTGCCTCTCACATGAAAAGAGGGTGGGTTGGCAATGGGAAAGGAGAGAGGGTAGACCAGGGAGGGATTAGTTCTTTGTTATTCTCCTTTCTCCCCTCCTCACCCCTTTTTTCTTTCTCCTCTCCCCCTCTCTCTCTCTCCCTCTTCTTGTCTTCTCTCTCCTCTTCTCTTCGTTCTCCTCTCCACCCTGTTTGCTGTCTTCCTCCTTCTCTCTCCCTCTCTCTATTCTTATTGCTCTACCAGCTGTCTGTCAGTAATCTCAAGCTGCAAATACGACAGCGTGTATGAAGTGTGATTCTCTGTGTGGTGTGAGAGAGCCGGAGACCATTTGGGAACCATGAGATTCAAAACTAAAAAGTTGTTTTATTGAACGGCCACGGGGCTCATGTGAATACACATGAAAAGCTGTGAAAGACGGAGGGAGAGAGAGAGAGAGAGCGAGAGAGAGAGAGAGAGAGAGAGAGAGAGAGAGAGAGAGAGAGAGAGAGAGAGAGAGAGAGAGAGAGAGAGAGAGAGAGAGAGGAGAGAGAGAGAGAGAGAGAGAGAGAGAGAGAGAGAGAGAGAGAGAGAGAGAGAGAGAGAGAGAGAGAGAGAGAGAGAGAGAGAGAGAGAGAGAAAGAGAGAGAGAGAAAGAAGGAGGGTGAGATAGAGAGATAACAATGCGCTAAACCAAAAGAAACAGAAAATATAGACAATGTGTAGCTGTGCTCTCTCGTGAGGTCTCTATCCTCAACACTCCTATTCACGTTATTTATTTGCTTGTTTGTGTGTGTTCTCTTTCCTAATCCCCAAGATATTGTTTCACACTGGACATTTTCCGAACCGGGTATCATCGAGCAGCGTGTGTGATATTACAGTCAGACAACCAAGATACAGTATTATCTAGGCCCTCGGAACGTGTCCACAGCATTGCTACGTGCCCAAGAGCCCACCTCTAATTCCGGTTGTAACTGTTAGAGAAGGGCGTCGTGGATATATCTAAATGCCGGGTATCTTTTCAAATATTATCGGTGTGCTTGGTGGTGACGATCCGGCCGGGGACGATCCGGCCGATGTGCTAGAGAGAGGGTCTGAGGGAGGTAGCCGTCAAGTAGCTGGTGAAGATGAAGATGGTGAAGTTGCAGAGGAGGGGGATCATGATATCCGTGAGGAGACAAGAGAATCAGAGGAACAGGATGAAATAATTAAGGAGGAAGGAACGGAGCCCAGCTCTTCATTAACCAAAAGAAGAGTCACCCTCACGCCCCGACAACGTCATGGCAGTGCTGTAGCAAGTCAACCGACACTCCAAGAGAGACGAGCAATGTTAAGGGAACACCGGACTGTAACCCTATCCATGCATCATAGTCTGAGCAAGGAAGATCAAGTAGCGTGGGGTTTTGTTAACTCCGTTCAGAATGGTGTTCACAGGACAAAAGAGGTCACAAGAAATTTGAAAATATGGCACTCCTCACTCCGGGTTATTGAGGGAAACCTCGGGTCAGGGGTGGTTTCCTACTTTCGTGTCCTCGTGTGGCTCCTCAAAATAAACCTCATCTGCTCTGTTTTGAGTCTCGCTCTGATTGTGATTCCAGGCTCAGTCCTAGAGTCAGAAAACATAACAACAGAGTACAACGCGGACGATCTCCTTTGCACCAACCCTAACATCCTTGACGGTAATGGAACTTATGTTGAGGTAGGGAATGCAGTGTTTCAGTTCATTACAGGGACTGGATGGATGGAATCAACTGCCATGTTCTATGGGTGGTACCCGCCAGGGAATCTAACATCATCAAATGATACTGATACATCTGAAACAACATCCTACTACTTTCCCCTAGCATACTTCTGCTGTGGCCTATCATACTTCCTCATTTCCCTCCTCTATATGGCAAGGAACTTGTCGACACTGTTCCGGAAATCAGCTGAAGAGTCCATAGTTAGGACACCCTACTCGGCTTTTGTTCTGAACGGCTGGGATTACAACATCCAAAACAGCCAAACGGGATTGTTGAAGAGTATCACGCTGAGTAAATCAATGTCTGAGGAGCTGAGGTCTGACGAGCAGGAGGGAATTAAACGGAGCCTAAAAATGAAAATTGGAATATTTTTTCTCCGATTCCTCACCAACACGATATGCGTTGCGGCGATGGCTGGAACGGTGATGTTATACGTTCAAACTATTATCGTTGATGATGACGATAACGATGAATGTGACAGTAGTTCATCATCCTCTGATATAGATCTGAACAATCTCTCCAACATTACAGAGGAGCTAGCCTCACTCTGGGAATCCTACGGAGCTTCAATTATTGTCTCAGTTAGCAATATTGCCTTCCCTGTCTTCTTTGTTATCGTAGGAAACTTCGAGTTATACAAGATCCAAAGCACCAGGATCAGAGTCACACTGGCGAGGATGTTCCTGATGAAGTTGTTCTCGGTTTGTGCCTACCTGTACGTGCTTTACACCGCCACAAAGGCAAGTGGTCACTACAATGACGCAGAAGGGTTCACGTACTACTGCTGGGAGGACTACGTCGCGTCACAGATCTACCAGCTTGTTATGGTTGACTTTATTATTTTCTGTGTGGCTCTCTTCATCACTGAAACCTTCCGTAATTTCATGATCCGAAGAGTGGCGTTTCTGAGGGTTAAGTTGGGGTTAGGTAAACCTGAGTTTAACATTCCTAAAGAGATCATGGACCTGGTTTACAAGCAGATGGTGTTTTGGAGTGGGTGTTTCTTTGCGCCCCTTCTCCCTGTCATGGCTGCAGTCGAGGTCATTGCCATATTTTATCTCAAGAAATGGAGCTCTCTTTCAAATGTGATCCCGCCTCAAACCGTTGTTCTGACAAGTCAAAGTGCATCCACGGTAAACGCACTGTTCCTGGTGGCTTTGCTCGTTGTTTTCGCGTTTATTGGCCTTGTTTTATTCCAGTTCCAACCCAGTGAGAACTGTGGCCCATTCCGGAACTACGTCTCCATCTCAGAACCATTCACCACGACAATCGATAATATCGGAGTTGTTTCAACCATCATCGACAACTTGAGGATCACCTCCGTCCTGATAGTCCTGATTATCATTGTGCTCCTGGTGATCTTCTACTACAAATCCTTAGCGGCATCCCGAGAGATAACGATAAATCTTCTCAAGGACCAGATCAGAATGGAGCGGAGTGATAAGGCTGCACTGACGGAACGGATGAAGGGCGAGAGGGCGAAGGAGTTGGAGAAAAAGAGGGGTTTGTTCAGGAGGAGACTGAGCTCGAAACTGCACAACTTTGCAAACCTTGAAAGGAAGACATCGATAAAGGAGATGAGGGATCAATCAACGCTAGAGAGGAGTGAATCAACAGCAGATATAGAACGATCTAGTGACTCAAGAACAGCTGTGGATTAGATAGTCGAATATCTAGATGAAAGATCAAAAATAACATGAAAGATCAAAACAATCTCTATTATAATTTGGAGATGAACGTCGAAGTGGTGGTCGTTCGTTAGGCGGTATCTACGCGACCGACTGCTCCTTCATAAAACACATCATATGACCAAAGCTGTAAAGCTGCCATTCACACTTTTGGAACTTCCAGTGGAAGTTTGTTAATATTTTCGAATGAATTTTAATATGCCAGTCGCCATAGTTACCAATTCAGTTGCCATGGCAACCGTGTTATTGACGTTGAAAGGGGCAAAAAGAACCACACGGCGAAGCCGGGTGGGTTATCAAAAAGCCCTTACTTGAGGCGCACCCGATGGGTGCGCTAGTAAGATCATATAAAGAGTATAATTTGTCTGATGTTTGTAGTGTGTAAATAGCTATTTAATTTAATTAGTGATCTGCGTACAAATTGACGTCATATTGTGTTTCGTCTGACCGTGGGTTTTGGGAATGGGGACAAGCCAATTGACAATTGTCACGTGACTTTCTCTACATGTTCACACACGTGTGTTTATCTTTTGCGTGTTCAACAATCAACAAGTAAATCACGCTTGAATCTGAGACTCCTTCATCAATATTTCTGCGAGACGACACTTATTTTGTAATCCCCTGAACTCAGTTTTGTAGCTCGTCAAGGAATCGATCGGTACTTCACTTCTAACCACTCGGACTTGAGGAATGATCGGCCGGACTCGTTCACTCTGAAATAATTTGTTGAGTTTAGTGCCCGGATGACTTGATCTACCCTCACAGAAATGAAATGTGGTGTGAGTCACACAACAGATGATCTGTAACTGATGATTTTGAAACTGTTTAAAATTAGTGCACAGTAGTGTGTTGAATTGTGTGTTTGCAGCCACAAAGCTTCACAATAACATGGATACTGCTGCTGCTTGTGGTGATGCAGGAGAAAGAGGATGAGAGAGAGAGAGAAAGAGAGAGAGAGAGAGAAGATTAGAGGAGATGATGAGGATGAGATGAAGATGAGAGAGAGAGAGATTTCCAGATGAGTACGAAGTGAGACGCGAAGAGCACGTGAGACGAGCAGACGCTCGAGAGAGAGAGAAGAGAATGAACTCAGAGCCTTCTCAAGACAAGCATCGTAGAGTCTGAGAAGCACGATTGAGAGATCCGTCAGGAGAGAGGGAGAGAGAGAGGGGTCAGGTGGGGAATGGATGATGCCCTGGGGGAGGCGAGAGCGACAGACGAGGAGGAAGACGTAGAGAGGAGAGAGGACAGAGATCCGTCGAGAGAGACTCGAGATGTAGAGAGACACCAGCAGAGGAGAGATCGAGGAGAGAGCGCGAGTTAGAGGGGGTTGGAGTGAAAAATTAGTGTGATGCTGTTATATGATAGTCTGCTTGAGATGCAGGACCTCAAAAATATAAAGGGGGGTAACGTAGAGAAAGTGAGAGAACGAGTGAGTTGGGAGAAAGAGAGTCATGGTATAGCCTGAAAAGATTGTTATGTGTGCAGCGCCAGAGAGTGAATGCACTGGATGTTGGTTGCCATAACAACACACAAATTGATCATCTCTCTCGCCTTCTTCTATCTCTATCTCCCTCCTTTCTTCTATCTCTCCCTCCTTTCTTCCTTTCGCTAGAGACAGTCCATCACCAATAAGCAGATTGGATATATCTATCGCTTTCTCAGTGATATTATATGCGTGTCACATCTTCTATGGCGCTAAATGATAGCAGACAAAAGATAGATGACTGGATATTGTGAAGAAATGGAGAATTGAAGAATTAGTACCAAGTACAAGGGCAGATTTCACAACCCTCCCGATCTCTAATTTTAAATTTATCATGGCCTCCGAGAAATATTATGAACTTTCTGTATGTGTCACTGTGAGAGAAGGGAATAGAAATTTAGAGTGCAGTGCCACATGTGATGGTTGGGATGGAGAGAAAGAGAGAGAGAGAGAGAGAGAGAGAGAGAGAGAGAGAGAGAGAGAGAGAGAGAGAGAGAGAGAAAGAGAGAGAGAGAGAATGAGATAGATTGAGAATAAAAGATGGTTAAAATGCCACCTCGCTGTAATGATAAAGCATGTCAAAGTTCTATTGGCACTCGATACTGCTGCGAGATGAATACACACATGCACAGAGAAGTGAGTAAAAAAAATGATCTAGTGATAAAGGTGATACGGGACAAAACAAAGATTTCTGTCCAAGACAAATAAATTCTGATTTCTGTCTAAGACAGAGACAGATTTTGATTTCGTACCTTCTCTCCTCGGTAAGTAAAGTCACTTTGCTGCATCGTTTTCGTGGACATTTTCCCAGTTCCAATTCGCAACATCAGGGGTGGTTCCGTGAATGCTTTTTGCCGTTCAACTTTCTGCAGAGAAACATGTTTTGAAAAGTGAAAACTACACTCTTTATAAAACTACAGATTTTTACCCGTTTCTACCCGTTTCTATAATTGATCGACGTTATAGCACATAACAGTTTTTGTTAGACAAATTAGTACGATAGAAGGTGGATAAATGTTCAAATTCCGCCAGTTCGTCCCTCAAAATGGACAAACGATTTCTATCTGACTCTCTTTCCCTTTCTAAAATATGTACTCAGATCTCACTATATCCAATCAGATATCCATCTCTGATCTCACTTTACCTTCCAATGTTTATACTGTTCCCGGTGTGTGGTGTTGTTATGAAACTTTGGAAGGGGAGCACTCGCTTTCCGTGTCGGGGTCCTCTCTAACGGGGAGAGACGTCGCCGCCTCTGTACCGAGTGGGGCTTGTAGTACTCTCTGTGGGGGAGGCGGGTGGGGTGGAGGGGTGGGGTGGAGGGGTAGAGGGGTGGGGTGGAGAGGTGGGGTGGATGTGTGGGGTCCTCTCTAACGGGGAGAGACGTCGTCGCCTCTGTACCGAGTGGGGCTTGTAGTACTCTCTGTGGGGGAGGCGGGTGTGGTGGAGCGGTTGGGTGGAGGGTTGGGGTGGGGTGGATGGGTCGGGTGGAGGGGGTATGGTGGAGCGCTGTGGTGGAGGGGAGGGGTGGAAGGGTGGGTGGAATGGTGGGGTGGAGGTGTGTGGTTGAGGGGTTATTTGTTCTTCAAATTGTACCTGTGGTTTGGTATCGAATACACCTCACACTCAGGTCGCCGGGCGACCTTCGCGCGCGCTGGCAAGGGGCAACTTCGTAACCAAACCTGTGGTGAGATCTGGTTTCCATTTTCTCAGTTGGTTTAATGTACGGTTCCTTTTCCTTTCTCTTGGGGCGACCCTGGACCGGATGTACGGGATACGTTTCCATGTTCGTGGTCGTACCTGGGAAGTTGGGGAATATGCTAATGGGGTGGGTTAGAAATCAGTGATATAGACATTGAAATTCAAGGTTTTCAATATTTGATGTGAGTCGCAAGCTTACCAGTTATTTTGACAAATATCTAAAATTATCACCAAGTTCCACGCATCTATAGACTATATGATATGATGAACTGTGAAGGATCACATACTCTACACTCTCTGTGATGGTGGATTCGTGTAAAATATAATTAGTCATCGGTAAACTCTAAATATCACCTATACCTTTGAACTCGGATGGCGGGTTTCTGACTGATTGGGGTATGATTGGTTGTGCTCTGTTCCCTGTGGCTCCGTTATAATGAGCTTTAGTCGTCGTCTCGTGCATCATCTCACCTATTATAACAGCAGCGGGGGGTAATGATCGGTTCCACACTTACATACCAACAACCTCCATACCAACATCCCCCATACCACATAGGTATGGAGGGTGTTGGTATGGACGCGTTTTGTGAGGTTCAGTGACCTCCATACCAACTCATAGATTATATTTAGAGAGTTGGTATGGAGGGTATTAAAGTCTCTATAACGCTTCCATACCAACTCGATGCAGCCATACCAACTTGTGAAAAATCCTTGATATATCTGGGTGTAAGGTACTGCCAATTAGAGCTGTCCCGATGTACGATTCAATTACATGATTCATATCACGATACGGGATTCAAGTGGCTTCGCTTTGGGTGGGGTGTGCCTTTCACGTACTGATGTGTGTGTTTACAAACGTAAGATAGTACAGGAACTATGTCTTGACTTTACTACAACGGACGACGCGACAATCCTCCATACATCCACCCATACATCCACCCACTATAGCCATTCTGATCTCCCCGACTGTTCTCGAGTCATCATGGGGACCTCTCAGATCAGAAAAGTGCTCCTCAACCTCTCTCTCTCTTCTACTCTTCCCAATTCCCACTTCTTCCAAAAGCCCTCCACGTCGGAGACACTTCAAATTCCGGCACGATACCCAGGACAGCGGTGAGGGGGAGAACTCCGTATCCCAGGTTCCTAAGACGTCTTTAACAAACAAGCAAACGTAAGATATTACTGTGGTCTGTGTCTTGCCCTCTCCCAACGGCCAACAACTCAGAAATTAAATTAAAACTCCCCTTGCAGCTTGCTCCATCTTTCCTGGTCTTAGTCTCCCTGTAATAGGTGTCTATGCCATGTTACCCAGCCATTGAAAACTATGATGCTCCTATAGTGGCCTACATGTTCTGTTGGTTACATGGACACATGTGAAAGATTGAAGTCGAAGTCGACGGCGACTGAGATCGATCTCACACATAAGCGAGAATACTGAATAATGGTAGTTGGATTTTGAAGTACTTCTATTCACTGCTATTGCAATTTATGTATTGCAATTTGTGGAAATATATTACACCTTGACAATACCACCATACCTACCTACCATCACGACTCACGAGTACCAACACCCTCATACCACACTCAACTCAACCTTATACTTATAGGGTATAAACCCTAAACCCCTCGGCCCTCCTAAACCTCCATATAGACCACATAAACATCACCCCTCAAATCTGAACAGAAATAAATCACGTACATACACCGTCTTCGTACTAACAACTCTTTTACATCACCCTGAATCCTCACTCAGTTTGGTTCGTATGGCTGGTTTCAGGTTTGCTTACTTGCTTTTTGTTATGCAAGTAGTTATGTACATACTATATCTTGGTGATTTAGGTACTTCTGTTCAGATTTGATGGGTGATGTTTAGGATGGGTTTAGGTGGTTTAGATGGAGGTTTCGGAGAGGTTTGGGGTTTAGACCCCATAGGGTTGGGTTGAGTGTGGCATGAGGGTGTTGGTACTACCAACTTCTCTTGTAATAAAGGTGGTGACAAGATGCAATACGTATTACAACACGTATTCCACTAGGCTGAACCGCCGAAAGAAAACCTGGCATATAAGGTTACTTGCAAAATGCACCAGCTGTATCGGTAAGAGCTACATCGGAGCCACATTTCTGGGCCACTGTAATAGGAATTGCTGGCCGTTGGGAGAGGGCAAGACACATACCACAGTGATATCTTACGTTTGTATTGCATTAAAATAAACACACACAGTACGTGAAAGGCACACCCTACCCAAAGCGAAGCCACTTGAATCCCGTATCGTGATATGAATCATGTAATTGAATCGTACATCGGGACAGCTCTAATTGGCAGTACCTTACACCCAGATATATCAAGGATTTTTCACAAGTTGGTATGGCTGCATCGAGTTGGTATGGAAGCGTTATAGAGACTTTATTACCCTCCATACCAACTCTCTAAATATAATCTATGAGTTGGTATGGAGGTCACTGAACCTCACAAAACGCTTCCATACCAACAACCTCCATACCTATGTGGTATGGGGGATGTTGGTATGGAGGTTGTTGGTATGTAAGTAGGGATTCGTAATGATCACCTGACATATCATGGTATGGGATGGGGAATTAGCTGTTCGAGATCAAGAGAGATTTTGTGACTACACCAGGACATCTGACTGTTGAAATTAAACAGTGAGTTGAGGTTTCAATAAATATGAGAAGATACGTTTTGTAGTGTACCTGAGGGTGGTTTGTAGGTGGAGCTCTGTAAAACAGGATCGGGAGGTGTATTTGCCAGGCCTTGGTAGCAGTTAGAGGTAGTTGTAACACCATAAAAAGGTTGCCCTGATTCATACGTCTGTTCAACTGGCCTGATGGGTTGCCTTCTGTCGGCACTCCTGGAAACACTGAATAGTTACCATGGTTACTTAAACAGTTACAGAAGTTACAGGGGCTATTAACATGGTTACACTTTTACGGTTACCATACGGTTACAATGATTGCATGAAATTTAACTGTCATTCAGAGCATTGTCCAGACCCTATTTTCATTTCTTCAAATAGTGTGCGACAAATGCGGTCAGAGCATTGGCCTGGCAGTATGGCACACTTTTGACTTTAGTCACCTGTATGGGGGATAGCTATCCTTTGTAGTCGTTACATCCTCAAACTTCCCCTCCTTATTGACCCTTAGGTTGGTGGGATGTTCACTGCACATCTTCTGCCGTCCCGCCTTCTCGTAGGCCTAGTAGGCATTGAGGGTATGAAAAGATCAAGAGTAATAAAAGGGACATATTGAGATCTTCAGTAGCACCCCTTGCTCCATTAGAAGGGTGTCATATAAAAACACACTGCATATGCACAATAATCATTCCAACCTTGTAAAAAGACTGGGTAGTGGTGACACCATCAAAAGAGGGTAACTCCTTGGGTCGCTCAGCTGACAGATCTGGTTTATAGGATCGCAGTTTTTCAGCGTGTTTTGGGGTAAAAGCACAAGATTTGGTGGTCCTGAGATCCATATTTCCCGTGGGCGGGGCATACTTTTCCTTCTCCTTTTTGTATCTAGATAGAAGGCGAATTAGCATACTAAAACTTTCGGGGGGGGGGGGGGGGGGGGGGGGCTGGGGGTGTCTGAACGAATTTGTCCATAAAAGACCTCGGACCAGTAGACAAAAATTCGGTCGGAAACCCCATGATGTTTTAGAAACTGTTACCTTGGGGGAATTGCTTTCTGTTGAAAAGCAGTGTTTGACTCAGTTGTTCCATTGAAGGGCTGCTTCTTTGGCATTTGTGTAGCGAGAATGGGTAAGCAAGGCTTGGGACGACAACAGCCTGAATTTTCTTTGAATTGAACCTGATGGGCATTTAGCGGCGTAATAGCAGATCAGCTGTAGCAGCAAAGATGTGTGAGAAAGTTCAAGATATTGATTCATTTTTTCGGCATATATTTTTCTCGGTGGAGTATCATAGTGTTCTTGAAGGGTGACTTGTAAGTGTTCATTCAATCGACATTCACTATTCAACGTGCGGTTTAGTGTATCAAAGTGCATGATACCTGCAGGAACAGGTCCCTGTGGATGATGGACTACATGTGATCCGGACTACCAGAGGAAACGCTCAGCCTGATGGCCTCAAGCTGAGGTATCCTAAGCTATCCAGTGTGAATGCAACTTCTAAGTTGAGGAGGAGACGTCCGTCGGTTTATCTGCCTGAAATCTGGAATAAGCTTTCCATTGATCTGAGAGCAATTGACTCTGTGGACTCTTTCAAGTCTAAGCTAAAGACTAGTCTCTTCATTGAGGCTTTCGGTGAATCCTGATTGTCCTAGGAGTGTTCTCTCCATCTTACTGAGGTTTGTTCTCTAGCTGGTACCTGTTTTATTTTTTCTGTATTTTGGCTCGTGGCGAGCAGAAGTGTGAAGCACGTTTTGGGTTTTTTCATAGCACGAGTGTTTTCTATCTATTGGACTTTTAAACCATCTTTTTAGAGTTCCAGGACTCTATCTCAGTCTGTTATGTTTTCAGTTACCGATAGTTATGTGGGCCGTTGTTTTTTTCTTTACCATTTTTTGTGCAATATTAAGGATAAGTCGGCAGGTATATTCAAGTATGTTAACCGTTCAGATCATCCTTCAGTGACAGCAACAGTTCTACTGCTCTGTCCCTGTCGGATATGGGCGGATTATTATTATTATTATTATCATGATAGAGGGAGAATGCAGATTTATCTGAATGAGGGGCAAATCTTGTAGAAAAACAGCAGCATGACAATTGGCAAGAAAAACACTAGGACGTTTAGTTGTTTCCTTCTGGCTGCCCCAGCCGGCTGGACAAGAAGTTGGATAATATTGTAGCATGAGAACGGTTTGAGAAACAGTTTACCACTGACCTGATATGATGTTTTGAAGTTATCCGGGTCGTTCGGAGCTGGGATATGTTTCTCGACTCGAGTCGTGTGAACAGGGCACCTGTGCCGTCTGAAATATGGGGATGGGTGTTAAGGCCAGAGGGTGTTACATTACCGCAATAACGTCTTTAGGCAAAAGTGTAAGTTCTCTTTTACTGATCGCCCTGTCTGGCGGCGCCGACCTGATCTAGCGAGAATCAAAACGGGTCTGGCGGCGTCAGACAGATCTTGCCTAACCCGAGTATAACTCCCTGACTTACCCACAGTCACATAGATCACACTGGCATTTCTCCTTGCCCATAATTCTGCTTTTCACAACACTAAAAAGGGAAGAGAGATGGATATACTTGATCATGGAAAAGTAGCGATATATAGTTCGGGCTAGGATCAGATCTAAAACAACAACACGTGAAGAGTTTTAAAATTAAAGAAAATCAGATATATCAAAACATGCAAAAAGTAAAAGAATAGGATCAAACATGCATCTCTCTCTCTCTATCCATCTGTATCTCTCTCTCTCTTTCTATCCATCTATCTCTATCTATCCCCCTTTCACTTTCTGTCCCTATTGTTTATCCTGCTTGTCACACGAGCATTCCAAACAACTGGCACGTGTGTGACATGAAGCACGTGCACATGAAGCAGCTCCTATAGTGGTGACATCACGTGTGTGTCATGACGTCATTATCACATGTCTGACGTCATCGTTTGTACGTCACGTCCTTGCACGTCTTGTACAACCACCCCGGTCCGTTGTGCACCACATTCTTCTGGGACAAATCGAAGAGGTTCAGTACGGGTGTTTTCCTGCCCATGTGGGGTAGCTGGAAGACTGAGGGTGCCTGGGTTAACCTGGGATCCTTGCAGCCCGGTGGATGAAAGGATTTGTTTGCCTTGGGTGAAAAGTAAACCCCAGTCTTGTTGGGCATGAAAATAGCGGGGAGCGAGAGATCCTGCATTGTCTCATTGATCCCGCTGTCACCACTGTCAGCGCTGGTAATTCTCCCAGCTGCCAGGCGATGCTGGGTTGCCATGGCACTCTCGGTGTGACTCCTCACCTCGTCACGCACCCTAGTAACCAACTCTTGTTGCCTAGCGAGGGAGGATGCAGTGAAATGCTCCATACGCTCGAAGAATCCATCCGGTAGGTTCTGTACGCCCCTTTTCTTGTCACCTGGGTAAGACCGAGGGAGTCCAAGTGAAGGTACTGTTACTGCACCTCGGTTTTCCATTGAACTAGACCCGGTTGCTGGGGTAAAGCAGGAAACCATGGAAACGGGAGTTTTAGAAAACTCCATAGCCCGATCACCCAGCTCATCCTGCATTTTGAGCATCTCCAGCGCTTTCGCCATTCCCTCCAGACGTATCTCATACTCCAGCTGTAACCTCTCAATCTCCTGTGCATGAGCAATGGCCATTTCTTCCGTTTTCGATCTCACTATACTCTCCATGATCTCATCGCTGGTCCGGTCCATTGGCTCGGGCGTGGTCGGTTCAGAGGGAGGTTTAGGAGTTGGGATCATGACTGAGACTGATTTCCTGGAAAGGGCTGGTGAAGCAGAGGAAACTTTCTCGGAAATAACCTGTTTTAACCTCAATCTCCTCCTCTTCATCCTTCCTCAGTCATCCTCGAGGACAATTCCACCGTCACGAGCTGGGTGATGATCAGTCATCACACCCACTTCTCTTCTCTTCTCCCTTGCCTTCAACTGCCAAACACAGTATATGGGTAGGTATCCACAGGGTGCCGTGACATCTCCTTCCAATGAGAAAATAGGAAAGGGTTTGGGTACGGCATCGTCAACATTAACCTGACCCATAATTTCCGGTTGAGAATCGGATATGTCCTCCACGGGGACTGTAGAGATAGCAAACACCCTTCCCTGGGTATGGATTGTAATCTCAAGCTGCTCCGATACCTCCTCCTCCATCATGTCCCCTATGGAGGTACCCCGTTTGTATCCCAGGATTCTTGTACTCCTCTCCCTCAAACAGAAATCCTACCTCCTCAAACGCAGATTCGTCCTCACTGTTCAGAACGGCCGTTTCCGCTGTTTTCTGGAGCAGGGAAAACTTACAGGAGATATTGGTGTGGTCGAGTTTGAAGCCGATGAGGTTGTATGCCAGAATTGTCAGGGCTTTGTCGTATTCGGTATCCTCCGTGGACACAGCTACATCATTCTTTTGAACCGACCTAGATGAGCGGTTGACAGAGCGGTTGGGTGGAGGAGATTTGATAATTTTGTTCGGTATCGGCTCCGTATCTTGTGTGTCCTCATCGTCAGTTTCTCCAGATGTGTCCATCTTCAGGCTAGAGCTCAGCAGACTGCTCTGAATGGCACTACTTGTGAGCTTGCTAGCCGGGGTAGTGTACCTGCTCGTACTTTGCCGGGTTGTGAGATTAGCAGGAAGAAGCGGTAGTGCTCCCATAAGTCAGCCTCGGAACATAGCTTATCCTGTGTTCATCAGATTCTGAGTCTGTATCCAACATTGGATTGAACACAGACAATCCAAGTGCGGCACGTTGTTTCACCTTACTTATTACAAACTTCCACCTTCGACCGTGAGTTCTGTTCAGCGCTGCCTTACAAAACATCCTCTCCCAGTTATTCAAAGTGTGATCTCGCCTCCACTGCTTCTCGTAGTTGTACGTCTGCTCCAACTTCCTCACCGCAACGTCCAACTCCGACTTTCTCCTCTGGTTTTCCTCGTCTATCCTTTTCAGGGCGATACTTTTCTCCTCGAGCGATTGCTTATGCACCATGACAAGCCTGACAAGTTCTTTAACTGGAGCCATTAAATCCGCCTGAGCCCGGAATAATTCCGAGTGTACAACAGCAAGGTTCATGACAACGGATGGAGGAATTTGATGTTGAAGTAACTCGTTTTTCAGCTCTAAAACTGATCTAAGAGATGTTTTCCAGTTGGCCTCCTGACTGGAGATAATATTACAAAGTGTTTCGAATTTGTTGGCATTTTCCTTCTGCTGCTGGACCCTTTCTATGTTCTGTTTCAGCCGGTGCATTGCTGAAAAAAGTCACAGATTTTAAATAACTATTAGATACTAGGAAGAATAATAATTCAGCCAACAGGTCGTTTAAATTCATTCAATTTCGCCTTTCTGAGACCAAGGGCTAGGTCCTGGGTCCTCGGACCGGACGAGTAATGGCGTACAGAAAGAAAACTGCCGTCAAAGAGTGTTAACTGTTATGTAAACCAAGAGGAATGAAGTTTCCTCGTTTCATCCCTCAAAGGGTCGCTTTTTTACTGGATGGAAGAAAGAATTAAGAAAAAATGGGAAAAACACTTCAGTTTTTCAAATTTCTGGACCTTCTTTTTAATTTATTTTGTTTGGTTGAACTAAAACCGCGCGCGCCTCAATGTTGCGCGCATGAATTTGGCGTATTAAAGTCAATTTATCAGCGCCCTACGCGATGATTGTTTTTGATCGAAGTCAAACTCGTATATTCAAATCACAATTAAAGAAATAATGTAGCAAAATAAAACATAATAAATATTCCCATAAAACAAAAGTAAACGACAGAACCTATCGGTATCTTAAAGTCGGATTTTTTGAAACTGTCACCCCCCTGAGTTTTCAAATTTCTTTAAATGACCATAAGTCCGGTTCCTGATGAGATAGAGACTTGAAATTTGGAGGTTATAAAGATCTTGCTAAGTTCTTCCGAACCTCCAAATTTCAAGTCTCTATCTTATCAGGAACCGGAGATATGACAAATTTGTTATTTCAGGGGGGTGACAGTTTCAAAAAATCCGACTTTAGCTTGTTTTTACTTTTACTTTTAGCACACACGAAAAAAAGATACCCGTACCGATAAAATGTAAATTCTGCACTGTACGGGTACCCGACTGACCGACTCGCCCTCAATTCTATTTCTCAATCTCAGTCTCTTAATGAGTCGAACACTCTAGCGGTCCAGACCCCATCTGGGCGACTGTCTTTGAGGATTTAAAGGGGGCCAGACAGTGTGGGTCACTCTCCAGAACTCTGGGTCTCAGTGCTGCTTGCAGTCAAAATACGGTAACGCAAAATACAGTAAGGAGACGCGCACGGTGCATAACGCGCGGCAAAAAGTTCATGTGTCAGCACGTACTAGCGCCCTTATTGGTCACGGTTGCGCGTCGTCTTACTGTATCTTCGTTTTCCATTACCGTTTTCCCACTACAAGCGACCGTGTCAGTCGATCATTGCTCAAAAACCGAAAGATGGAATTATAGATGCCAGATGGGTCAGGGTCATTTACTGGTAAAGCTAAAGCAGGGCCAGCCAAACTGAGGAAAAAGCAGAAGGACCCCTAAAATTACCAAGACAGCTCTGAATTAATCTAATAATTTAATTAATAGTTAAGAGTTCCTATCCACAACTCGGAACGCTTTTTTCCCGACGAGCTTGTTGAATTCGGCGCCGTACACTTCGTACCTTGCATACCACGGTTGAATCTTGCAGGAATGAACCTACGAAAATAGCACAGGCCACATTTATCGAGTGGATAAAGGAATGCCATTTGGTAAGTGATACTAAAAGTAAGGTATGTGATTTACACCTAAAACATCGAGAAAACAGCAAAAAATTCACTATTCCCAAACCTCTTACAAACTAAACAAATATTAACCTCAGCTGGAGGTGGATGGTGGTGCCTGAGATTGAAGACAGTGAGAGTGAGATCCGGCTACAGTCACCAGAAACCAGTCCTCTAGTGTGGAGAGTTCATAGGATAGAGGTAGAGATGGGTAGTGCACCTGTCGGGGTGAGATCGTTACGATTAACTAGGAGAGGGAGGCGAGATCGTTACATTAACTAGGAGAGAGAAGTGAGATCGTTACATTAACTAAGAGAGAGCAGTGTGAGGTGAGATCGTTACATTAACTAGGAGAGAGCAGTGAGATCGTTACATTAACTAAGAGAGATCAGTATGACAAGGTCTCTCTTACCGGGGGAAGAGGAAAGGTGAAGAAGCTGAAGGGGTGTTGCACTTCATTTACTGCAGATCCTTTGAACATTTTGTTGATATGATGGTCTTCAACTTTCTGGAAGAGAGGAAAGCAAATTCAAACACAGTCAAACATCAAAAATTTCGCAAAAGGGCTCATCAATGCCCGCTCAATGCTAAATTCTAAACTTGGCTAAAGTAGAAATCTAGGTTCCGGTAAATTGTTGTTGAGCCCGTGTTTTGGTGATGCTCACTGAGTAAATTAAGCATGTACTTTTGGTGATGCCCACTGGGTAAATGGTATATAATAATTGCATCTCATTACCTGTTTTGGGTAGCAGCACCCCAGGACGCCCTTTGGTAACGGGTGAGCCTCAGTGGTGAAGGTATACCCGAAACTATTGGGTGCACAAACGTGTTCTTCATCCAGGGACATGGTCACATTCTCATCCCACACTTCCTGCAGTAAAAAGAGGTTAACCTAGGTTATTGAGTAAAGGGGTGAAGTTCTCCATCCCACACTCCCTGCAGTAAAAAGAGGTAAACCTAAGTTATTGAGTAGGGGTGACGTTCTCCATCCCACATTCCCTATTTGGGTTAAAACTGGTTTTGGGAAAAAGGGGGGAAAATTCTCTTTCCACATCCCCTGCAGTAAAAGGGGTTTTTAAAACTAGGTTTTTGAGAAAAAGGGGTAAATTTTCTCCATCCCCCTGCCTGCAGTAAAACGAGGTTAAACTAGGTTATTGAGTAAAGGGGTGACGTCTCCTTTTTTCCCTGGGAATTAGGGGAATTTGGGTTACCCCCTACAAAATTAATATAAAATTATATATCATTTTGTTTTAGTTTTTTCCATTGATACTAGTTTTATTAAAAATTTCCCCCATTTCAGAACGGATTAGACTGAATTGATGGAAAGGCCCTTTTTATATTGCTATGCAACAGGATGAAAACCAAACCATTAAAAAAAATAAAAAGGTGACATTAAAAACCCTTATCACATTTTTTCATAAATTTGTTTAAGGATTGGGAATTATATTTAATTTTGTACGTCTATATGCTATAATTTCAGAAAAAATGATTTGTACCACGTTTTCAAGTATAACTAGGTATTCGCTTCATCTCTCCATGCCTCAAGACTCAGAAATGTTGCATGGTGTGTGTATGTTAGCAGGTGTCTCTACCCCTCTTTTTACTATTATATTTGCTGTTTGTTCAAACTGCGTGTTCTGCAGCTGTCAAAAAACCGCGACAAAAGCTAATCGCGAGGATGCGTCGAGCATTGGCCCGAAAGGTCTACAGCTCCTCCAATTTTTTCTGTATCCTTTCAGATTTTTTTTTTTAAAATTTTACGATAATTTAAAGTTGCAATATAAGACCCACTATAACTATAATTCGACCCTTTTTGTTTGTTTTACGACCTACGGGGAAAAATTTCCCCCCCGATTTTTAATAAAATCACGATAGTAGAGAGAGAAAAGAGAGAGAGAGGAAGAGAGGAGAGAGGGGAGAAAAGAGGAAAAAAGAGAGAGAGAAGGGGAGGGGAAAAGAGAAGGGAGGGAGAGAGAGAGAGGAGAGAGAGAGAGAGGAGAGAGAGAGAGAGAGAGGAAAGGGGAAAAGAGAGAGGGAGGAAGAGAGAGAAAAGGGAAAGGGGAGAGAAGAGGAAAGAGAGGAGAAAAGAGGAGAGAGAGAGAAGAGAGAGAGAGGGGAAGAGAGAAAAAGGGAAAAGAGAGAGGGGAGAGAGAGAGAGAGAGAAGAGGGAGGGAAAAGAGAGAGAGAGAGGAGAGAGAGGAGAGAGAGAGAGAGGAGAGAGAGAGAGGAAAGAAAAGGGGAGAAAGAAGAGAGAGGAGAGAGGAAAAAGGAGAAGAAGAAAGAGAAGAGAGAGAGAGGGAGGGGGGAGAGAAGAGAGAGAGGGAAGAAGAAGAGAGAGAGAGAGAGGAGAGAAGAGAAGGGGGGAGAGAGGAAGAGAGAGAGAGAGAAGGAAAGGGGGAGAGGAGGAGAGAGAGGGGGAGAGAGGAAGGAGAGGAGAGAAGAGAGAGAGAGGAGGAAGAGAGAGAGAGAGGGGAGAGAGGAAAGAAGAGAAGAGAGAAGAAGAGAGGAGAGAGAGGGGGAAAAGGGGAGAAAGAGGGAGGAAAAAAAAAAAAAAAAGGAAAAAAGAGGAAAGGGGGGGGAAGGGGAGAAAGGAAAAAGATTTTAAAGAGAGGAGGGAAGAGAAGGGAAAAAAGGAAAAAAGGGAAATAAATTTTGGGAGAAGAAAAACCATTTTTTTAAATCAAATAAACATTTAAAACCCCCCACGCAAAATTCCATTTCTTTCAGATTGTTTGTTCAAAACCTCCGGGAATTCGGGGGCCCAATTTTATTATTTCCCTCAAAATTCTCAGTTTTTTCTCAGCCAGGGGGGTTTTAAAAACAAGGTAAAAGGAAATTTTAGTTCCAAAAAGGGATTCACCCTTCTATTTAAATGTTTTAAAACCCAACGGTAGAAAAACAATTTGGGGAAAAAACAGTCAAAATCCAACTGTTTTTAGAAATTGAATTTATGATCAACAAAATCCATCCTTTTTGGTTTATTCAAGCCCAATTTATTATTTACCTCATTCTCCCATTGTTTTTACCTCATCAAAGACCCAGTGGTCATCAGAAAACAGGAGGTAGAGGTATTTCGTAGTTTCTGAGAGAAAGAATGATTCCATGCTATCCTCTAGAGAGTGCGTTAGAACATTCCCAACGGTCGCATATCCACATTTGGTTTTAGTACTCAGCTCTATAGAGTCGACAATCTGATATGAGGAGAAGTTGAATTGTTAGGGATTCAACAATCTGAGGGGGAGTTGAATTGTTATAGGCCAGCTGGGTGGTTAGTTGGAGTTATATTTTTAATAATAAAAGGTGCGAATGAACTGGGGATACATGTAACTATACTGAACCAATTCCATATAGTGCAGCCTGCCCTGTCATGATACAGGTGGTGAGATTATAGATTATTAGAGTTAGACAATTGCTAAGTGTAATAAAATGCATCCAAATATCCAATTGTAAGAACTGGAAGTGGCCATATTAACGACGAACGAAACGTTTATCCAATTGGTGATACACGTGATACGTTACTGCTTAGAAGTAATTTAATTTTGCATTTCTATGCAGTAAAGCTTTTAGATACTGGTACGGAGTTCATATCAATATAATAATTTCATATAGAGATTAGTAGATTTTTTGGTAGTTGTAAATTAGCACCAGAGAATTATGAGTTATTAGAGAGATTGGAGTGGCCAAAAGTCCCAAAAGTTTTATATGAGGCGCATTATTATGAGAAGGATGGTGATGTACCGGCGACCTCGATTAGGATTTGATTAACATTAATATAAAATTATGCCGCTATATGTGATTCCATCTGCAGGCCACCATTATCAGTTATCTCTCTTATGATCTGTCAGGGCAATGCTCTGACCACAGTTTTCGCGCGCGCTTGAGAGAAGCGAGAATGGGTCAGGCCAATGCTCTGACAGCTTATGATCCTAATTCTCAAATCTCAATCCTATAAATACGATATTATATCGATATGATAATGTTAAGCGGTATGATATTTCAGTGATCTATCAGCTTTTTCACCAGTCCTTTCATTGCACTGGTGTGTGCTTGTTATGTCGGGTGGATACAAGCTTTTTCACCAGTCCTTTCATAGATGTATGCTTATAATGTCGGGGGCCATTAATGGGGGATACAATCACTAATGTGTATCTGGGCGGAGAATTACACCGTTACTAACGTACCGTGCTTGTTAAATAACAAATTTGTTGTTGAAACTGCATATCAAATCTTGTTATATCTCTGCTCCAATTGGGCCAGCTATATAACTGGCTCTTTCCGGGGACTATTTCACATGCAAGTATTCCTCTCAAGCACTTTAGGAAATGGTGTTGGATCTTGAAGAAAGGCCCATTTTTATAATTTCCAGTCACAAATTCTTGCTACTTTGTTTTAATAAGGCCCTCTCGGCTCCCCTCCCTCTCTTTCTCGCTCTCTCGCTCTCTCTTTCTCGCTCTCTCACTCTCTCCCTCTCTCTCTCTCACTCTTTCTCTCTCTCTCTCTCTACATATCGTGATGTTTATTTAGGAAGTCGTAACGGGAAGTTTCATTAACAAGCCCCGTAGGTCGTAAAACAAACAAGAAGGGTCGAAATATTTGAATTATGATATGCTGGAATAGAATCGTTCAATATCCTCAATATAACCGCGATTTAGCACTCATATTGTTCAATAATTGATTGAATATTGAGGTTCTTTCGCGATTTATTGTTCAATTTTACCTCTATATACCTCAATAAAACCACGATTGCGGTATTGTTCAATAATTGTTCAATAATTGAGGTTTCCGAGCGATTTATTGTTCAACTATTCCCATGTGTTCAATTGTCCTCGATATATCGTGGTCTTATCGAGGTATATTGGCGTAAAATTGAACATTAAATCGGCTAGGGACCTCAATATTCATTCAATTATTAATCAATTAGCCTGCTAGATCGCGTTTATATTGAGTATATTGAACGATTCTATTCCAGCAGGCAATATAAGACCCACTATTATAGTGGGTCTTATATATTGCCAGGCCACGTTACGGTTGATGTATCTTAAAATCCTTCTGTGACAAAAAAAAATTCCCTCCCTCCTATCTTAGCATCCCTATTCGCTTATGTCTTAATCTCCCTCTCCAGCTCTCTACGCTCGAACAGAGAGAAGGGAGAGAGAGAGAGAGCGGAAGGAGGGAAAACGAGAGAGAGGGAGGCGGGGAGAGAAAAGGGAAAGGCAAGGGGGGGCCCTTTGGGGGGAACCCGAGAAAAAAAAAAATTTTAAAAAAAGGGAAAAAAAAAACCCCCCCCCCCAAACCCCCCCCCCCCCCCTTTTTTTTAAAAAAAAAAACCCCCCCCCCCCCCCCTTTAAAAAAACAGGCGAATTTTTGGGGCCCAAGGAAGGTTATCCGGGATTTTTTTCTTTTTAACCCAAAAAAAAAAATTTTTTCAAAAACCCAGTAAATTTTTTCCCCCCCCCAAAAATGAGGCAATTAAGTTTAATTTGGGAATAGCGAATAGGGTTGATTGTGGCATACAGGAATATGGCGTCAAAATGAAGCTTAATCGCAGGGACCATATTTCATATCAATCATTCGGCCTGTCTAGATCGCGTTTATAGAGGTAGATTTGAAAGCGTTGCTATTAGCAGGATATAAGACCCACTATTATGTGGGTCTTATATATTGCCAGGCCACGTTACGGTATGATCTTAAATCCTGCTTTCAAAAAAACAGATCAGCCGACAAAGCTCTCGAGACTCAGCAACAGCAGAAGAGAAGCCAGAGATATAGCAGACAAGACGATAGCTAGGAAGAGCACGAGCCCCGCTCACGAGGCATCGACAGAGCGACTTCGCTCTCGCCACCTCCTATCCCTTGCCTCCCACTCTCTGCCTCTCCCTCTCCCTCTCCCTCTCCCTCTCCCTCTCCCTCTCCCTCTCCCTCTCCCTCTCCCTCTCCCTCTCCCTCTCCCTCTCCCTCTCCCTCTCCCTCTCCCTCTCCCTCTCCCCTCTCCCTCTCTCCCTCTCTCCCTCTCTCCCTCTCTCCCTCTCTCCCTCTAAAATTTAGCAGGCTGCATAGTTGTTGTTTTTACCGCTGAGAGAGTTATAGAACCTGCAGCCTTGTTTACTCTTCCAACCAAGACAAATATTTGTCTACAAGGCTGAACTGCCATTGATATGTGAACAAAGATCGCTGCGATCACTTCCAGGAGTACACACTTTTATTTGTGTAGCTCACACCGCGCTCTGTGAGATCAGATCGCTAAAACTCTCTTATCAGCTATCTTTTTGACATCGATTACTGCATTGTTCCACATATATTCTCTTTGCTCCAAACATATCAAAAAAATATATTAATTGTTCCCTCTTTGATCCATATATTAGACCATCATCCACCCTCTCTCTCCCGTACAGCATGTTGTCAGTGGCGCTACTGTCGTGCCTTCTGGGGGGCGCTCTCTCCGCAAGTGGGTCTTTCTCATACAGTGAGCAGGGGAATTGGGCTGAGGAGTCCTGCCAGACGGGAGAGAAGCAATCACCAATTAACGTCAACACTATCGACTATACCAGGTATAATATTTCATCACAGCTCAAATTTTATAGCTCCTGCTCACTTGTGTTTATGAAGCTTCATATGAAGGAGCATCATCGCTTAACAACACGCTTAACGACCGGCCACATTCCTCACATTCTAAAAAATGACAATCCCCTTCAGCTTCGGCCTTCCTATAGTCCTACACTGCCACCTTCACTAACCACCCCCTCTCTCTCCCCAGGTACTACACTGCCACCTTCACTAACCACCCTCTCTCTCCCCAGGTACTACACTGCCACCTTCACTAACCACCCTCTCTCTCTCCCCAGGTACTACACTGCCACCTTCACTAACCACCCTCTCTCTCTCCCCAGGTACTACACTGCCACCTTCACTAACCACCCTCTCTCTCTCCCCAGGTACTACACTGCCACCTTCACTAACCACCCTCTCTCTCCCCAGGTACTACACTGCCACCTTCACTAACCACCCTCTCTCTCCCCAGGTACTACACTGCCACCTTCACTAACCACCCTCTCTCTCCCCAGGTACTACACTGCCACCTTCACTAACCACCCTCTCTCTCTCTCCCCAGGTACTACACTGCCACCTTCACTAACCACCCTCTCTCTCCCCAGGTACTACACCGCCACCTTCACTAACCACCCTCTCTCTCCCCAGGTACTACACTGCCACCTTCACTAACCACCCTCTCTCTCTCCCCAGGTACTACACTGCCACCTTCACTAACCACCCTCTCTCTCCCCAGGTACTACACTGCCACCTTCACTAACCACCCTCTCTCTCTCCCCAGGTACTACACCGCCACCTTTCCAGATCTTGGAACACAGTCCATCTCCTACTTCAGCAATAGCACAATGACGCTCATGATGAAACTGGATGATGAGCCCGTCATTAACATGCCGGGAACGTGGCCAGTGGGCCACACCAGCGGCCTCCAGCTCCTACAACTGCATTTCCACTGGGGTACAAGCAGCTCCACGGGCTCGGAGCACAAGTTCTTTAACACCCAATACGCGGGTGAGGTCCATCTTGTGATGAGGAACCTGGACAATGACGTTGACGGGTCTACCAACTCTTACACTGTGTTTGGGGTCTTCCTTGATGAAAAGAGCAGTGGAACGGGCACTATGGATACCGTGCTATCCGCTATGATCGACGATCCAGACTCTGTTGATAGTATGGATTTGAGTGGGATGTGGAGTACTAATACCACCGAGATCTACACTTATGAGGGGAGTCTCACCACACCGGCATGTAACGAGATGGTCTTCTGGCAGGTGAGAGAGACTTGTTTTTTAATAGTGTTGGAGGCTGCTATAAAAAGTTTTAACTATTGGAGATACTACTGGATACTGTTCCGCCCCCTAATTTCTTATAAAAGACTACTCTCCGAATTGGGCCGCAGCGTGTTATCCATGCAGTATGACAAATAATTTCACTTTTGACAGGTCCTCAAGACGCCTCTTTCCGTTGGATCCACTGTGATGAGCAAATTCCGGGCGTATAATGACATTGGAAAGACGTACAGGGACGTACAGCCCCTAAATTCCAGGACAATCACTCACAGGATCTTGGGAAGCGATTTCAATGATGATCGAAGCGAGGTGAGTCGTTGGAATACCGTCACCCCTTCACTTCTGTCTTCCCCTTCTGACTCTCCTATCCATCTCCCCCTTCACAGTCACCCTTCTGACTCTCCCTCCCAATTCCACTTCCCAATTCCTATCTGACCCCCCACTCTCCATTGTAGGGTGATGCCGAAACAGAGACAGTCGAGATCTCTGACGAAGTGCCAGACCCAATGGCCGATACATGTCTGTACGACACTGATATTAGCGCATACAGGTAACGTAGCTCCAACAATGTTCTAAGCATATTAATATACTATATAGCTGAGAGAGGGTCGAGAGCAGGAACCGACCGAAACAAGTAAACAACCAATCAGAACTCGTTATTTAGGCCACGTGACTGGTTATCAGCCAATCAGGGACCAGTATTTCCTGATTCGGTCGGTTCCTGGTCGAGAGGTTCTAGCAAGGCAATTTATCGCTCGACAGATAATAATCGATGTCCCCTTTAGCGAGTCAATCATCACATCAATATGCTATGATTCACCGCTCAGATTTTAACCGCGTGTCTTCCCCCTGTTGTAGGTGTTACTACGAGAAATCAGGGGCAGTGACTGTCCTGAGTAGTGTCCTGGTAACACTGGCCACTACTGCACTCCTTGCTGTCCTTTAATAACTGCAGTAATATACCAGTTCCCAACGATCACACAAAACGAAATGGATCATGTTACGTCATGTTACACATGTTACAGGATCATGTTACATGTTACAGGATCATGTTACAGGACTGAAGAAAATGTTAGGATTAAAGATAGTTATCTGTCAATGTAGTAAAGATAATTATTATGCCGTGAGATAAAACATGTGTGTAGTTGTGAAGGAAGAGAGGCCACCCCTTACTAAAGAAGTTCAGATGTTAGTCAGACTAAAGTTAGGATGTTATTTGATGTTCTAAAAACTGATGTTGATGATGATGATGACGATGATGACGATGAAGTTACGTTAAGTTTTTTATATTTAGTTTTTTATTGAGTTGTGAACCATTAAACTAGTACATCTCTAGTTAACCAAACTAACCTTGGTATAAAACCAGTGTTTTTCCTTTTTCAGAAAACCTATACAATTCATGAAGCTCAGATATATCATGCCTATATCACCTGAATCACCTATATATATCACCTTTATTTGGCGGCACTGACCCGATCTGAGCTCATTGTCGAAACGGGCGGCGGTTAGCCCCCCCTGCCCTGCATCCTACTCAACAAGGCGGCGGCACCATGCACAGGACATATAAAATCACAAAACCTAAAGATACAAGCAAACAGCCAATCAGAACTCGTTATTTAGGTCACGTGACTGGTTATCAGTCAATCAGGGACCAGTATTTCCTGATTCGGTCGGTTCCTGCACCGAACCTAAAGAAACCAATTGTCAAAGTGGATTTAACTGAAACTACAGAGTATCTAAACATCAGAAGCCCTTGTCACATATCTAGGTGGCCTGGCTACTGAACCTGATTAAATACAATGTGGTGTTGGAGTATTGATCGCTATGACAACGTATGCACATATATGTACAATATCTGTACAGGGTGCAGGCCCCCATACAACGTTTTCATTGACAGTGTGCTCAGATTGGGTCGGTGCCGCCATACAGTGTGCACCGTTTTCATGTCAAATGGACATCCCCTAACCCATTTCGGCTCACACCATAGCACACTGATCTGATTAGTATGGTAATCCAACAGCTCCCCCACTTGATTTCTCTCCAGATCCCTCCCTCTTTTGTATCTTTCTCGCGGTGCGGTAATTTAGACTAAATTAGTTTAGAACACAATGCGGTAGTGTCTTTAAATTTCATCCATTGTGGGGGACATTCTTGTTGAGTAAGGGGACAAGGACATTCAGTTATTGTTCTGATTTTGAGTGAAGCTTGATATCCCTAACTGTAACTGCGGGGGGTCACAAATCCAGGACACACGCAGAGGCCAGGAACCGACCGAAATAAGTAAACAACCAATCAGAACTCGTTATTTAGGTCACGTGACTGGTTTTCAGCCAATCAGGGACCAGTATTTCCTGATTCGGTCGGTTCCTGGCAAAGGCGAAATGCTATCTTTGTCCTGGACAAATTGTCCAGAAGAAAATCTACCTACCTAACTGCTGTAACTGGGGGTAGTGACAGCTGCTACCAGGGAAATGCTCTGATCACAGAGATTATTGAATATATGTTGTTGCCTCACCGGCCCTTACTCAACAACTCATCTTTACACTTACGATACGGATTATGGATCTTTATATCGGCGAATATGTTTCTCACCACACCCACCATGGTATCATATAGGTAGTGCTTCTTGTCTCACTTTGAAGCAGTGTTTCCATTTACAAGTACTGCAGTTATACTATTTCCATCTATTTTAATAAGATTTAACGGCTATAGCCTAGCTGTTCTCTGTCAGAGTATTGGCCTCAGAAGATCTCTCAGTTGGGTAATTCACATTTGTAATTCCCATCAAATTTGTTGCAAAAGGCTGTTCTTACACGCTGTTACAAAATTACATTCCTCTTCTTTATTTCAATTTTCACGCTTTCTCAGTTTCTCTCTCCCTCTCAATCTCCCTCTCAATCTCCCGCTCTCCGGTCTCCCTCACACACACTCTCTGCAGACTACGTCCAATCATGGTCATAATACCGTGCCGTGTTATCTAGCAAAATATTGCAACATCCAATAAGATCGTAACTCAAGACCACTTCATTTAGCTGAACATTGTTCTGAGTGAACAATGGACATTATCGCCTCTTTCTCTTTCATTGACTCAGTTTTTAGACCATCTCGTATCCACTATCAAGTACCACTGGAAATTGGAATTAAACCAAGGCTTTAATTGGCTTTCAATTAGACACCCTCCACTGATTTCCAAATTTCCTCTTTGCTTCTTTGCTTGAAAACCAGAAGAAGTTACCAGAATTAGGTGTTTGTGTCTTCCAGACACACCTCTAGCTGCTATACCAGTGTGTCTACCACCCCTGTCACTAACCCCTTACTCAACCCCCGTCACTGGACTGTACTAAACCAGACAAACACTTCCTTATTAGCCAAGAGTAAATTGACAGATATTCTTTGCTATTTATAATACCTTCATTTGTACTTCCCGTCTCTCACTCGGGGGGGGGGGGGGGGCAGCTTCCCAAGTTTGAAGTCTTTAGTTTTTAGTCTACCAAGTGTGCAACAAAATATTTTTGAGTACTCAACAAACAAATCACTCTATACAATGTGTCGCTATACAATTTAAACATCACTCCAACACTAAATAGTGTCCCACTATAATGTGTCACTATAGATATTTCTAACAAACATCATACTAAATAGTGTTTATGTTTCCCTTTGATTGAATGTATGCCCCACCCAATGATAGATATTGCTTCTTGACATACCTCATGGTTCTTGTACGTGATGCAGCATCTTCCCCCCCCCCCCCTGTCACACATGTTAATCTATTGATTAATGTGGCAATGTGTGATACAGTGAAAAGAGGAGATACTCTTGGTAGGGTAAGCTGGGGTAAAATGGTCCACTTTTTAACGTTTTAGGTTCTAAAATACGCAATTTATACAGCAGGAAGAAAAAAATTATATAGGCTATCCAATGAAACCTTTTCCTTTCAGCCGAGCTAAATTTTAAAATCTACAAGTTTTATTTAATGGGTTAATTAATCAATTCAAATAATTTGGTGAGGCGTTTTTTGGAAAATTTGCACCGGGGCAAAGTGGCCCAAGCCAATAGCATTGCTCGATTTTATCACGTGCCTGGTGTTGTTAGACGAAACGATCAAACTAGGGGCAAAGTGGCCCATGTTCTGCACCGGAACATGGGCCACTTTGCCCCTAATTTGATCGTCTGTACTACATTTTTGTGCATTCCAATGTCACGTGGTATTGCAGGCGCCATTTCATTGGTCCTAGAGGTGGGCCACTTAGCCCCAGACCGGGCCACTTTGCCCCGGAGAGTGGGCCATATTCGCCCCGATTTCACAAAATTGACAATTAAGACAACAAAAATGACAATTTCTTCAAAAAATTTTATACCACGTTTTAGAGAATTATAAAGCCTAACTGGCAGTTTTTGCAAAATTAAAATCGGCCAACCCAAACAGAAATTACAGCAGTTTTAAAGCGAAAATTCGGAACAGAACGAGCAGGTCTCCGCTGGAGAAAAAGTCACGTGACCACATGTAATAACTAGGGCCACTTTGCCCCATACATGGGCCACTTTACCCCGCGGGCCATTTCACCCCAGCTTACCCTAATGAAATTACCCCTCCCCGCAAGCTCACGGACGGGTCACTTCTCGTAACCAAAGATTCTCATTACTCAGAGTAACAGCCTTGGTTTGGTTCAAATTGACATACAATTCTGC